>CM047513.1:26063154-26145654 GCA_026122265.1 Ammodytes dubius
GTGTGTGTGTGTGTGTGTGTGTGTGTGTGTGTGTGTGTGTGTGTGTGTGTGTGTGTGTGTGTGTGTGTGTGTGTGTGTGTGTGTGTGTGTGTGTGTGTGTGTGTGTGTGGTGTGTGTGTGTGTGTGTGTGTGTGTGTGTGTGTGTGCGCGTGTGTGTGTGCGTGTATGTGTGTGTGTGTGTTTGTGTGTGTGTGTGTGTAGCGGTGCTGTGCGGTGGCAGTGTTCCTCCTCCCGTGCTGTCCTACCACAGCCTCATGGTTCTTCAGTTCAGGTCTGACAGCAGCATCACACACAGGGGCTTCAGAGCTTCACTCACGTTCATCAGCCATACAGGTAAACAGCCATGCACATCACCTTGGTGTCTGTCTTTGTGTTTCCAAGGGGGGGGGGGGGGGTACATTAGGTTATGTTTAGTCTAGTGGTTGTAAACTTTTTTTTAGTACGTAATTTTTTCTGAACGAGTTGTAACAACAGAACACATTTGTACGGAAGCCAAGAGCGGCCATGTTTGTCATGGTTCTTTAATCCCAATGTCATTGTCTCGTGATCTCAGAGGAAACCAAGCATGTTTTGCCGTGAAAACCATTGAGCATATTGGGTTGTTTCCTCTTATTATTCAGGGTGGAGAATACGTGTTGTCATAAACTTGTGAAAATCTCCTTACAATCTGCCACCTGTCCGTACTGCGTGTGCACTGGAAATATAAATCCAGTGATAATACACAGCCTACGCTCGATATAGGCTAAGCATGTACTGGGAGGTTTATCATTTGGCTTTGATAAGAATTTGGTACAAACACTTCATTAATATTGGCAGGCTTATTGTCACACTTGCTACAGTACTAAAAAAGACAGGCGACCTGTATTTTTCATTGCGATAAGCTTAACCAGAGTATTGTTGCTAGCTACGGTGGGTTTACATACCAGTTTACAGAGCCTAGGCTGTGCTTTAATACCAGATTTATTTTGAAGCACACACACACACACACAGTACAGTCAGGTAGCCGATGAGATCATGCAGAGATATTCACGGATTTAAAAAAAAAATTGTGATCGACATTTGGGGCGACCGTGGCTCAGGTGGTTAAGCGGGTTGGCCAACGATCCAAGGGTTGGCGGTTCGATCCCCGCCCGGCCACCTGTGTCATGGTTGCTGTGTCCTTGGGCAAGACACTTCACCCACCTTGCCTTGTGTGAATGTGTATGACTGCTGTATGTTTGAGGTGGTGGTCCGAGGGGCCGTTGGCGCTGAATGGCAGCCTCGCTTCCGTCAGTCTGCCCCAGGGCAGCTGTGGCTACTATCGTAGTTTACCACCACTGGGATGACTGTGTGTGAACGAATTGAACCTGGAACCCTGTAAAGCGCTTTGAGTCACAGAGAATCGCCAACTGTAAAAGCTGCTATCTGTAGTCCATCATAAGTTCACTGTCTCTTCTCCGGAAAAGAATGTTATCTTGAGATACAAGTTAGTTATGTCATAATCTACATTTCCTTTTCACGTGATAAATAAACGGCTTATCCCCTGAGATCATTTCAAGCAGGGCAGTTCTGGGCTTCCGTACATATCACAAACATACAATATGTCTATCAACACCTGTAGGCCCTTACACATATTTAAACTACAGGCAGTGAAAACCAAACTGAAACCACAACTAACTTTAAACTAAGAACAAATAGAAATTTCCCCGTATTGCCCTCTACATTAAACGGGCTCCCTCGTTGTTATTATTATCCAGACCTCCATGATCCAGACCCAGCCTGGGCAGAAGGTGCTGGAGACTCTCTGAGAGCTGGGCAGGATGCAGAGACAGCTGTGGGGCCACGCATCACATCACACGGTTGGTGCTTCTCTTCATTTGCATTCTTAATGTGTTGACTTAAGGTTTGTGGATTTACAAGTAGAAGTAGCCGACAGTGACAAGAATGCAGGGTTCCATGGGAGAAGAAAAAATTTATGTATGCTGAGAAAGAGAATGAGTAACTTTCCTCACCTGGAGCCAATGATCCATTCACGTATTGGAGCTGTATAGGGGTCAACAGTGGACATGTGCCTCATCCGACTCTCCATACAAATGAGGGTAACATTAAAGACAAAGGCTGCGTTCCATGCTCTTTCTTTTTTCTATTCTACATACTAGAACTGGTCATAAAACAAATCTAGTTAGCATGCAGTAGTAGGCATACAATTGGGACATACTTTCACTTCTTTATTTTATCATAAGATAGCACCATAAACTTGCCTCTTGCATTTTATATCCCTCACATCGCTGGTTGTTTTCAAACGGAAGCTCTGTCGATGTGACGTCACTTCCAAGTTTGCATTAGATTGTGGGTCAGATAGCATAGCATGCCGATTGGCCACAGTCAAAGTCTCGATTGGATGTAGTAGGCATCCAGGTATTTTTAAGCATGCTAAATCTTAATCAGACCACAAGAATTGGGACATCCTAAATCTTTATACCGAACAGCTGGGAGGTATAGTTATTAGAACGCAGGGAATATTTCTTGTTGTCTCCTCCTGATGTGCGCCTAACAAACAATGAATGAATTGAATGTTTTGGAGAAAGTGCATTTTAGATCCTCTTTTTGGTTTTAAGCAGAAACGTCCACCGGTGGTGTCACAGGCTGAGTCATCATTTAGAGCGGCAATGGGACATTTAACACTGGAGGTACAACTGAGAGGCAAGCAGCAGAATGACATCATCCATTCTTAATTTAAAACCTAGAGGGAGATCATTCAGGACTGTTTCATGTATGGAACCATATGTTTCGCTCTTAACCTTTCTCTATCTGTATCTTGAAGTTTTTCTGAAAAGTCATTCAAACTAAATACTGCAGTGCAAACTGTTCCAAAAACTGCCACTGACGTACTGTATAATGCAGTCATTAAAGACAAAGTGGTTGTATTAAAAGATAGCAAATACAATTAAAATAGATGAATTAAGTTTTCCAACTCTCAATGCAAAAACTAGCATTTTTCTATTGTTTCACTATGCATCACACTGTGAGTGCACATAGTGTTCACTGTTCACTGTTCAGTTCAGTACTGTGTGATCAGGGTGTTTCTGCTCTTGATCCCCTGAGAGACGATAATCCCTCCAACAGGTTACCAGTGGTGACAACAAGACCTGAGAAACAGGTGTTGTGTGTGTGTGTGTGTGTGTGTGTGTGTGTGTGTGTGTGTGTGTGTGTGTGTGTGTGTGTGTGTGTGTGTGTGTGTGTGTGTGTGTGTGTGTGTGTGTGTGTGTGTGTGTGTGTGTGTGTGTGTGTGTGTGTGTGTGCGCGTGTGTATGTGTGTGTGTGTGTGTGTGTGTGTGTGTGTGTGTGTGCGTGTGCGTGTGTGTGTCCTCAAGCAAAAGACAAACACAGTTCATCCTCCTCTCATTTGTTCAATAAACACACGCTTTGTCAACTTGCTCACAAACTCTTCTTCTCTTTCTTTCATGTTATCTGTACTTCTTGTCCTCACTCACTTTTTTTCTTGAGAAACATTTCTGTGATATCACAAGTGAAAAAGTCAAAGGTTTTTTTCCCCTGATACTTTCTTCATCCTTCTGCTGCGAGCGCTCTCTCTCTTCTTCCTCTTTCATCAGACTCATTCCTGTTTTCTGTCTGTCTTTCATCACTTGTGTCTCTCCTTTTTCTAAACTTGTCAGCTCTCTGTTCCCGCTTGTGTGTGCGCATGTGTGTGTGCACATGTGTGTCTGCGCAACTGGATGTACACAGTTTAAGGTGTGTGTTTGTGTGTGTTTGTGTGTGTGTGTGTGTGTGTGTGTGACCGTGTGTGTTTGCATGCGTCTGTGTGTGTGTGTGTGTGTTTGTGCATGTGTGTGTGTGTATGTGTGTGTGCGAATGTGTGCATGTGTGCACATGCGTTTGTGTGTGTGCGTGTGTGATAATTCCACCCTCACTAGACCAGTTCCATTGGGGCACTGATGCTGTTTTGCTGCAGCATTACCACCCAATTACCCCCCAATTATCCTTAATGCAAACTGTGAATGGGCGGAGCCAACAGCTAAGCTTTTAAGGAAAACACACACACACACACACACACACACACAGACACACTGATATGCTATGTGGTTTTTACAGGTATGTACAAAATTCAAGTTAAATTTTGAAATGATAGACTAGAACATACTCTATTGTTAAATGTTGATTTGTTTCTTGTCACCCTGATACACTGGCCCTCATTTATCAATCTTGCGTAGACCAGAAAAATGGGTGTACGTACATTTCCACGCAAATCTCGGCATTTATCAATATGGACGTGAGCGTAGGGTACGCTCAAATCCCACGCCAGCTCTCAGCTCGTGTACGCAAATTTGAAAACAGCTTGGACTCGCAGTGCAGGCTGTGCCGGGTAGCCGATGACTTTGTTGGACAATTATTAGAAGATAATACAAATGCAGTGCAAATAAGACCGAAATAAAGATATTAATCACTTAAAAATGAGCAGCTTATGGTGTGCAACTGAGTAGGAGAGCTGATTCAATAGTGCGCACACGTAAGGGCAGTTGTCTCCGTTTTGGAGCAGCTGGGGGGACACTGAGGCACGGGGGCTGCATTCATTCAAAATGTTAGCCTAAGTATTAAATATGTAGTAGGCCTACACTGCTCTTTATGATACAAAAAAAATACACGGCACAACAATCAGCTTAACATTTTATTTATTTGACGCACTTTGTAGATGTTAGTTCCTCTTTTCATGTGTCATTGATGCTAAAGCGAGCGATTTATTTCCACCTTAACCGGCACGTTTTTCCGATCTGCTGGTGGAGCAGCTCAGCAGGACAGTGGGCGCTCTCACAGCTGATCGCTGCCGGGTCGGCTTGTGCAGCTGACGGCCGGGCTGACCACTCGTGCCAAGCGCATGCTGTCATACAGTAAAACGCTAAATGTGTTATTTTTAGTTTTTAAAACCCTTTTGAGTAGTGCTATCTAAAAGGGCCAATACATTCTAATCATTCAAATCTCTGCAGACCTCTATTTATTTTATGGGGACCATTATCGGACAGTTGGTGCGTCTTTTTCTCCTCCACCACTTATATTATGCCCGCAGCCCCGCACCCCCAGTTGGTTGCATTTCAGAACAGCAACACGCTTTTTTTAGTGGCGATTTTGAGTCAACACCAACGCTGTTGACCGCAGCAGTTATTTCCTTCCTAACTGCTGCCTTCTGTCGTTATTTGATGCTGCTTGTAGGCTAATGCTCCGAAATGAAACTCTTTTTTTCTACTTTCGCTGTTATTCTGTCAATTTCTACTTCAGGGAAGTGCCGTATTGCGCATATCCATGTCGCAAAACCTTTGGGCGAGGCCTCTAAACTGAGAAAATATAGGGGCGTGGTACGATTGTTTTCAGCCGCTGCATTTATCAATAATTGCGTGGCGTACGCCGAGATTGGCGAGATACGACTGTTTGATAAATCCCACGCGATACCTGGCGTAGGGAGGTATTTGCGCCAGAATCTGCACCAGTTTCCACGCAAGTTTGATAAATGAGGGCCACTGTGATCAAGGGTTGCATGCATGGACTCAGTAGTTGTATCTTTTACCAGCGTGCCAGTGAACACAACACACACTGGCCAACCACCAGACAGATACATATCACAATGCATGTGTATTTCCCCCAAAACAAGGCAGACTTTCACTCTAATCCCACCATATAAACATATTCAACTCTGGATAACTGTTGGGTTTCCTTTCATATTTTCAACTGTATATCGACCCCTGGTGTTTATAACAGCAGAGAACGACATGAAAAGGAACTGTTTAGCTGACATACAGTAGAAAAAATAATCCATTAATGTTTGTAGGTCTAGGCCGCCATCTAGTGGCAGTGTTGGGAGACTCGTAGTGAAAGCAGTCCTGGAACACATTTCTTTTTTTTAAAGATATTTTTTGGGCATTTTTATGCTTTATTGGTAGTGTAGAGACAGAGTTGAAATGGGGCAGAGAGGGGAGTGACATGCAGAGAACGACCGCGGGCTGGAATCGACCCTGGGTCCGCTGCTGGCCAAGGCCCATGGACGCCCTAACTGAGCTAAGGGCACCCCCGTCCTGGAACACATTCACTTGGAAATATGATCTCAGTCATGCTGCTCTCTTTAGTATTGGAAATTGTATGGATAAATAAAAAAAATTAATAAGTTATAAAATATTAGCTGTAAGAGAGGAGTGTGCTACTGATGATCTCGTTGCTTGTTCTCTTCACATAATCTCTCTCTCCATTAATGTAAACTAATAAATATGAGTTCCAGTCAGACACTTGCAATATAGATTTGATTTTTATTCAAATATAAATAAATAAACACAGTGGAGGCAAACTACAATCTGGTTCCAATCCTGCATGGCTATACCTGGCACATTTAGCTGGTGAACTTTGGTGCTCAGTTTTATCAATGTGCGATGTCCCTTTTAAACAAAGAGATCTAAATAAAAAAATAATTAAAACAGTCCAGCATGCACACATTCATGTCCGTGGGAACCAGGGAGTCATTTTTATAAAAAAAAATGTGCTTCAACTTCCTTAACTTATTCTAAAAGGTCTGCTGAGGTATACTTGGTCACAGTTAGAATGACCTCATGGAAGCCACTGTAAGAGATGAAGGAAATCATTCATTAACATTAAACAGTGTGCTCAAGGTTCAGAGGATATTTATACACCACTTCAAAAAAGAGAAAATGAGGTTGTAACGCGTCCTATTGTTGTGTGATATTCAATAAAACATCATGAGAGGGACAATGGGCAGCACGAATCCACTCGGCCTTGGATCATGTCTTATGCTGTGTGGTGCTTATGTTCTGAGATATTGGCCAGCTCCTTTCCTTTCATAATTCTACTTTATTTTCACTGGAAAGACATTGAGGTTTCCTTCATTTACAATTACGACGAGCACAGCGCAATAAACACAATTACAAGGATAATAATGAACAAAGAAAACAGAAATAAAATAGGATCAAAATTAATATATACATATACATTCAAATAAAGTGTATACAAAAAAAGAGCAATAACAAAACAAGATGAAACACTGAATGAACAATGCATTTAGCTCAAACATTTATAGTAAGGTGTTCAATTCAGAAATCATGGATTTAAATAAACCAAAAAGTAAGAAGATATAATTAGTATATAATTCTGTGTGTTGTATACATTCAGCAGAGGCAGCTGTGCAGCAGTCCGGCAGCAGAGCCAGACTGCATGTGGTGGACACGGCTTCAGATGATGAAGACGGCATTGCAGAATCCTCCGGTGCTAGTGGCTTGTAAACACACTGGAAGACACAAATACATTTCTAAACAGTGTGTGACTGATAAAGACAGTGGTGAGACATTTCTCGTTGTATTAGAGGCTCAGATCAAGATAATAACTGTTATGGTGACAGCTATTCTCAAGGTAAAGTTTTAAGATGTTGTGGAATAAAAAAATAAAATAAGTCCTTGGTGACATTGACATAGAATACAATTGTCTTGTGGAATGAACATTTTAAACGTTTAAGTTTTTTTTTTAAAGAATTTATTTCTTTGTTTTCTTTAAAGGCTGAGAAGGATTTTGTCCCAGACAGTATGTAGCACATGCCTTTAAATCTATGCATTTTGTATTGTTAAGTATATTTTTTTAAATACAGGATGTACTGTAGCAATTCTTGATTCACCTGTGCAGTCAACGTATTGTAACTGGGAGTTTATTGGTTCCTTTTTAACAGAATGATCCATATTTTTCCCTCTTTTTTTTTGTTAACTGCCCCCTGTGTTATTGTGTTTATTCCTAGCTTTTTTTGTCTGTTTTTCTCACTGTTGTATCTATGATTGATTTGTTTTGTATTGTGTTTTATCTGTTTTGTGTGAGATCCCCCCTGAAAATAAGTTGCTGTAACTCAGGGTGTTATCACATCTAAATAAATATTGTGATAATAAATGTACCCAATAGCCCAACATTCATTTGTCCTTCTATTTCTAATGGTATTTCCACCACTTTGGTCTCGCTGAAATATCTCTATTTGATTGCCATGGCTTTTTGTACAGGCATCCATTCAAGTGTTTCAGTCACAGATTATGTTTATATAAAAATCTCCTCATAGCATTTATCTCAAAGCACCACTTCTAGCCCGACAGAGGCGCCACTCTACCTCTGTTATGTTGATTTTCCAATCATAATTTACTTTTTTTTTGCCTAAGCTGCTACACAGTTTTCCCATGTACCATGTATGCCCAAATAGCTGCACAAGTATTCATGGATTTCTTCATATCTGTCACACAAAAGCGGTGTCTCCATTCAAAATTCTACAGAAACATGGTCTTATGTAGTATGTAATACAGGGCTATTCAATTAGTTTTGAATGGGGGCCGGTTGGTGGAAATTATCCAAAATGAGGGGCCAGAAAAAAATGCCTAAAATTGATGAGCATCACATCAATAGGTACATATACTGTAAAACACTACAACGACATAGGAGTGCATATATGGTCTTTATTTTATCAAATAGAGTTCACCAGCTTATCAAAAAAAATCCCTATTTGATTAACATAGGTTGCCTGTTGTTTAAGTGTTTAACAATCTTATCAGTTCAGGAAAACACAATAGGTTAACTCTTCAACAGTTTATCAAAATAGATAGAAATAAATGTACTCTAAGTGCAACAGCTTATCAAAATACAGGTAGGCCTAGGTTTACTAAGAGTGCAACAGCTTATCAAAAAACATATAAATAAATGTAGGCTACGCTAGTGCAACACCTTACAGTGGTTCCCCCCAAAAATGTGTTTGTCAAGGGGTCACTGTCCAGGGTCATGGGAGGCCGCGCCGCGGCAAAAATTTTGGCTGTATTTTGCTCAAAGATGCCAATGCACAGTACAGAAATAAACAACTGCTTATTTGAATACAAAAAAACTACAGACACTGACTTTACAGTTGTGCAATTTTGTTTGCTATGTGAAGGTACAAATTTTGTGCAAACATGCAAAGTTCTACTGGTGCAATATTATGCAGACACACTAAATACAAATAATGGACCATACACTTACACTGCGGTACAATCGCGCCCGCAAAGCTGCATACACAGAGCAGCTGATAGAGAAAAGCTTGGAGACACATGTGCACATTTATTTACTGCAGATCGCGGCCTTTCTTGCAGTTATGACCATGCAAAAGCACACATCACACGAGCTAGTACATTGATTGTGCACCACTAAAAAAAAAAAAAAAAAAAAAAAAAATTTTTTTTTTTTTTTTGGGGGTTCGGTCGGTAGTCAAGGCTGGGGCCAGTAAATATTCCTTCGCGGGCCGCACCTGGCCCGCGGGCCGCCTATTGAATAGCCCTGATGTAATATATATTTTATTTTGGCAACGCAACCACACAATGTATACTGAATGTATGATTACAATGTTGGTATAACTGCAGACAAACACTGATAGTATTTGTCGACAGTTATGGTGTAAAAAATAGTATGTTATGAACCCACAACTGTGCTTATACTGCACATAAATATTGAATGTATTGACTTTAATTAAAATGTGTCCATTGTATGTACATTATGAGACATGTCTTATGTTATCTCATTGTGTTGGTGCTTTTTTAGCACTTTATTAGTTATGGGTCACACAGATAAGGTTTGTATGTGTATGTAATGTTTTAACTGCATGGTGATTCAACAGGTAACAGAAACCTTAATGACACTTGTATATAGTAATGCAACTTCTTATCAATTCCTCTCTCTAGATGAATCTGATGTATTTTTCTTGCAGCAGCTCCAGTGTGTGTGTGTGGTGTGTGACATAACCCCCTGTGTGCCTCTCTCCCTCCTCCCACTCTCATGGTGGTGTGATACCAGTGCTCTGCTCCTCACTGCCTCAACACCACCTCTGGACTGGGTAGTGTCACCATCAGATCTGGCCTCCTATTGGTTCTTTGGACCTCGTGTCTCCTTCCCCCCCTTCGGGAAGCTACGCCCCCTTTGGAGGCCCTTTTATGAGTGTGTGTGTGTGTGTGTGAGAGAGAGAGGGGGTTGGTTTGTGAACTGTGTGTGGACTCTGGTCTGTCAAAGTCGTGTGAGGAGAAGGAACTTCTTTTACATGTTGAAACCATGGACACGGGCTTGGTGAGAATGAATTTTCACTTAATTTCCCTTCCCTTTTTTTTAAATATTCCACTTGTGTGGAAGTGTCATGTAAATGAATTGTATTTTTCTACAAAACAACTGCAAGACCTTGACTGTTGCGTGCCTCTTGCCTCTTTGCCTTGTAGACGTTACCAGTGGTGGGGGCTGTGTGTGTGGTGGTAATGTCAGCCCTCTACTTCCTCCTGCCAGGCTCAGGGGGACAGAAGAGAAAGAAGAAGGAGCTGCATGTCACTCTGCTGGATCCTACTGCCAAATATCCCCTTCCTCTGATAAACAAACAGGTAGGCTACACACACAGACAGTGCTGTTAGCTGTACTGATAAACAAACAGGTAGGCCACACACACACACAGACAGTGCTGCTAGCTGTACTTTGCTCTGTCATGCACACTCATTCACCATCATAAGTGACTAAAGAAAAACGTCATTTTCAACTGCTATGTTTGGAACTCAATACTCAGAGGAGACAATGAGTGATGGATGGGCTGCAGTAAAGATGAGGGGTACTGGGAGAGGAAAGTCCCCTTAAAAGACTCTCTTCAACTAGGGCAAGGTTTATAACCCTTTAACCACGTAGATTAAATTTATTGAACTGAAAATGATCTGAACCTCTCACCTACATGACGTCGATAAGGGATGTTAGCCAACACCTGAAGCTACACAAAGTTAGATTAAAAAACAAATTCAAGCCAGCAACTTTTCCAGAATCAATTTCCCTGTTAATCTGAATAAAATCACAGTCACACATTTTCATTCTGACTATCTAACGGTTACATGCCATACTGGTACGCATTCGGTAAATACTATAATAACCAAATCTGGGGTTCAAAGTATCCATTTCCAGTATCCAAAATGTTCTCCTATACCATATGTGTAATATTCAATACTGCAATAATCCTAATTTCCCTACAGTGGTCATTGAAGTCTCAAGACATACATTTTACACGCCAGCCAGAAAATCATTTGAATTTAGGCCTGTGTATAATTTTTTTTCTAACCTCTGTGTGTGTGTCCTTGTACAGGAAGTCAGCCATGACACGAAGGGCTTTCGGTTTGGCCTTCCATCTGAAAACCATATCCTTGGCCTGCCAGTAGGTACTGAAAACAGCTGCCTTCTCTTCTCTCTTTCCTCTCAGATAAAGTGTTTGGCTTTATTAGCTCCCACATTCACATCTGAGCAGAAGTCTCAAAAGATTATTTTGTACATTTTCCTATCAATCTCCAGCGACCCGATCTTGGATTCAAAGTATCATGAAATATGTCAGTAAAAGATTTAAAGTGAACTAATTCCTAGTGGTTTCCCCTGAATGAATTGCAACACATTAAATGTGTGCTGACATAGGGATAAAAAGAGGGAAATGGATCAATAGAAAAGTCCCTCTTTCCACTTTCCAAAGTAGTCAGTGGTGTACAAAGTATTCTACCCCAGTACTCACTGTCAGTCAAAGCAGGCTGTAGATACTCCTGGTCTAATATGACTCAACTCAATGTGAATGTTGCCCAGTCAAATTCTTACTCAAGTTAAAGTACTAAAAAGTAGTAAGTTACTGTTCAAAAGTACAAAGTGTAAATTTTTGCTGGAATTAAGGCAAAGGGTTAACTTAGGACAAGGGAATCAATATATTGTGCTCAACTTTTAATGTTATAAAAAAAGATATCTTAATCATTGTGTAAACTTACAATCATGACAATATCAGAAAACTTCATTTACATATTTTTAACTGGAGAGAAAATAACATTTATACACCTCAACGTGCTTTCTCAGGTTGCGGATACTAAAGTAAAGTACAAATCGTGAAAGTAGGCCTACTAAAGTTCAGCACTGAAAATGTACTTTGTTACTGTCCACCACTGAATGCGCCCTTAGCTCAGTTGGTAGGGCGTCCCCCCTACCCCGGGCCGGGCCCAGCAGCAGACCCGGGTTCGATTCCCGCCCACGGTTGTTCTCTGCATGTCACTCCCCTCTCTGCCCCATTTCACCTCTGTCTCTCTGCACTATCAATAAAGCATAAAAATGCCCAAAAAATATCTTTAAAAAAAAAATACTTAACTGGTGGGAATATGAAGGTATATTGAACTCTGATCCTATGTAGTATAAATGTGCAAACATTTTTGAAATTGGTTCATCCTAGCCTGAGAAAAGGCGTGTTTTATGGTCTCACTGTCTAACACTGCATTTTATTTGTGTGACATCACACTAGTAAAAATGTAGGGTTAGGATTAAAAGGACAGCTGGGCCAAGGGAAGACTGTGGAAAGACTGGGGGAAGAAAAACCTCATTCATTATATTATAATACCGATTTTATAATGATAGAACGCCGGTTCCGTATGGGTGAAGTATTAAGATATGCTTAAGTAGCCTACAGTTTGTTTCCATCATAGGACATTCCTCATGCGTATTCTTCTCCCCTTTACCCCTCCCCCCCTCTATCTCCTCTCCCCCAGGTCAGCATGTGTACCTGTCAGCCAAGGTGGAGGGCAAACTGGTGGTCAGAGCCTACACTCCAGTCTCCAGTGATGAGGATGAGGGATATGTCGACCTGGTAGTCAAGGTATTTTACATTACTGGTGTAGCAGGGCGCAAAACAACACACACGTACCAACACACCATAGGGTAACTGAGGTCATTTGTGTGTTTGGGTTATTGTAATTGTCGACCACCCTTTCATGTTTGGGACATCATGGGTTGATACCACTATCTATCAACCCTTTAGGAAACACATACAGTGACGTGCGGTCAGGGTAGGCAAGGTAGGCAGTGCCTACCCTGGCGCCGTGTGCAAAAAATAAAAAATTAAATTAAATTAAATATTTTATTTATTTAATAAACTTATATTTGTATTATTACTGTTAATTATTTCGATCTTTACATGTAATCCGCGATTACTTTAAAAAAGTGTAGACGTTTAGATTAGAAAGGTGGCAGTTAGTAAATTACGCCAAAGAAATGTTGTGCTTTTGCTGTTTCCCATTCATTGTGTACGGCAAAGAATCAGTGCTTATGCGCCTATTCATTGTGGACGGCGCGTTTTCGCGCATGCGCACTTGATTCTGTATTACTTAACATGTACGCAAATAAGCGGAATTCATAGTGCTTATTTTACGTAAATGGTATGCCACATAAGCCTTTACGTTACATATCATTCATGGACCAATTAAAATCGAGATATTACTAGACATTTACGCAGCTTAGGCCAACGTCATTACGTTGTTACCCCCGCGGATTTTTAAATCAACATTGCAGCTGCCGTGTCCGCAGATATTTCAGACTGGAGGAATTTTAACAAATTGGATTATAATTTAAAAAGGAACAGAATGAATAGCAAGAGAAAGGCCTGCGCCAGCCTTGGACGGTGTACAGCAGCAACAGGGACAAACAATGTTCGAGCATTTCAAACGGACAGGTAGCCTACATGGATGCAAGCTAGCTGTGCTGTCAGTCACGCCGACTGTCACTGGATTACTATCGTCTTGCTTATTTCTACAGCCAGGGAGTCAGATTGGTGAGTCAGAAACTTTTTGGGGGTTTATTTAATAATAAAGTTGGATGAATTGATACCGAGTGCAATCCATTCTGCATTTTATATTCAATTGAGCAGTTGTGTTTTCATTGTTACTGACGGACAAACCTAAGCTCTGCAATGTGGATAAATGGTTACATTCTGATGCTGGACAGGTCCATGGGACATATGTTACTGGTACTTTACCTATTAAGATAAAGTTTATGGAGTGGAGTTGCCATCAGTTATGCTGTAGTCCTACATAATGATGAATGCTGTCTTTTATTTTTAAGTTGAATAGTAGTACCGGTAGTTTGAATCGGCGAAGGTTTGACTTGTTGCCCTGTGTTTTTTCGGCCCTCGGTGTGAGGGACGGGTCCGTTAAGTCGATGGATGCGATGTTTAATCATTTAGACGAAACTACAGTAGGCTACGGGCAAACCTGAAGTCACCGTCGTGACATTTCATATACGTCCCGCGTGTGTGTGTGTGTGTGTGTGTGTGTGTGTGTGTGTGTGTGTGTGTGTGTGTGTGTGTGTGTGTGTGTGTGTGTGTGTGTGTGTGTGTGTGTGTGTGTGTGTGTGTGTGTGTGTGTGTGTGTGTGTGTGTGTGTGTGTGTGTGTGTGTGTGTGTGTGTGTGTGTGTGTGTGTGAGTGAGTGAGTGAGTGAGTGAGAAAGAAAGGGAGGAACTTATTTGAAATCGGCCGTGCGTGCCTGTTTGTTGTTTATTGTTTTTGATATAACAATATATAGGTTTAGAGAAATCTGGCTTTCAGAACTCAGTGCCTACCCACTCACTGACCTCACCGCACGTCACTGAACACATATAATGAGTAATGAATGACGTTAATCTATTTTGTAACTTTACAAATTAACTAAATACTTGTCTTATTGGCAGGCAAACTATTTATGCTAACAATTTTTTTTTTTGCAAGCGAGACCTGTTTTCCTTTCCCACGTTACCATTCACACACACATTCGTACACCGATAGCAGGCTAACTTTCGACATTCACACAATTCTTAGCTGTGTTTTTTCTTAGTGCCATGAAGAGGCAATGGTGAGCTAATAACATGAAGTACATTTGTGTGTCCTTTTAAATACCTTCTCCAGGTGTACTACAAGAACAGCCACCCCTCTTTCCCAGAGGGAGGCAAGCTGTCTCAGTACCTGGACAACATGGCTATTGGAGACACCATAGACTTCAGAGGACCAAATGGGCTGCTGGTGTACAAAGGAAATGGTATGATGGTGTGTGTGTGTGTGTGTGTGTGTGTGTGTGCGTGTGTGCGTGTGTGTGTGTGTGTGTGTGTGTGTGGTGTGTGTGTGTGTGTGTGTGTGTGTGTGTGTGTGTGTGTGTGTGTGTGTGTGTGTGTGTGTGTGTGTGTGTGTGTGTGTGTGTGTGTGTGTGTGTGTGTGTGTGTGTGTGTGTGTGTGTGTGTGTGTGTGTGTGTGTGTGTGTGTGGAAAGAAAATAGGTTAAATGTGCAGTCACCAGCAGATGTCACTGTGGTACAATAAAAGATTGTCTACACAACAAAACTTAATACTGAGTCTTACTCTCTCTATCTCCCCATCAGGTCAGTTCTCCATCCGACCAGACAAGAAGTCAGAGGCCAAAGTCCAGGAGTTTAAGCATGTGGCAATGATCGCTGGTGGAACAGGTATAACCACATTACTGTTACCTTTTCAGTCATTCTAATGTACAATCATGCATGTAGGGGAGAAGGGGGTAAGTCAAGCCGATGGGTAAGATGAGCCACCTCCTGTATCTATTTAACAAATTTTTAGTGACCACAAATTAAGAAACTGTAGTTCACATTACGCTAGCCATCTTGGACTCAAGCACATGGAGATGCATGGGGAGAAAAGCAGACCCCCAAAAGGGCATGCAAAGGGAATACATTATGTTTCTGAATGTATCAGTCTAGTATCTTAATTAAAAAAAAATACACATCTTCGGACATTATGAACTCTGCTGCATGAAATATTCTACTTACTCACTGATACTGTTACTTAACTGTAAGATGCAGAGTGGGGGAAATAGCTATTGTGCAAGAGTCTTGTGGCTTTTCTCTCTCTTATCACCCTAGATGACACCCAATGCCTTTATGTAGTTTAACTTTCAGCACCATGTTTCTCTGCTGCCTCACTGTTGACAATATCATTTTATTGAAAAGGTCAAATGGAGCCCCCCCCAACACACACACACAATTACCCCCTCTGTTAGATATTATTAACTACGAGTCTAACTTCAATGCCTCATTCCATCACAGGTATCACTCCTATGCTGCAGCTGATCCGCAGCATCACAGAAGACCCTGCCGACAACACCAAATGCTCCCTCATATTTGCCAACCAGGTCAGCTCCCAGTGGGGTATTGTCTCTCCCTGTTTCTAATGGCAAAAAAAACACATTAGGATACATGTAATGGTAAGACTCAGTGGAGACATGGCTTTTTTTGAACTTTCAGACTGAGAATGATATCCTGCTGAGAGAGGAGCTGGAGGAGGTGAAGAAGACCCATCCCGACCAAGTTAACCTCTGGTACACACTGGACAAACCTCCACAGGGTAAGGCAGCTTTTCTAATCCAACTATAGGTCCTCCCAACAGTGCACTGGTGGGCCCACACTCAATACAAGCTGCCCGCTGTGTTGTAGTTAAGTTTCTTTATTTGTCAATTTACAAGGTACAGTATATCGAAATTCTTTCTTCGCATATCCCCTCTCTCAAGTTACCACACTTCAGAGGGGGTCAGAGCGCAGGGTCAGCCAGGGTCTGGATGTCTAAAAAAGCCAATGTAATAATTTAACTTGCCATTATGGTTCCCATTTTTTCAGATTTTCTCAGCTAGCATTAAAACAAAAAAAGTATCTTCTGCTACTTTATTGAGAAAAGAGTAAAAAATGAATTCCTATCTTTGTTTTCACATTTTCATCGCAGATTATTTCAACTTTAAAGAGAGAGCAACACATTTCACAGTGAAGCCCTTAACAATGCTCCTCTCTCATAATGTGGGATGTGTGGTGTAAACATGTTGAATGACTCATTTTTACCATGTTACCGGTACACAATAATGTGAGTATTAGTGCAGGGCCAGGCTTAAAGGAGCTGAATACATCAGTCTCAAAGCCCTCGTCCTTTGGTGTCCCTGCTAAATATTCAGAGCCTTGAGTCAAACAAAGAATCCTCAGCTGAGGTAAAATCCCTGCAGGCTGAGGAGAGAGGGATAGAGAGAGAGAGAACGAGAGAGAGAGAGAGAGAGAGATAGATAGCTCAAACAAGGTGTTACTGTATGGCTTAGCAAAACGCTCATGTCGTCCTTTGCATGATCCTTAAAGCGAGCAGTAATTAATGAGCATAATATTGTTACATAACCTGTGTTGTGTGAAGGGCCTGAGCAGCACCACTTATATTCTGTCTTGTCTGTCCTTTAGTTCCATACAGAAGACAGACACATATGCCAACAGTATTGGTTACATAGATGTGAACTTGCGAGGGCATTGTTTGGCGATAGCAAAAGTTGAACACATGTCTATATTTTTTCCCCATTTCATTCATTCCACTTAATTGCTGATTTAATTCGGTCTTGTATCTGTATTAATCTTCTCAAAATAAAAGACGTACAGTAGAATAAAATACAAGAATAGTTATAACAGAATATTTACACACGTTAGGTAAAGTATTAACAGTGATTGCAAATATTTCCTTTTGCATAGGAAATGTAAATGAGGAATATTATAAAGGAATACAATTCAACTTAAAACTAGCTAAACAGGAATCAGATAGGTGATGTTAGATTAATTGAAAAGTGAATCAAAGATGTTGAAGCGTTGGGTTAATCCTGTCACACTATCCCAGCACAGAAGCCCAATTTTTTAAATATATGAGACCAAAAGGGAACACCAAAAGGATGTACACAGCTATAATAACATATTGTGATACAAATAAATAAAAAGTGTATCTGAAGTTGAAGGTGGATCTTTCTTTCCTCTCTTGTTTTCCTCTGCTCCACATATCTGGAACAAACTCCCAGAAAACTTGAGGTCTGCTGCAACTCTCAGCTCTTTTAAATCAAGTCCGAAGACTTTTCTGTTTCCATTTTAACCTGCTATTTTATTGTATTCAAATGTTCTATTTCTATTCATTAGCTTTTAAATGTTTTATTTCTATTCATTCGCTTTTCTAAGGTTTATTATATCATTTTAATCTTGCCCCTGTAATGCGCTTTGAATGGCCTTGTGTCTGAATTGTGCTATACAAATAAACTTACCTTGCCTTACCTTGTCCCATACAGATTGGAGCTACAGTTCAGGCTTCGTTACCGAGGACATGATGAGGGAGCACCTCCCTGCCCCGGCCACAGACGTCCTGGTAGTCCTGTGTGGTCCTCCCCCCATGATCCAGTACGCCTGTCTGCCCAACCTGGACAAGATGGGACACGACACACACAACATCTTTGCATACTAGTGTGCTGAGGAATTAACCACAAAATCAGCCTATTCATTGTAATCAGCCACTGGACCAACAATCACTGTGATCTCACTATTGATGATGAAACAATGTCTTAAATTGGGTTTTACTGTATGTGCCTTTATGCCTGATTTTTGATGTCAGTGACAGTGGAACAGCAACAGTGCTAACCTGTACCATAAAATGGGAACATGCCTATTGCCTTTAAAAGGACCCAGCAACAGGCTAGGAACTGTTATGGGGACTCAGGTGCACTTTTACATACAAAGTGTCATCGAAGAGCTCTAAAGTTGAGTTTTGTACGGGACAATAAATCTCTTTTTTAAGCCATAACCTATGTTTTTTTTTTGAAAATGTACTTAAAACTGTTTATCTTAATCCATGATGCTACACATGGTCTACATGTGTTAGGGACTTGCATTAAACCCCCCATATGTTATTATTGTTGATTAAACTATAATGTAGGCTACAGGGCCTACCCAAGTAGAACAATGTAAACTAAATATTAGGATTTAGCCTAAAAGCCTTCAAGTTGTCCACTTTTAATGTAGGCCTATAGGCTATGTATGTTTATTTAATCAAAAATGTCCAGGAACAGCAATAGACTACAATAATAGCCCACCATCTCAAAAGTATAGGCGTAGACTATACAGTAATCAATAGGCTACTATTTAGTATAGCCTAATACACTAACTAAATAATCTTGTTAATAATAATAAACTTATCCTTGCTAAATTACCATCTGGCTATGTCCAATAACGTCAAAGGAAAACTCAGGTTTTTTTTCTTTTCTAAAGTGCTGAAGTAGGCTAGACCTGGTGCTATTAAAGGTTTTAGAAATGTTTATTGTTTGTTGTATCTGGTATCTGAAAGTTCTCTAGAACAAATGAATGTCATGATGAGGCTACTGTTGAATATTTAGGTCCTTTATGAGGCGGAACAAACAGCAACCAACATTTCCGACATCCCGTGAAGGCATCAGCGGCTAATGGGCGTGTTTCTCTTCGGCAACATGTCGGCATAGGAGTTTCATCCAAACTTTACACTCACTATTTCAATAGGTTTAGACGTCTTGCAGTTAGCATTCGGAGAATAATGGGCTGTGGTCGTAGCGTAGACTTATTGAAATCTTTTCGGAATGGTTTATTGTGTAAGTTGACAGTTTTAGCGGTAGTTATCAGCGTGAATCTCCCGGGTTGTGACTGTGAAAGTATCAGCCCAGAGAGATGTCTTATCTGGGGTCCAGGGCTGAACCCCGACATGGTTCTACCAGTCCGCTACTTCTTTATTCAGACGGCCAATGCAAAGGGGGAAAACCTGACCGTATCTCCAGGTAATCTCACCACCAACACACTGTGCGCGAAAGCTGTCATTGACACATTGTATTAAACAAAGCAAAGCATAGTGCCCACTAGCTAGCTCCTTTCCTTGAGCATCATTTACTTAGCTATATAGCGAACGCATTTGGAAACGCATTTGTTAATAATTGAGAGGCTGAGCGAGCTATATAGCTACAGTGTTTTGTGTAATTATTTCCATGCTCCCCACCTGTGGAAAAAGCTCCCCCAACACCTGAGGTCTGCTGATACTGTCACCTCATTTAAACCAAGGCTCAATGCATGACTGTTTAGCGTTGCTTTAAATTCACATAGTAACATAACCCCCTTTTTAAATCTGTAAAGTTATTTATTTGCATGCTTTGTTTTTATTGTCTTTTTTAAATACACTCTGGCATTATTTATATTTAAATTATTGTGCTATAAAAAATATCCTTTCCTTGATGTGATAGCCTACTATTTTTTGTGATATTATTAATCACAAAATGGTGGAATATTAAGTGTTCATTTTAATCCCCGTCTAACCCTGAATAAAGAGTGTGTGGTCACTATACTACTGTATGACGTCACTGGCATGTCCTTCACTGTGTGCTGTTTTAGGTAAAGACACATTTAAGGTGACGATCAGTCCACTGGACAGGGAGGAGCACATCCGTATCCACGTGCCCCCTCCCCTAGACAGAGGGGATGGGTCTCTGCTGGTGAGGTACAGGCTCTATGGCTCTGTGACCCACGGCCTGAAGGTGGACGTCCTGTACCAAGAGGCTGCTGTGGCCCAGTCCCCATACACTATACAAGGTGTGTGTCCTGGCATATACTGTGTATATACTTTATTTAATCAAGAAATCACATTGAGATCGAGGTTTGCAAGTGAGACCCGAGTAAAGAATCTAATTAATATCAAACAGAAATTGGGAAATAAGAAAAGAAAAATCCCCAAAAAGTGGAGCAAATATCAAGTTTTAATTGATCTAAAACCCCTCCTAAAGGTTTATTATATTTATTTAAAACAATCTAAAACAGCATACAACACACATTGGATTTGGATATGCACTAGAACAGGGGTGTCCAAACTTTTTTCACTGAGGGGCACATACAGAAAAATCTACGAAGGGCCGGGCCACATTGCAAAAATAACACATTTATCAGGACAGTTACTGCCCTAATGTTTAGTTTCATAGTGTCTTTGTAAATTGTAATCCTTCTTCACGGCAACACTTTCCTTGCAACTTAAACAGAGTTTTCTGCTATTGCCTCCAATGTCCAGCTGGGTGAAAATAGTAGCCAGCCGAGATCCCGACCGGGGGTATGCCCCCCCGTGAGATTTTTTTTTACTTTTTAAAGTGAAATGCATGAATCTGGTGCACTTTGAGAGGAAAATTAAGAGGCTTAATCTGAAGAATTTTGTATGAAAAATGATTTAAAAAAAAAAAAAAAGGGCCATATTACATTATATTTTCAAAGTCGGCCGCGGGCCAATAAAAAGCGGCCCGCGGGCCGTAGTTTGGACACCCCTGCACTAGAATAACAGCCTCCTTAAAGCTCTTTAAACAGCAAAATAAAGGAAGAAAAGCCTTTTGGAAAGATCTCGCTTCCAAGGCGACAAGACAGTGCACCACACTTTAAAGGGCTGTGATGCAAAGGAACGCCCACGCTGCTGAGTCACCACTGCATAACCACAATGACCTAAACAGTTGGCTATTAGGCAAGGCTACTTCACACCATCACAACCAAGCACCCAAGATGCTTTGAAGCATGCAGAGAAATGATGTAATATGAGGGCCGTCCCTTCTCAGAAAAGTCCCTCATCAGCACTGTTTCACATGTAGATACATATTATTTGTGGTCAACTTTAAATTGTGTGTGTGTTGTGCACAGGGCAGCAGTGAAATATAATAAGAATAATACATGATATTTATATAGCGCTTTTTCTGGCAACTTTTAGTCGCTTTACATGGCAAATAAATTAAGAAAGAAAACAAGCAACTTGATTGAGGCTTAGGATAAGAAAATACTATAAACTGTTTAAAAGACAAGACAGGTCCCCAATATGATGTAGGATAGAGGGAACACATGCCTACCTATTAACCTTTTCAATGTCCAGGTCCAATCTATCATGAGTACTGCCACTGTCCGGAGCCCCATGCCGCCGCGTGGCAGAGCCTGCTGCGGTGCCCCAGCGAGGAGCCTCAGATCCAGGCAGACTTTGAACCTTTCCCCTCGGTGGACCTCCAGAGGCTCAGACAGGAGGTGCCTCACAGGTTCTCCAACAGAGGAGGCCTCATCCACTACGCTGTCATCGACAACCAGGTGTACCGCCGCTGTCTGGGCAAATACACCAGCTTCAAGATGTTCTCCGATGAAATGCTGCTCTCTCTAACTAGAAAGGTGTGTGTGTGTGTGTGTGTGTGTGTGTGTGTGTGTGTGTGTGTGTGTGTGTGTGTGTGTGTGTGTGTGTGTGTGTGTGTGTGTGTGTGTGTGTGTGTGTGTGTGTGTGTGTGTGGTTTGAAAAGGTTCTACCAAGGAACTTTGAAATATTTCTGAAACAGTCTAATTTTCCCTCTGATGATCAACACTACATGTAACAGCAAACAAGACAATCAGTGCAAAGAATCCTTATTTTTAGATAGTTTTCCTTAATGCCTTTGTCATGGGTACGCTCACCCAGTTGGTGTAGTAAAAACACTACCGCTTTTGTCCAAAGGGGGTGCAAGAATGAACACAAACTGAAAGTTCCTCGGAGCAACTTTTAAGGATCATACCAATGTTTTTTTTTGGCACATAATGTACTACTTAATGTAATATGTTCAAATTAAAACCAAGAGGCAGCTCGTGGCTTAGTGTGCTTGCTGATGCTTTACTTTGCTGTTGAAGGTGAGGCTGCCTGACGTGGAGTTTTTCATCAATGTGGGCGACTGGCCGTTAGAGTCGAGGAAGACGGACCCTGTTCCCGTCTTGTCGTGGTGCGGCTCCACAGACACGCGGGACATTGTCCTGCCCACCTACGAGGTCACACACTCCACCCTGGAGACCATGAGAGGGGTCACCAACGACCTGCTGTCCATCCAGGGAAACACAGGTCACACACACACACACACAGTACACGTGTTGAACTGTACGTTTGGCTCTAGTCATGTGACTAGTTCCCATAAAATAAAGATCACAGGATTCAGTTGTACCACAGTCCAAAAGCATCCAAATTAGTTTTGAGAAATGATGTAGGGGAGAACGGGGTAATTTGTCACACGGGTTGGTTGTCACAATCGTTATATCTCGGAACCAGAAGGCGCTGTCTGTGAAATTTTGGTATGTAAATATCCAGAATTGGGATCAGAGGTCACCTACATAGTCTTCCTTGGAGTTAGACTGCTGAATTTGAGGTGAGAGAACTGTTTGTGTTTTTCATGTCAAATTGAAAATATTTAGCTCCTCAGTATTTTTCTTCTAGGCTTTTACACAATGGGTTTATAACAAAACACTTGTTACCCATACAAAGTGTGAAGGGTAAACTATAGTTTAGATTGTGGTTAGCAAGCTAATTAGTTGTCAGATGGTTGTTGGCCTTGATGCTAGCAAGAAATTCAAGTTGGGGTTGGTCGTCAAATTTTTTGGGTGTTGGTTGTCACATGTTATCTCAAGGCTGCAGCCAGAAAAGGAACTCAATAACGAAATAAATTGTCAAGCTGTATCCTCACTGACACCCCAGAGAAGGAAAGAATAGAGCAGGAAATGGCAGCTGGCATGCAAAAGAAAAAAAGGGCAACAAAATCAAAACAACCCAGTGCATCCCAAACTAGACCAGCTGCCAAGGCTACAGTAAGTTATGTAGGCCTATTTGTCAACTTGACAATGCAATTAATGTATTAATAAATAACTAATTTAGTTCTACTTGCTTGCCTTCTTTTTAAGATTATTCCCATTAAGATAACATTGTGACAAACAACCCCATAGTGTTTGACAACCGACCCCTTGATGGGGTTGGTTGTCACAATGTGTAAGGGTGTCTGATTAATTTCTTCTTTATTACAATACGATAGAAAAAGTGAGGGGTACACATTTCAAGCCAACACCTTAAGCTTCAATTTAATGTAGGAATGACCATTGAAAGATGTTTAGGTGATGAGCAATTCTCACTAGAGTAAAAAGTGTGCCTACTTACCCCGTTCTCCCCTATTGCAGTGCTTAACCTTATGAGAAAAGAAGCAGGCTGTAATCTGCATCACTCGCATATGGAGCCTCTTCATATACATTAGAGTGTCCACCAGGGGGAGCCCCAGGGTTCAACACTGGGCCCTCTTTGTTTTACAGTGAACAATAGATGGAATGCCATGTGGAGAATGGTGACATCATGTTTTCATATTAGAGGCGTTTAGTCATCTGCAGTTTGCTTCTCATTTCCTTCAGTCAAAGTGTTGTGATATAGAAGTGGTTTTAAAAGTGACGTACCTCCTTCTACCAAAACTTCACCTTCCATATATTGTCTCTACAACTGTCTACTAAAGCATATATTAAAAAAAAAAGTTATTTTATTGATTGACCTAGAATGGAAGTTTGAGTTACATGCTAATTCTTCCTCCGTTTCTTCACATTTTCCTTTTGGTTTTTGAGCTTTTAATCTTGAGCACTTTGCTTCCAGGGCCTCCGTGGGTGAACAAAACGGAGAAGGCCTTTTTCCGCGGCCGGGACAGTCGCGAGGAGCGTCTCCAGCTGGCCTCCGTGCCAAGGAGAACCCCGGTCTGCTTGACGCCGGTATCACAGGTGGTTCTTCTTCAGAGACAGGGAGGAACACGTGGGGAAAACACCACTGGTCGGGTTATTTGACTTCTTCAAGGTGAGGCAAAGTGAAGAAATCCACCTCTGACAAGCTCTTTTAAATCAAGGCTGAAGACTTTTCTGTTTCCATTTCAACCTGCAATTGTATTGTATTTAAATGTTCTATTTCTTTTCATTAGCTTTTAAATGTTTTATTTCTATTCATTCACTTTTCTAATGTGGTTTGTGCATTTTAATCTCGCCCCTGTAAAGCACTTTGAATGGCCTTGTGTCTGAATTGTTGCTATATAAATAAACTTGCCTTGCCTCTTAATTATAATTCACTTGTATCCTGTCATTTAGATTGTGTTGTTTATCAAGGTAGGACGGACATTAACTTAAATGAAAAAGATGGAAGAAGCCTGAAAAGTTACATATTAAAGGTAGAGTCAGCGATTCTGGAGAACGCTTGTTGCACTGAAAAAATAATAAATAACACAGCCTGGGCTCTGTAAACTAGGCTTGTCGCTAGCAAAGGTTGGCCCCCTTTGTTTACCTATCCGTTTACAGAGCCTAGCTTGTGTATTAACACTGGATTTCTTTTCAGTGCACACAACACACAGTAATGACAGCTTGTGAAAAGATATTCACTGATTTTGACTTCAGTGATTTTGACAACAAAGTGTTCTCCAGAATCACTGACTCCACCTTTTTTTTTTATTTGTAACTTTTTTCACTGAGGCAGGGGCTTTTCCATATATATTTGTTTATTTAATATATCAGGTCTGTCTCGCCTCGACAAACACAATTCCACATTTTAATGATAACTGGATTTAGAAAAAAATCCTCTCACTATATCCACTCTTTTTTTCTAGTTCAAGTACCAAGTGAACGTGGATGGCACAGTGGCGGCGTATCGCTTCCCTTACCTGATGCTGGGGAACAGCCTGGTTCTCAAGCAGGACTCTCCGTACTATGAGTTCTTCTACAGCCAGCTCACAGCGGGCGTCCACTACCTGCCATTGCAGAGGAACCTGACGGACGTCTTGGAGAAGATCCAGTGGGCCAAAGAGAACGACGCCGAGGCACAGAAGATGTCCCGAGTGGGTCAGCTAGCAGCCAGAGAGCTCCTGGAGCCCAGCAGACTGTACTGTTACTACTACAGAGTGCTGCAGACCTACGCAGAGCGCCAGACAGAGAGGCCAGTACGCCACGCAGACATGGAGCTGGTGCTGCAAGAGGACGACCACACTCCACTATGCACATGTCAACGCAAAAGCCACCAAGAAGAAAGCAGCATGAAGGATGAACTATAAGGATGCTTTAGTTATTGTCCTTTTTTCCCTCTCTCTCTCTCTGAAACAGTTCCTGCCGTGTACAGAGTGAAGAGAACTGAATGTTCCCCATGCTCATAGGAAAACGCTCACAGCTGTCTCTCAAGTGGATGCTGCAGAAAGTCCTCCTTTTAAAAATCAAAATGCCACTCTTTAGTTTTTACTAATGTTGTCTGTTTTGTACCTTTTTTTAAAAAGCTATGGTTATTAATACGAGAAACTAATAATATGATGACTGTCGTGGAAACGTGCCTTTGTATTATGTATACAGTGTTATCTTAAAATAAATCCCATCTTTTCTAAATCTCCCTTTTTGACAGTTCACTGCAAGGTCTTTTTTTTTATTGAGGAAGCTTTTGTCATTGTTAACAAGTTCAAGTCCAGATGTTTTATATTAACACTGCTGTATTAGGGCTGTCACTTTTACAAAAGTTTGCAATAAATATGCTTTTTTTTTTTAACCAAATTTCCAAAATTCAGTACAGGCATTATTACCTTTCCTCCTGGTATTAAGGTAACAGCATTGACACAGCTTTGTAGTAGACAAGAACACAGAGAAGACAAAAGAGCATATTTAACACTCCATGTTATTAATATCTTTATTATTTGATGCATTTGCTGCTTCTGTTAGTGCCCATGTAAAAATCAAGATCAACTACATCTACACATTTTTTGGCTGCTGCACATAAAAAGCTCCTTTTTGATGAAGACATTTTGACATGTCACAAATATAACACATGGTAGACACATATGTATAACCCCTCATAAGTAGTACATACAGTAAATAAGTAAAAAACGCTGCAGTCCAAAAAGCATACAGGGAATTCAGCCATTATAAATCTCATTAGTTACAACTTACAGGTCAAACTGTCCACTTTGAGAATCATGTTAACCTGAATATCTCACAAAGACAAACATAGAGAAATGTGTAGGCCCACTTAAAGGATGATTCTCATAATCTTCAAATTTGGGTATAATGTTTCCTTGTTTTGACATAATTTACTTGTCAGCAATTAAATCCAATAGGCTGATTAAAAGATATATTTGTACTGTAACACACACTGCAGTTGGACCTGCCTATAGCCTTACCCACTCAAACATAAGCGCAATGTTACATTTATAAAAGCCATTAGGCTCTTTAATGGTGCATTCAAAAGCAGTATGCTTGATCTTGTTTTTGAATGGCATAACATCATCAGATCAGGCTGTTCCAAAAGTGAACAGCAGAAAACTCGACAAGATTACTGGGTTGTGTTAAAACAATGACCAGAATTTTCTCTCAACAGGCATCTACTTAATCAAAGTCAACATCGCAGTAGAACTGGAGGCTATTTGTCAGGAGATGAATCAATAGCTTCCCCACCTCTCACTCCCAGAAGTGTATTACTGTCTCAGTGTCTCATGTTGTTAACCATAAAGAGTCCCTTTGGGTCAGCTGAACTTAATCATCAGAGTGAGAGGCTCTCCATCTTTCTTGGAGACAATGGCCTGCATCATCCCTGTAGGCGTATGGTGATAGCTGGAACCTCTGAAGAAGTTCTCTATGAAGGCCCTGTCGATGTTGCACTTTCCGATGGCCTGGTCGAAGTTGTTGCTGAGGATGCCGTAGATGTTCTCCTTGTCGTTCTTCTTGCCCAGGAACAGGAAGAGGGCGTAGCAGTCCTTACCGATAGAGGTGCAGAAGTCCACCATCCTCTCACACATGGTCTTGTTGCTGGCCTCCCTGTGGGCCATCTGGAGAGACTCGCTGTAGGGCTCCTGGCTGAGGCTGCTCCCCTCACCGTCCTCCCTGTGGAGAAGGTTGAGGACCTGCACAGAGATCTGGATACGAGGGTTCTTGGTGGGCTTCTCCAGCAGGGCCCACACCCAGTCTGCCCCAGGAGGACCCTCTGCTCCGGGGTCATGGTCGTACAGTTGAAGGTGTCCGTCATGTTGAGGCTGACGCTCTCCGAGATGTAGGTCATCAGGAAGATCTGTTGGAAGAAAGGATGTTTTTAAACTTATAGTGTGTCGTTTTTTTTCCTATAAAGGAATGGCGGTTACAATCAAGCCATCGCCAAATGATTTGATACAAAGTTGATTTTAGCCTATCATCTCCACAAAACTCTTTCTCTGTAGTTTTCAGTATTGCAGCGTTCACCAATAGTGTCGCTGTCGCATCCGCCACAGGAGCTCATAAAAATCCCAAGATGGGCCCATGACATGTTTCAGTTGTTGATTCTACTGCTTAGAAAAAAAAATTGACTTATAGCATAAGGTATAAAGTCAATGCGTGATGACCAAAGGCTTACCTCATGTAGATATGCGAAGACAGTGTTGTTGTTATTACTTAGGATTCCTCATTGTGGCAACAGTAGGTTACGCACTATATCTTTAAAGCTGCAGTGTCTAATTTTTTCACTGTAATATTTGGCAAAACTGTCATAATAGCCATTCAGCTATATGTAGGTGAAGTATTCTGAAAATATTTTTTCATCACTTTGCTCCCCCCTGCCTCTGTGTGCTGCCCCCCAAAATTGCCACCGCTCATGTTAATTTTGACCAATCAGAGCAGGCTCAGATACTCCGTTCTTATTGGCTGTGGGACTGTCCGTTCACTTGGCAACGACGTTGATGCGTCAGTTGCGTGAGCGTTCACGACCCTAGCAGTCTGAAACTACTGTTTGGCCCTACTAAGGCAGACAGCGAATAGCAATGTCTTCACCAACGAACTATCTATACTATACTATCTATGCAACGAACCCTCAATTTACCATTCCCCGGATACCAACAACTAATACGGTGGGAGGACAGTGTGTACACAGAGACTGAGAAACACCGAGGAGGAAATGTAGTCGGGCGGCTGTTGCTGTATGAAGCCGAGACGTGTGGAAAGTGAGCCAGGAGAATGGGCTTCCTTTGGCTGTGCTTTAGCTGATAAACCAAGTTAGCACCGGTCGGATAGCATTAGTTAACTCACCCGGTTGACGCGTTAGCCAGAAGCTAGCTCCGCCTGCACGGGACTCCCGTGGCTCCTCTCCGCACTGTGGCTGGATAGCCTGCGCCGGTGTGCCCCACGAAGCACACCAGTTCGGACTGGTCCGCTGCCACCCTGCCAGCTCTCCTGGACGCTTACCTGCGCTCGCGGATTGCTGTCAATCGCGGAGGACGCCGCCTCCCTGCTACACCGCTACCCGACAGTGTTCACCTGTTGGCCGGCTAGACTGCTGCTAACCCCCGGCGCCGTCCAACTGGCTTCCCCGTCTCCAGCGAAGCTACAACCGGCACGCTCCACTCCGGTTGTGTGCAGCCACCACCTCCATAATGAACCGAAACATTACTGCTAAGTCCGGGGAACTTTCACGAAAAGTACAACGAAGCACCGGTGTATCTACGCCAGCCACGGTCCCGTCACAGCCAGGTAGGGTAATGTAGGATACTTGCCTTTATTTTGTACTGCCGTGCACACAATGGTGCTGTAAATGTGTTTGGTATGGTGCTCCCTTGCTGTTTGTGTGAATCTGCAATGCTGTTTTAAGGCTATTTGTTCCGTTTGGTTGCTGTTAATTTGTCTTTTGGCACAATTGATGGCCGTGTTGTTGTTGTTTTTGTGCGGACATGATCGCTGTTGTGTCGGGTCGGCCAAGGTTGATTAGGGGAATAAATATATCGGGGATGGGGGGGAGACACTAGGTGCGTTGGGTGCAACATGAACGCGCTTAGCTGTCGTTCGGAGGGAGGAGCTGCAGCAGGTAGAGCGTTGCGAAAACAGCCGTTGGGATCCCAACGGCTCCCAACGGCTCCCAACGGCTGAAATTAGACACTGCAGCTTTAAAGGTCACCTAGTGTGCAACATACACAGTTTCATGGGTTTTCAACATTTATATGGGTCTGTGGTGTGTCTACAGACTCCCAAAGTATGAGAAAAAAACACCCTCTATCTTTCCTCCACCTTTCTGAAAACCTGTGTTCAAAAAAACCCAGTCTGATTTATCTCCCCTTATGACATCATAAAGAGAAATATAAAGGGTTTGTTTGTACACTACACCATGAACAACAGTTTCTAGTATAAACCAGATTTACAATTTTGAACATGAAAATTAGCATGATATGTGACCTTTAACCCCAAAAGCTATTGTGTTTAGTTCTATAGGTTTGCTGACTTTAGGATATGTGCGGTGGGTTACGGAACGACCTACCTGTGTGAGCACATCGGGGCTCGGTCGGAATTTATTCTCCGGGTCTTTGAAGAGGAGGTACTCTTGAGTTCTGGACGAGGCTGCAGAGATGCACTGGTTGAATTGAGATATAAAATTGTTGGGTCTGGTGACCGATTGCTTCTTGAGGGTGGTGAAGATGCTTGGTTGAGGGTCCGAGAATGTGTTGTTCTGGAAGGGCTTGGAAGGGACTTTGCCGACAACCTGGCCCATAGTGGACCCAAAACGCAGGGCCGGAGTTCAGAGGGTGGTCTCCCTGATACACTGAAACGATACAATATGTACTATTTGAAATAAGGCTGTTATCTGAAACTGAAAAGTTAATTGGTTGGTAAAAGTTGAGTCTAGTATTTTGATAGGTCTGCTCTTTTAGTTACAACCACCACAAAGTCCCACCATTTTGAACTATTGATAATGTCCAATCTTGCATTCTTCTATTGTTTTTTCCGGTTGAATATAAAACAATCTACCAATGGTAAGTCACCCAAAATACAATAGTAACAACATGGGATGATGTCTTTAAAGAAAAAGCCATAAAAATGATCACTCACCAGGATGGGTCTGGAGGTTTCTGGAGATCCAAGTCCACTAGCTGCCCTCCGCTCCTGTCCCCTGCCCTGCTGAGATACACAGTGTGCGTATGTGTGACCGTATGGTGTTGTATGGAAGCCTTCACTCTCTTGACAGATACAGAACCTTTAGTAGAATAAATAGGGTTTCTTCTCTCAGATTTGGAAGGGGGAGTTACTACTGACTGAGTATTATCACGGGTGTGGTGTTTGCAACTTGTCAAAACTTTTAGGTAGGTCAACAGAAGACTGATCATACCAGTTAACTGGTGAAAGCAGCTCAGGGACATGGGCTAAGCCTGAAGGGTTTGATGGGTAAACAAAAAACTGTCTTTTTTCCGATAACAACGCAAAGGAGAACTTGCGTAGGTTGGGAGCTTTTTGTTTGGATGTCGGGGGAGTTGGTTTACTATACTAGTGAGTTAATGCACCTGAAATGTACGTCATAACATTAGCCTGAGGTAACTTTCTTAATCCATTACCTTGTTTCCACACAGAGGACCCGGTCTGGCAAAGTGTTTTTATTTTTTACAACCAAGCATAATAATCCACTGCCCTTCCTTGCCCATTCAGTTGCTTTTTTACACATTCACATCTATACATCAGAAAAATATGTTTTGAATTTTCAATTCATGCCCTTAGTTGACTGTGTCAGTTACACTCACAAAAACAGAGCATATGCTGTACAATAAGGTCACATAAACAGTCATTTGTGCTGGGTACAGTGTGCTTTCCCACTGGTTGTGAAAAAATAAAACGTGAAATAAAAGATGCTAAAAATAACTGTAGAATGTGGTGATTACTCGCTTTCCCCTTACACAAATTAATTAGATCCACTTTAATATAAAAATACTGTGCAGTACAACTGGAGACAATGATTAAATTACAATTTTGACCAAGATATACTAAGCTGGACATGTCCTAGTTTGAGATACACTTTCTGGTGTACAAACTATGTAATGGTAACAGTTTCTAAATTATCTCAAATCAACTTTCTTCCTATTTATCAACTGAAACATATAGAGCAATACCAGTGTTTCTACAATAAGCTAATGTTGGCCTATAATATCAACTGTGCAGATGTGTATGTTCGGTTGTAAATACATTTCCAGCAATCATTGTCACCTTCTATATACTGACTCTAAAGCTATTTTCGTTCAAACCATGTGCTATGTCACCATATACCTGACTGTATCAATGGGCTTATGGAATTGTATGCAGCGATGAGTTGCTTGATACTAATCTTTAACTACAATATTAATGGTTTGGGGCTTTCAAACTTAACCGTGGAATTTTGCTGCATTGTTGCTGTCAAGGCTCCACATGAAGTCTATCTCTGATCATTTATGGGCCTGCATGTTATGAAGACACTCACCAATAGACCAGTGTATCTCTTATTGTATAATAAATACCATCATTCATTTCCACTCATTCGTACTGAAATCATTCATCTTATTTCCACAAAGGAACATATTGTCTGCTGGGATAAGAGCCAACAGCTCTGAGAACATAACCAGTTTGTTGCACCATATGCTGGTAATGTATCTGAATTTCATAAAGATAACATTGAGGAACTTTAATATAATTCCTACTTTGTGTGTGTGTGTGTGTGTTTCTTTGCCACTGATTCATCCATTTTCAACCTGTCTCTTCTTGTGGCTACATTTTTAGCTGAACTTCCATTTGTTACACACAGTAAACGCTTAAAGTCTTGCACCATTTCATCACAGATTCCATAAAAAAGAAATTATACTCTGCATATGTTATGATATAAACAAGGAATAGTTGTATACCAGCACAGTATATACAGTACACAGTGGTCAGTATTATCATTATAGGTTACATTGCATAGGGAAAGCAGTACAAAATAATGCCCAAAGTAGTAAGTAAGTAACAGTTAAAGCCATAGTGCGGAAATTCTGGTGCCCCCATGAGTAATTACAACACTGTTGGCGCAACCACATGAGGTAGCCTAAGCCTTCAGTGATCGCGCATGGATTTTTCTGTACGTCCAGGTTTTTTTCAGTAGAATCAACAACTGAAGCATTTCTTGGGCATTTCGGTTTGTAAACACTTCCCATACTGAGGAATACAGAGAGAGTTTTGTGGAGCTGATAGGCTTAATCAACTTTGTGTCAACTCGTTTGCCGATGGCCATGAACGTAACCGACATTCATTTATATGAAAAAGTAACGCACTATAGCTTTAATTTCATTATCGTACAAAAAAACATCTGTTAAAGAGCCTTGATGACTGTTTTCCATAAGCCCACTGTTTCTGTTTCTGAGTTACATGAGGTATCAGCGACTGGTAGAAGAAGTTGTCAGAGCTCCTCATTGCAGTGTTAGGGCGGGCTTTGAGGTGTCAGGTTGCTTGCTACAGGTCACTGTGGTTGATTGACAGCATTAGTTAAGCCAACAGCGTCGCCTCATTGTCCTTCAAACTAGAGCCGTATGCGACCGCCGCAGCTCCTTCCGCAGCTCGTCTCGGCCCAGCAGGTACTGGAAGCAAAGCATCATGGGAGTAGTAATGGGTTAGAGAGTTTGGCTTTTGTCACTGAGCTAGGATCAGTCAACACATTCAGTTCCAGTATATGAGGATATTTTGCAAACAAATAAGGCCACCAGAGACTCTTATTTTGTGTCACAATTGCTCTATGTTACAAAACAGAACAAACGCGAGTCATTTTTATGTATGACTTAAGATGCCACATTAGGTTTATGGCAAGGGTTTATGGGAAATGCGGTTTTGTGTCAGCGAAGGCCTCCTGTTGAAGGTGGAGTCAGCGATTCTTAAGAATGCTTGCTGTTAAGATCATTGAATCGTGGATTTCCATACGATCCACTACCTTTCCATACTGTGTGCACGCTGGGAAATTTTTTTTTGTGTTAACACAGCCTAGGCTCTGTAAACGGCTATGTAAATCAAAGGGTATGTAAACAAAGAGGCCCACAGTAGCAACATGCCCGTTTAAACAGCCTAGACTGTGTATTAACACTGGATTCAGTAAGGAGGGGTAGCCGATCGTGAGGAGATATTCACTGATTTTGACAAAAAATGATTTAGACAAAAAGTGTTTGTCCAGAATCACTGTCTCAACCTTTAACGGAAAATGAAAGCTATACTTATTTATCCCAAGTCGGAGCACACGCAGCTTCCCTGCAGAGACATTGTAAATGTTCCTGAAATAATAAAGCTATGCTACAATTACAATGTAATACCTTTACTCTTAAAAATGTTTTGTAACTCAATAGTAAAAAGGATTGAATTATTAGGATTCTCAGACCAAATATTTCCCTCTGAATTAGATGTTAAGTAATAAAACAAGGGTAATATTCATTTTGTATTTGGTTGTTTTTCGAAACCCCATGGATTCAACTATTTTTGTGACTTCATTGTGGGCGGGTAAGTGCTTATTTTCGTCAGAATCTTTCTGTTGATGATACAAGCGTGAGAATTGACATGAGCAGTCTCCATGGGTCACTTGACAAGAACATTGTCCGAGACATTTAAATTGTGAATAGTAAAATTCTCATAAAGATGTATTGGGTTTTTAATTTTTGAATTTTTATTTTTTTTATCTGTGACCCATGGAGACTGCTATGGCCAATTTTCACGCTTGTATCACACATTGAAAGATTGTAGCACTTAGCCGCTCCACTACAGCAAGAGAACATACAATAGACTGACCCTGATGGGCCTGATAACAGCAAGTAATAAAGTAATAGTGAGAAGGTTTCTCTTAGATGTTACTTTCTGTCTTAATGTTGTTTTGCTCCCTGAGAGAAACTCCACAGAGCTTTCCATCTGACTGACTCAAACTTCTGTTAAAGCCGATGAGGAGCAGTTACTCTGCTGCACGCGCCATTAGCAGCAGCTTGTGTGTGTTGGTGCTTACTGTGAGGTTGTTGATGCTTTCAGACAGAGCTTCTATTTGCAACATGGTATCCTCTGTGATCGCCATCTGCAACACACACACACGCACACACACAATAATAATGATGAACTCATTAGAAGTCACGATTACAGACTTTCAGTGAGTTTTAAGGCTTTAGTTAGGCTATATAGCAATTCCTGTCATTTGCATCCTTTAAGTAGACAGAAGGGAACTGTACATTGACATTGAGTCATTCTCAAACATGCACTTCCTTTGTCACCTTTAACACAGTTACCGTGTGGTAATGGTCGGCAGCCATCTTGTCTGAGATTGACAGCCGGCATGATGGTGAGGAGGAGGATGATGATGGAAGCGGGTTAGTGGTTGGTGCAGGCATGCCATCCATAGAGCGTACTTTATTACCTTACATCGCACATTACAGTTGTCTCAGAGCTTCAAAATCATTCTGCACACACGTTTTTCTCTGTGTCTTTGGGATTGGTATTGCTTTAAAGCTATAATGCGTAACTTCTTTATGTGGAATCCTGAGTTATTACAACACTGTCGGCGCATCTTCATGAGGTAAGCCTTCAATGGCCGCGCATGGATTTTATACCTTCATTTCGTGGGCACTTCTCGGGATTTTTTGGCACCTGCGCCAGTGTCGGCTATCGACACCAGTTTATAAACGCTGCCATACTGAGAAATATACAGAGAGAGATTTGTGGAACTGATAGGCTTAATCAACTTTGTGTAGACTCATTTGGCGATGGTTTGAATGTAACCGATTCATTTATATGGAAAAGTTACACACTATAGCTTTGAAGAAGAGAAATACAGAATATAGTGAATGCTTTCTGAAGAACAGACACGTGTTGTACCTCAAAACAAAAATGGATACAAAAAGAATTCAATGCTAAATCTACTCTGACATATCAGGCTTTTGTGTGGAAGGAATGGAATCAGCTTTACACACGTATGATTTTGTTTATTAAATGATTTGATAAATTCTTTTTGACATTTACATGACCACATGGCTCCCCTCACTTTAGTGGAGCAGGATTTTCTTCACTATAAAAATACTATTACATCAAATATGAAAATAACAGTACAAAATCATCACCACCTCAGGTTCAAACTAAACATGCCATCTTTTTATCATATCCTCTGCAATGACATAAATATTTAAATAAAAATCACTCTGTCATTGTATGCAAATATTGCACGAGTTCATCTCAAAACATGTGACAGAAGAAGCGTATTCAACTGGAAAACCAAAGCTGTAAAAATGATGTGATGACTGACTCACGTATAAAAAAATCATCTAATTGTGGTTCACAAATTGTTAGAATAATGGCTTTATAATACTGTACAACAAGAGAGATGTCCATATACAGTATATACTGTATATATACTGTATGGATTTACAAACAGTGGAGTCCAGAGAGATGCAGAGTTCTCTTAACATGAGTTAGATCATGGCACAGGTTTTTGTCAGGGTTGAGGTCGGGTTAGTTAGTTAGGCATCTGACTGGAAAATGGAACCAAAAAAATACTTCAAGTGTTTGGATTCAGCATCTGAATCTCTTCACCCGTAAGGCACAGAGTGGGGGGGGCTGTTGAGGAGCAGGGGGGAAGGAGGGGAGGGGGTGCAGGGGGGTATGGGGGCTGAACGGGATTATATGAGGCCGCAAGCAAAGGAAGCAGGATAGCAGTAGTGACAGTGGCTGATGGGTAAAAAAAAAAAGCGTGTGGCAAGACAGCTGTCGCCATGTTGCTGTTGTCATGGAGATGGGTCAGCTGCTGTGCTGTTGCCGTCATCATCACGGAGTCCCCACCTGGTCCCTGGCGCTGCCCGGCTCTCGGTCCAGGATGGGGCTCAGGCCTCTGAAGGCAGAGTGGGGCCGCTGTGGGGCCTGGGTCTGCTGCCCTGGGGCCTGAAACTGCTGCCCTGGGGCCTGAGACTGCTGCCTGGGCTGGGACTGCTGCTGCTGCCCCCACACCGTTAGAGGAAGGCTGTCCACACTGAGGAGAAGAGGAGGACGACTGGACCGGACACACGTAGTCTGTGGATTCATCCGACCGTCTCCTCCTCAGGTGGGTCAGGTTAGAGAATCCCAGCTTCTTTGGCTGCAAGTGAAGGAGACATGAAATGGACCAATCAGAATGGAGGGAGGATATGACAGACCATGATATGACATGTGTGTTCTTGAGATGCGTTACAAGCTACATGTTAGCGACAGGCGACATGGGGTCTTTTGTTGTGTGTCTTTTGAACGTCACATGATCTGGCTGCGGTGTTACTTTATACTTAAGTGTTGCATTAAGTGTGTATAAGGAATACATTGCTGTTTCCACTGTCAAAGGTGGTTAAGGGTACCAAAATAAAGCGAGCCGTCCAGTACCTATTTTTAGCACCCTTTCATGGGGGTACCAAGCTATCCCTAAAGGGTGGAGCTACACACTGCAGTCCGTTGATTGGTCGACTGAATCATTTTGGTGCCAGAGATGAACCGCTGTGTGTAGATAGCTAGATCTAGCCTTACCGTGCAGAACCAAAGCGTGCCGTTCCTCAGTGGAAACGAGGCATACAGTATGTGATACCATGCCACAACAGACAGCGGCAGCTTATAGAAATGTGTCCTCTCCTCTCAGCTTGCTCTTGCTGACTAAAGCCACTGACACCACACACACAGCACTATTGTTGTATAGGATATCACTTGGAAGCTGGTTGGCCCTCAGGAGAGGAAAACCCACATGCACACACAATACATCTATTATTTATTTTTTTACAGTCTATTTAGCCTTCTCGGTTATATTTGTCCACAAACCTATCCGCATAACCATTTAGAGCTCATGGAGTATATGAAAAAAATGTTGCGTCCAAGGTGATAAATGGGTCACAGTAAGCATTCATTGGGGTTTTTTTTTTGCGGGTGGATTATTCTTGGGTTTTCTTGAGCAGAGCAGGGAGGATTTAAGAGCCTGGGATGATGGGTGGTAAAGCTGAGAGGAGGAGCACAGCACTCTCCAGCTTAAACACAGTGAAAGGGCGGAGGGCTTAAAGCGCGCTGACACACCAGGGCTTCACCTGCTCAGATTAAGGTGCTTTCTCTCACACAAGCAGGAAGGGCAGCTGTTGTGTGTGTGTGTTGTGTGTGTTGTGTGTGTGTGTGTGTGTGTGTGTGTGTGTGTGTGTGTGTGTGTGTGTGTGTGTGTGTGTGTGTGTGTGTGTGGTGTGTGGTGCGTGTGCGTGTGTGTGTGTGTGTTTGTGTGTGTTCCCTAATGCAGCATTGTTTTACTTGTTTTTAGTGGTGACCCGAAAGTTGAGAGTATTCGTTGGAAGGAGCCCAATTCGACTGCCAATCACACAGTGGAATAGTCTCAAAATGTGGTTATGAAACAAGGCTTGTTCTATTCCGGCTACATGGGACTGCTGATATCAATGATGATGTGTCGCCTATTGTGGTATCAACATCAGCCTATAACTCATGAGCTTTTAATCTATCACCTTTGTGTGTGTGAATGGTAGACCAAGTCGCAATAAAATGAATTCTTTATGCCACATCAAGAAGACAAACTGGTGTTTTTGTCTGGTGTGGGGTAGAAAATGGAATCTAATGTCAGAGAATATGGATCAATGAAAACATGAATGGGCCATCAGTCGACTATAGGCAAGATTGGACCAATCAGATTGGACAATGTAAATTCTTAGTCGGGGACAGTCCTACTTGATGTATTCTGTTACCTTGACTTTAGCAGTGATGCTGAGTGGGCTGTAGCCCGGTGCCTCTGTGTACTCTCTCTTCTCGCGCTGGGCTTGTGTTCCCACCAGGCTGTGGAAGTTGGTGGAGAGGTGGCGTCTCAGGAGGGTCTTCTGAGAGGGAATGTTGAGCAGCACAGCCAGGGAGTCAGCATTAAACCTGGGCTCCAGCATCTGGGAGGGGAGGAGAGAGACACATTTAAAGCCTCTGGAAAACCTGCTCGAAAATAGTCAAAATCAATTATGTGATATCAAAGTTAGGTGTCTCAATAAGCTTTTACATAAGTATTATAAGACTTAGTAAAAATAAAAACACAGCTTTTTCTACTGACCATCTGTGGGCCTGGCTGTATCAACCGGTCTCTGTGGCAACAGCTATTGTTTTTATAGAACGTTTGGGGCAGATAACGGCTGTGATTCAAAATACTTCCTGTGTCAAACTTCATTTAGAATATCTTTCAATTGGATTGATAAATATGCCTGAGTCTTTTCAGACACTTACTATCATGCAACTAACATGATTTTGTGGATTTGGGTTTAACGGGCTTTAAAATGCTTTTCTGTCCCATACACTGTGTGATCAGGTGTCACTCACTATCAGCCCCCGTGCACGCCGCTGCCCCTCAGGTTGGGAGCGTACTCTGCCAGATCCACAGAGCGGAGCCACTCCATCACTCTGTGGTTAGACCACTGCACCACCTCACTGGGAGAGAACTGATTCTGAAACACACACACACACACAGGGCACAAACTGGGCTTCAATATTTGTGTTAATCCTTTGGTACCCTGTGTTCTAGAAAAACCTTTAAAAAAATAAAAAAAAATAAACAGCTTTTCCTTATCTGGAAGTTTAATGTGATGAATTTCATACAGTTTCAAAATTATAATAATATATATAATAAATAATGCATTTCAGATTGAAATGAATGGAAACCAATGGCTGTCTGGGATGAAATGTCAATTTAAAACCGTCAAACAAATTTAACATTTGAAAGTTCACATATGAATAGAAGAGAAACATTACGCTCAAAGTGAGGAACAACCAGTCATACAGAAACATAATAGTTACATGACATTATAAGATATTCATCACACGATCATAAAACACTGACTGACCTCGTTGCCTGGCCTGCGTTTGAGGCAGTTAGGGTGGAACCTGTTGACATGGAGGACGTGGATGGCACACTTGATGCTGAGGTGATGCAGCTGACTGCTCACTTTGAGGAATAACAAGTCGTTCTGGGGTGGACCAGGAGACAAGAGAAAGTCAGAATCTTTACTCTGCATGGAAGTTGTTCGGTGTGGTGATTGTAATCCACAGGAAAATGAAAACAAGCGCTTCAAATAGTGTACTAAAATTGGATTTGATGAACCCTGGTTTAACGGTAAAACAGAGTTGTTATCCAAACCAAACTTACCACGGTGAGATAGCGCAGCATCTGCCCATCCACTCTGCCTTCATTAAACTGGTCCTTGTACTGAGGAAGGCCTATGTCATCCAGCCAGCCTTTGAGAACATAGAACAACATCACAGTATTAATGTTGTAATGAAGTCAGTGTCAGTGAATGGTTGAGTGGAGTGTTTTGTGCTGTCGGTACGTACGAGTGACCCAGATGTAGTCCAGCTGTGCAGACTTCTCCAGCTGTTTGCCGCTGAAGGTCTTGACGGCTAACTGAAGCTTCTTCCTGTGCAGCGGGTTCTTAATGGCCAGCTCCTGCAAACACAGTCAGATCAATCACTTGTCTCTGTGTGTGTTGTGTGTGTGTGTGTGTGTGTGTGTGTGTGTGTGTGTGTGTGTGTGTGTGTGTGTGTGTGTGTGTGTGTGTGTGTGTGTGTGTGTGTGTGCGTGTGTGTGTTGTCTTCGTACTTCAATACTTTTTTGGGGCATTTTTAAATATCAATGAATGAAACCTTAAATAAGCTGGAATCTAACTCACTGCCTTCAGTTTACCACACATGCCAGATCTCCGGAGCCACTGCAGCTCTCACACAATATGTATGTAAGGCTCAGGATCCTGGATGCCTCCACACATCCAATCAGCACTTTTACATCTTGGCACATTAAGCATGCTACGTGCCTATTGGCTCACTGACGTTGCTTAGATCAACCCCTTTCAGAATTGAAATTTGGTATTGAACAAGTATGACAAGACATGTATGATTCTCCATGGAAGGAATTCCGGTCTGTGCTATTAAAGTTATGGAACCTCGATAGCTGGTCCTATTGTAACGGATATTTCAATCCCACAGACGACAGAAATAAAGAATATACCATCGCCATTAGGATGAATTATGAATTATTAGGAAGACAATGATCCTGATCAAAAGAGACATGCAGGTTTCGGGGGCTCTGAGGTGGATATTGTGACAGTTTTGAAGGTGGGGGGGGGGGGGGGAAACTAACAGGCAGGTGGATAAGCAGAGAGACAAGCGTTGCTAAATGGCAACAGCAGACAGAACAGAAGATCGACAGGTAGAACTGAAACAATATCTGACGGGCTAAATGGAAGATTCTCTGGTCAGGTAAACCAACGGACCAGACAGATGTCTCACGTGCATCGTTTAGTTAAATGAGTGCTAGTTTGTATGTTGTGTGTATGTTGTGTGTGTGTGTGTGTGTGGTGTTGATGTGTGTGTTGTGTGTGTGTGGTTGTTGTGTGTGTGGTGTGGTGTGTGTGTGTGGTGTGTGTGTGTGTGTGGTGTGTGTCGTGTGTGTGAGTGTTGTGTGTAGGTGTGTGTGTAGTGAGTGTGTGTGGGTGTGTTGCGTGTGTGTGTGTGTGTGTGTGTTCAGGTGTGTGTGTGTGGGGTGATGGCGTGTGTGTGAGTTGTGTGTGTGACAGCGTGTGTGTGTGTGTTTCAGTGTGTGTGTGTGTTGTGTGTGATGTGTGTGTGTGACAGTGTGTGTGTGTTTCCAGTGTGTGGGGGTGAATGCGTGTGTGTGTGTGTGTGAGCGGTGTGTGTGGGGTGTGTGTTGTGCGCCTGTACCCTCTCTAGGTCGTGTGAAGAGGCTGACAGTAGAGTCTGCCCGCTGGTGACCCAGTGTCGGGCGAGGGCTGTGTACTGACACAGTCCTATCTCCTCCATCCACTCACACACCTGCTCTGTGCTCCACGCAGAGAAAGGTGTGTTGGGGTCCCTGAGATAGAAACACTCAGTATTAAAACTCCAACTGGAATCACATTCAGTGTCTTTTATGTACAGCCATTTTAAAAGGCCTAAATAATGAAGTTAATATTAGCCGTTCTTTTTGAAAAGTATATGGAGGCAGACCTTTAGGAGTGAATATTCCATTGTGTTAAATTACTGCATACGCTTGTAATTTGTTAAGGCTATATTTTTGGCGATGTATTTATGTTCAAGAAAGCTCATTATGTAAACTTGGAAGACAATTTTCCAATTTTCATCTCTGTGCAAAATTCAGCTTGTACTTGTAGGCCCCAAGAGCCATGGCCAGATAGAGCACACATTTGAATTGTCCCGGCAGAGCAAATTGACAATTTAAAAAAAAATCTACGCACCCCCTGAGAGCCCCACTTCTCAATCCCAAGGGAAACACTGTCATGTAAATGTGCTTTTGGTCAAACAAGTAAAAAAGGCAATGTCACTGTAGGAAAGTAATATAATCTTTAGGCAGAACATGACTGTACCAGTATGCCAAACAAGCCAAAGCAGTAGAAAGTAGAGGCTGCCAGTGATCTACAAAGACAATGAGATCAAACCTGTGTTTTGCAGGCTAGTCAGATGATGTACATATCTCCGGTACATTGAGACACTGTACACACACATACTGTATATTTTGAAATCATCCAGAATATGTGTGAATATAAATGTGATTTTTTCTTCATACCGTGTGTGTCCTGAAGCGGCCAGTCTTGGTCCAGCCGTAGCCCTGAAGCCTCCTCTCTTGAACTCCCCCAGATCGGGGTCTTGGACCTGGGATGGGCTTCCAGACTGACTGCGCCGAATCCTGGAGGATAATAACAATAGAAACACTGATGAGTGTGGGGGAAGGAGAAATAAGTGTGAGTGTGTCTGTGTGTGAGCAAAATCAAATCATTATATGAACAATACAGCTGGAAAAAAATTAAGAAACCAGTCTGGATATTTTCTCAAATCTTCATCTCTACATAACTTATTGAAAAAAGCTCTTAATGACCAAAACATTTATTGGAATATGGTAGAAATGTTGTCAGTAGTTTGTATTATAAAATCAAAACATTTCATTGTACTCAAACATATGCCTATACATAGTAAAACAAGAGACACTGAACATTTGGAGTGGCCTCTTCATTTTTTTCCAGAGCTGTATGTTGTGTAGGTAGTGGTACAAGCTTCTATCATGTGTAGATCTTCGGGTGAACCTACTTTCCCCAGAGCTTCTTGATGCCTCTGTGGCTCTTGCGGTGCTCCGGGGACACGGGGGACTGCTGTCCAGAGTCCACCCCAGAGGACAGAGGGGACTGGTCGGACAGGACACTCTCCTCGGGCTTCTCTGGATGCTCTGACACGCAGAAAAACACACACAAGAGTGGAATCACTATTAAGGTGTTTGAACAACGCAAGGACAAATCTTGGACCCAACATTTAAAACTGACAGATGATATTATTTGGCTTCAAGTCAATTCAAGTCAAACTTTACTGTCATTTCTGATACATGTAAGACATATACATAAGAATCAAAAGGACGTTTATGTCCGACCCACGGTGCAATAGGAACAATAAAATACAATAAAGTAGAATTAGATAAAGATAAAGAATATTAAGAATATGTACAGTAAATCATTCTAAATACTAAATAGTACAGGGTACAAAACAAAACGGTATATATAAAATAGAATAGAAAGTATAGTAGACAAATTAAATTGAAATGTGCAATGTGATGAACAATATTTAAAATATGTGCAATATACTGGATGTAGCCTAAATGTTGGCACTAAAATACAAGCGCGGTGAATGCCCACTGTAGTCCGGCTCAAAAGGTAAAGCACACAGGGCTGTATATCGAAGCCTATTTTACAGCTCCTTGTAAAGCAGCGTCATTGTAAAGCTGCTCCAATCAATGTTGTTTGTATTGACGATGGACAAAATGACTTTTTTTTTTAAAAGAGTCAAACTTGTAATGACAAACCCACATGTGTTTCTCAAATTGGATGTTCATGTTGTTCCACGTCTGATCGTTGTGAAAAGAGGCAACTGTTTGTTTGCTAACACCTTAGCCATAACCACATTTTTTGCAATTTTTTTTCTGTGGCCCAAAAGAAGAAGCTTTAATAATTATACATGATTCCCCCTTTACTACAATGAAGAACAGGTAGAGTCTCATGCCAGCTCACTGATCTTTGAAGGATCAGAAGCAACAGGACACACACACACACACACAAACACACAAAACACACACACACCACACACACACACACACACACACACACACACCACTGGGGGGTTGAGGTTCAATAGGCCTATACCCACCAATATCATACAGGTCATGTTTTCCAGGAGATCCTGAGGCAGAGGAAGGTTAGTGAAGTGAGAAGGAAACAAGCAGACAGACAGGCAGAAGCAAGCATTAGTCACACCTTCTAAACCTTCAAAATAAATCTCATACATACACATACTGTACAAGAGTGTCAATCAGCAACATGCAAAGTCTGAAAGCCTCGGGCAGGGCCAGAAAAAAAAAGATTAATTTTACTTGTTCAAATGAAACCTTTCTATAGATACTGAGAGTGTGGGAGGCTCTTTGTTAGCTTGTCAGTGTATCCGCCATTTGTGAGAGGACACCTGGGTTGACTTTGTCTCACGACCAAAGGTGGTGCTGGACAAACTTCATTGACAGTCTCTTGCCAACCTCACTCTATGTCCAGAAGTTTAGAATAATTTTTTATTTGACACCCGTTTTACTTCTGTGCTCTCTCTCTCTCTTGACTTGCTCTTTCTCAGCCTACTTCAGTGGTGGAGAGTGCCTGTGGGTGAGGCAGTGAGTGAGAGCATACTGGGGGCCATGTCAGGTTGCATCCATGTTTGTTTTACTCTGGACGTCTAAGCTCGTTGAACTGCACACATCTTTAAGCCTGCCCTCTCACCCCTCCTGCTATAAGCCCTGTGTACGCCGATACATGGGCGGCTGTGTGCTTATACGCCTATTAGCTTTGAGAGAGAGAGAGAGAGTGTGTGTGTCTCAGTGAGTGCTGATGTGAGGGGAGCCGGGCTTTATCTTGGACAGCTCTCTGAGTCATGAGGGAGGCCTGCCTCATAATCCCGGCTTGAGAACAGCTTGATCCTCAGTGGAAACACTTACTAACCCTGACCCTGCTCACTGCTCACTTCTCAGCTTAAGTTATGATATCCATTGGAGTATATTGCACATATAACATACATACTTATTTCTATTTTCTTAAAATGTCTGTATGCCTATATAGTATAAGTCAAGATAATGTAATATATCCCAATTTTCCCCCAGTGATCAATGAAGTGTTCTGATTACGTGACAGGGACAGCCTTGTTTTGTTGATGCGATAGAAAATATGAAATCGTAGTCAGAGCTACTAGCCTGGTGAGATTAGCCTCATCTGGCAAGCTTCAAATGTGTTTCTCTCCCGCAGATCAATCGGGATTTTCAGGATCTCCGTGGGGAGGAAGCCCTGGCCCTGTCTGTTAGTGGAAGGCAGCCCCTGATTGGTTCATGTAGTCGTCAATCTCTAGCCTCCAGTCAGACTAGGACCCTCCCCTACTTTCCGTCCGTGGAAGGCGGCTGGCTACCTGATTGGTTCTTGTAGACATTAATGTCACATGGATTAACGAATACGCCTTTGAGATTTCGCCGGTCCCGTAAACTAGATTGATGACATCACGAACCAATCAGAAGCTGCCTTCCACTTTAAGGGAGGCACATTTTATCTGAATGCAGGCCCTGATCGATCCGGGCATTTTTTTTTTTTGGACATGGTTCCTCCCAACGGAGATTGTAGAAATGCCAGACTGATGTGGGAGAGAAGCAAATGTGAAACCCCACGAGATCATGCTTGGTCTCACCAGGCTAGTACCTAAAACAAGCACATTGACTCAATTCTCCTGAAAAGTGTATTTCCAGTGTTGACATACAGTACCTAAAGCCGGAGCACTGGCACTCCTGCAGCGAACTGCAACCCCAACAACACACACACACAGAACAAGAAGCAAAAAGCAGACAGGACAAGAGAGAGAGAGAGAGAGAGAGAGAGAAAGAGAGAAAGAGAGACAGGGCACAGAGAGGGAAGCAGTTGGAACAAAGTTAGTTATTAAAACACTTAACAGCTGTTACATTGGATTTTGCTTTATTAAAGGGTCTGTTCAGAACACATTTCACCCCCCCCCCCCTCCCTCCTGTGCTGTTTAGTCATACAGACAGTGTTTAGGTTTGAATCCATCTGCAAGAGAATTCTATACAACAGAGGGAAGGGGTCAATTATCTGTGGGACATCCCTTTTCAGAAATAACAATGGGCCTCGTACAAGAATATGATTGCGTTCTCGTCCTAAAGTTCTTGCTTTTCTCATAGGAGTGTTTCCGAGTTACTTGCCCGAAATGCTCCAAAATATACACACAGTTGTTATATGCTGCTGTATAGCTTGTCTCAACTTGACAACTTGAACACCCATTGTGCACGAGGGGTTGGGTGTGTGTGTGAGAACCATTGTCAAACTCAACAGAATCAGGCCAATCAAGAGTTACCAAAGAGTTGAAAAGAAGAATTTAACATGCTGTCAGAAATCATCAGACCAAGACAGAACACGTAGAGCAGTTTTAGCAATGTGGCGTACAGGGATGAAGTGATGTACTGTGACAGAGGAGGGGTGGGGGGGGGGGGGGGGAGATGAAGATGCTGGAAAAAAATGTCTTGTTTAAACAAATATGGCTAATATCAGTTGCAGAGTCAAGTCAAAATGACCAAAGTCTTTTCCAGGTCTTTGCGTGGCTTAAAGGCCAGGACACACCAGTCCGACTTGTTTCTACTTGTTCCGACTACGCAAAAAATGGAGTCGGCCGTTTCAGGAAGCTCCAGGCTTCCCGTCGCGGCCAGAGAACACACCAAACTGACCGCTGACTTTCCGTACGCTCTGTTGCTTGCGCGGGACGTAATGTCTCCATAACAGCAGGCGGCGCTAATCTGTATTGTGGCCCGAAAAAATACGAAAGCCGGAAATGATGGGACAGCCCTCTAGAGCATAAACATAGATAGAAATACGTATTTATATTTATGGACCATAAGAGCACAATTTTTAGCAGAGAGTGTCAAGCATGGTGTCGAGCAGTCAACAAGGGTTGATGCATGTGAGTACTCTCAAAACGAAACGAACAAACACATTAAAACAATGGCTAGCTGTTGTTAGCTGTTTGTGCTACCCGCCTCACTTCCGGGCTTCACTGATTCGCTAGCCCTCCACCAATCAAATTGCTCCAAATGAAAGACGGTCGGCTGCCGATTGAAGCCCGACGACCTCTACGTCTGCCGACGTCACGGCACACACGAAACAGATTCGTCTCCCGACCCCCTATCGACTCAACGACGGCGATTTTCGGGCTGGTGTGTCCTGGCCTTAAGAGACCCTTTTCTTGCAACAACTAACGTCTATGTACTGTAATTAAATTGCTGTTTCAAAAATCTAAAATATGCCATGATGATGTGTGCTGAACAGAAGAATGGTAAATGGTAAATGGACTTATATAGCGCTTTATCTCCGTTGTTCACAGACCCAAAGCACTTTACATTGTTTTTGTACACATTCACCCAGTCACACACACATTCATGCACCGATAGCAGCAGCTACCACGCAGGGTAGGCTTTAGCACTAGGGTGCTAAGTTAACTAAGCTAACTATCGGGAGCAATTCGGGGTTAAGTGTCTTGCCCAGGGACACTTCGACATGTGGCGGGGAGACGGGGGATCGAACCTCCGACCCTGCACACCAGAGGCGAACTCCCTACCACTTCGCCACTGCCGTGCAAAAATGTTCTTTTTGCATGTTAATTTTCTGTTTCAGTTGTAAATATATTTTTCCATATCAACCATCATTCAGAGGAAGGTGTGTGTTCCCCCTATGGAGAAAGGCAGACTATCTGTACATGACTATAAAATGACTGCTGATGATTATGAATGCACTAAAAAGCAAGTTTTACATACAGTACGGTAAAAAAACGACAGGCGTCTCTGTCAACTGCTTTTCATTCACAAACTTTGTAGAAAAAAATTATTTAAAAAATGCTGTTTTTTCCAAAATGTGAAGGGAATAGCCCAGATCTTGTAAAATCTCTTATTGATGTAGTGCTGTGGACACTCACTGAGACTGTAGTCCTGCTCCTGGCTGTGGACGGGAGATACATACTCTTCCTCTCCGTTCTGCTCCGCCCTCGCCTCGCGCTTTTTACCCAGCTTCCCCGGCAGAGTGCGGTACTTGCTCAGCTGCATCTCAGGATTCTGCACGATATATAAAAGACAAAAAAAACAATGGCTCACTTTTCTTTTTTTTTTTTTTTTGTGTGTGTTCGAGCACCGATATTTCAAATGAATCACCATAATGTGGGATGAGAGTTTGGTACCTGAAGCCTTTATAGACCTGTGCTTAAAAATGAATTAATTGCTGCTTTGAATTTAAAAAAAAGGTGGAGTCAGCTATTCAGGAGAGGAGAACGCTTGTTGTTAAATTCATCACTTTTTGTCAAAATCAGTGGATATCTCCTCACGGTCCCCTGTACGTACTGATTGTGCGCTGAAAACCAAAAACTATACAGTGTTCCCAGAGCCTAGGCTGTGTATTAACACCAGATGTTTTGTTCTGCGCACACACACACACACACATTCTCTTTCTCTCTCACACACACACACACACACACACACACACACACACACACACACACACACTCACACAGAGTACAGACAGGTAGCCGATCAAGAGGAGATATTCACAGATTTGGACAACAAGTGATTTTGACAACAAGCGTTCTCAGGAATCACTGACTCGCCCTTTAAATGTGCTATGTTTTTTCTTTACATATAACATCGATCCCTTATACAGTAGACACATGTTTTCTTTCTGCATCTGATACTCTATGGCAACTCATAGCTTAAATACATGGAAACGCTATGATTTTACATTTGCTGTAAGCATATTATACACATTCTTACAGGCTGGCTTAAGATCTTTCATAAGATAAGCTGAGTCATGATTTAATGTGCTCCTTTGCTCTGTTGCATAAGGAGGGGTGATGATAGCGGTATATCTGAGCACGCATCACAGTCAGCCAGGCTCTGGGGCAATGAGAGGAGAAAGGCCAGCACACAGAAACAGCTGGGAGGCAGCTATGATGCTAAGCACTGCTGACATCCACTTCAGGTGGGTCTTGGCCCTTTATGTGTGTGTGTGTGTGTGTGTGTGTGTGTGTGAGATTCTCTGTGCAGCCTGAATATCTCTGGGACAAAGAACATGTGTGTGAATGGGTCTTTTTCTTCTTTTGCTCTGAGGAAAAACTCGTCTGTGAACTTTGCTTTTCACACTGGGAACACGAGGTCAAAAAGGCACCGGATTATTCCATGGCTGCCTGACTGATATATACATACAGTACAGTAGCATGTCAAACTATACATTTTTACCTATTATCTAGTTACTACTCCCATTTTTTCAAAAAAATCTGTACACAAAACAACTTGTCATAAATAATAATTCTATAGTCGGCAAACTGTGTGGCTTAAGACTGGGGGCTGAACATGCATCAAAAACAGCAAGTGAACACTACCACACTTTAAAACAATGTAAGGGTGAAAAAAGAAAGAAAAAAGAAGCAAGCAATGTACAGTATGTGCTCATAACATAAATATGCAGGAATGGGTCTATGTGCGTCCTAGCAGAGGTAGTGCATGCATGCATGGAATTGGAATATTCACCTGTAATTCTTATTTAAATCTTGAGACAATGAGACTCTTTTGTTTGTTGCACAGGATATTTAAAAAAAGTGTGTATTTGAAATTAAATAGGGACCAGTCATTGCTGCGTCATAAACAGTAGGGTAGGTACATTGTGTGTGTGTTTTTCCTGGGCGGTGAGTTGGACGTTAGATTGTATAAAGTCATGCAGCAGGTTCAGTACCTCTGACCCTACATCTGAGTCACTTTCAACTGGCTGGAACTCTACAACCTACAACCAAGACAGACATAGGAGAGGAAAGAAAGAACACACAACATACACACAGACACAGACACACACACACACACACACAACACACACACACACACACCACACACACACACACACACCACACCACGCACGACACACACGTGCGATCCCACAATCAGAACAAAGTTAGTGTGCAGAAGCAGTTAAGGTAGCAGGTTGGATTAGACTGATTAGTTATTAGATATTAGAACCTAGCATTGAGAAAGTACATCAGGAGCAGTATAAACAAGGGTTTGGTAACACTTGACAAACCTTTTGTAAGGATCCACTCTGCAACTCCTCCAGACTGCTGGACAGTAGCCTGCCCCGATGCCTGACGGAAAAACAACAAGACTTAAAAGGTCATTCATTATTAAAAAGTATCACTAGAAGTCCTACAAAACACCAGAGAACTGGCACTCACCACGATCCATTGAAGTAGCTTGTATCCCCAGCTGACACCAGGATGTGCTCATGGAGTTCAGGATACTACAAGAAATGGAACGAAAAAACGACAGTTTAATAGTAAGTTGATTTCTATGTGTGTGTGTGTGTGTGTGTGTGTGTGTGTGTGTGTGTGTGTGTGTATGTGGTGTCCGTGTTGTTTATACCTAGAGTCCAGTTCTCTCTGGTAAGGCGACGTGGATAACATAAGCGGAGAAGACCCTCTTGATGAGATCTATGCACGGACACAAAACACAATTTGGTTATTCCACATGTAGTGAAGTGTACTTGAGGCTAAAGTGTATGGATGACTACACAATGGAATTGTTAAAGGTATAGTGATACAGATTATAATAATACTCTCATCTTCCTACCTCTGAGCGTAGCATGTCGGAGTGTGCTTTGTGTGTGATGGCTCGGAGTCTCAGGCTGCCACTCAGCTCCTCTTCACTGCTCCCTATGTGAATATAACACAACACAATAGCATTATGAGAGAAATAAGAGGGAGATAAAGAGAATATACCATGTCATTCATCCACTACTCATATTCCACCAAAGAAGAAGAGGATGTTATTCTGACCTTGTGTGAGCGCCATCATTTCCCTCATCTTTCTGTACTGTCCCACCAGAATGGTCAGCTCCTCTATGCGCCGGTCCTGTTATCAGACCAATCACAAGATACCATTGTGGATTTTTTTTTTTTTTTATGATTTCCATTTTCATCCAAACAACTATAAAACCTGGACCGTTCAAATTGTAATAGAGCAAGAAGAAAAAGAATAGTTTTTTTTATTTACCTTTTCGTCGTTTGAAGCTAGCAGAGACTCCATCCCCACCTTCAACCTCTGGTATTCCTGGTCTAACAAAAGACAAAGGAGATATTAAAAAGGATTATTTTGGTCTTGGTCATTTAAGGCGTCTTGAAGGGTGCCTGATGTGATGTCGGTGGACGGATATGACAGCCATGCTAATGTGAATAAAAAACAAGCAGAACCAATACACAGTGACAGACATGGGGAGATGGCCCATATAACAGACTGTCACCTGTAGGACCAACACTGCAGCTTCTCACAAGGATAGCACTGGTGGTGTGTAGCAACAGGTGCAAACAACAACAACAACAACAACGACGACAAGGTTTTCTTCTGACTTCCTTAAATGAGGTTTTTTTATGAGATGAGGCTTTTTCCAGCAACAAAATACAAATACACACACACATGCAAACTTTCATTTAAGCCAAATGTATTTTTTTTATATAAAATAGTACACGTTTGCTTGAATAAAGCACATACACATGTTTGAATAATAAAACACTAAGAGAGGTATAAACTAGGCTAGCTAAAAGTGAAGATGGCCGGCTGAGTATGACGTATGGACATTACGGGAAAAGGGAGAGAACATGCCACCATAACAGAACATAAAGAGAGGAGAAGTCACAGGTTAGCGTGAGTGAGAGAGATAGATAGATAGATAGATAGATAGATAGATAGATAGATAGATAGATAGATAGATAGATAGATAGATAGATAGATAGATAGATAGATAGATAGATAGATAGATAGATAGATAGATAGATAGATAGATAGATAGATAGACGGACAGACAGACAGACAGACGGAAGGAGAGAGAGAGAAAGAGAGAGAGAGAGAGAGAGAGCTTGTCTGTGTGAGAGTGTCACACAGACAAGCAGGCAGCCTGAGTGTTGTGAGACAGAGAGCTATGTCACGTTATCTCAGCTGGGGAGACGGTTTTAATAACGTTGTGTGGCGGGAGGCACACTGTTCTCTATTCTTGAGGTAGAAATGGAGAAATTTCTGGTTTGCCATGGTATTAGTATACACCCCCTCCTCCCCAGTGTGCCATCCATGTATCACTGTCAGCCAGAAGGTTGTGAAAGGATTTAACATAGTCTTAACATACAGCACGTTGGTGTGTTGAAGTGAAGGTGTAATGTTTACCAGTATACGACACCAACACCAAACTAAAGCTCTGCGCCCAGCCACTTGATTAAGAGAGGGAGGGACCAGCTACTGGATTGATTTTTAAACAAAAAAAGAAATGTGCCAAGCAGCTATATATAGGCAGAAAGAGTTTGGTTGAAAATGTAGCAACCTGGCAACCCCCACCCACACACACAGCACACGCCATGCCTTACATTTATTAATGAGCTGCTTCACATACACCTCCTCTACAGCAGAGGGCAGCAGAGAGGCAAAGACACAGTCAGGCACAGAGAGGAGAGAAGGACAAGTTGATTAGATGTTACAGTAATCAGAGTTGACAGACATGTTGCATAATATCGCTGACATGAGGATGTGTCTTCTGATGTGATTGGGTGAGACTGTCTTTGTTTACCTCTCTCTGCGCTGTCATAGGCCGAGCCCACGCCTCTGGACAGCAGCTGGGTCTGCAGACACTCGATCTCTCCGTCTTTAGCCGCCAGGATCTGCTGCAGCTCGGAGATTTCAGCCTTAGGAAGCAGAGAGAAAGAGAGAGATACTTTATTCACATGTTCCTCAACATTAAAAATCAAAGTTTGATTAATGCGTATCTCGTCATTTAAAAAGTAGTTATCTTTTAAAAACATGTGCAAACAGCAAATCATCGTGAACAAGCGAACAGACAATGTTCTTATAGCACCGGCGATTTTTCAAAAGTGTCTGAGTCTCCACTGTTCTTATAAAAAGAGAGAGAGAGAGAGAGAGAGAGAGAGAGAGAGAGAGAGAGAGAGAGAGAGAGAGAGAGAGAGAGAGAGAGAGAGAGAGAGAGAGAGAGTACATGTGAGTGAACTGTGTCAGTCTTACGGGTCACTGGATATCTATGGAGCTGCAAGGAGTTGAAGTGCAATTCAACTGAGCCTTGCACAGTCCTTTTAAACAACAACATGTTGCTGTCTAATGGCACTCGCAAAGAGTCACACAGAGAGAGGTGACAATTTGTTGTCAAATCACTCTGGTGTTATATGACATTGTGGGCTGTTGTTGATAATATATCTGTTTAAAAGGGCCACACATTAAGCCTGTTCTCAGGATCAAAATTGTAATTTGGGTTGCCATTGCTGAATCTCCTCTTTTCAGCCTCTGTCTGTAATGCTCCATTTTAGAGCCTGTCTCTTTAAGCCCCACCTTCCAAAAAGCCCAGTCTGCTCTGATTGGACGTGAAACTAACTGCTGGTTTCAATCTAACTGCCATTTAAGATGTTTAGACAACAATTCAAAAAGTGAATACTTGCTGACCTTCGACAAGGCCTAACAAAATATTAAAATAAGTTTACCATTGTATTCATCCCAGTTCTGTCTATTCCTAACCTAAGCCCCACACTACAAGACTATGACAGCCATCTAGGAGCTACCTAAAGATAATCTGGAAACTCTTCTGAGGAGAGCAGCTCATATATATATATCATTTTGGCCATACAATTATTATTGACCGCCTTGTGACTAACAGCTTAGGTCTTGGTCACACTCACGCCAATATCTGAGAACATTTGTCCCCCCCTCCTTCCCCCCTTATCACTTTGTTATTAAAATTAAAGAATGTGTTTATGGTCTCCCTCCCTTCTTTTTCACTGTTGCATGTCATTCCTGTCTCTTTCTCATGTCATTTATTGTCTTTGCTGAATTAATTAAATAAATAAAATGGCTCCCGATAATAATTTATATTTTTTTTAAACAAATCACCACTCTGAATTTGGTCTCAGGTTAAAAATAACTGCAAACATGAGTTGGTCACAAGCTATTAACCTGTGTGTCCTCATTTTGAGTTCATGATTTTGCTTGTACCTAGTTTCAAGGAACAGAGCGCTTGTTTTTGTGACATCCTAATCAAAGTTGTATATAAAAGCACAGCATGGACAGAGCTAAACAGCTGCAGACAACAGGTGTCTCCAAACAGGTGTGCCCTCACAGACCTTGAAGTATACAATAGTCGCATGCTATTAAGGCAAAGTTAACACCTCCTGCAGCTGCCTCACAATAAGGCCTGCTGTGAGCCTTGATATTGTGGCTCATAATAGTCCCAAATTGTGGCAATGAAACAAGGATTGGGCTATTCTGGCTACATGGGGCTGCTGTATGTCTGATTCCCCCCCCCCCATAAATCATGATACATTGCCTATTGTGGTATCAACATCAGCCTATACCTCATGAGCTTTTAATCAATGACCTTTGTGTGTGTGAATGGTAGACTAAGTCGCATTAAAATGAATTCTTCCAAATCAAGAAGACAAACTGTACTGGGTGTTTTAGTCTGGTGTGGGACAACTGGAATCCAATGTCGTCAAGGAGAATTCGGGTCAATGGGCAGGTAAAAAAAAAAAATGATCTGGCCATCAGTCGACTATAGGCAAGATTCGACCAATCAGATTCGATTATGTAAATATTCTTAGTTTCAAATCAAACATAAATGACGGGCATACATGTCACCAATCACAAGGGTTTGTACACTAGTATCCATGCAAAACTCAGAAAGGGAGAGAGAGACAGTCAGAAGCATATGGATGGATTTTTTTTTTTCTTCCTTTGTGCTTCTACACACCGACACATGAGCAAAATCTGAATGTTATTCTGGTTTGATTTTTTAACTGTCTCCCCTAGCTGCCAAGCACTTGCCTAGTTGGCTTGACAATGGAAGCTCAGATAGTCCAACACAAACAACCAAAAGAGGAAACATCAGGAGGTATGAAAGGGACAGAGAAGTAGCTACAAGTGTCAGAGAAAGTAGGGCCATTCATGGGCTGCATTTGAGATAATTGGCATCAGCTGATATCATGATATATTTAAAAATACACAAATAAATTCTATCACCCCATCAATTTTCTAGCTTTAGAGCAATTTAGCGCTTTTTTGAAAATATTTAAAAATATAATCTATATATATTTTTGTTTTAATTACAGACAGCTAGGCAGACATGTATACGGCTCAAATTTAAAAAGCCAACACCGGGGAAGGACATTTGTTATTGTTACTAAATTGTTACATTCTATCAAACACATATATCGATCGGTAGACCATTAGTGCAAAGCAAGGACATTAGGAAGAAGACAGGACAGTGGAGAAGCACAAGTGAAAAAGGAGGAGGACAAAGGGGAAGTCAGAGTATTAGCAAAACGGATGCAGCACTAATCAGAGGAAAGAGACAAAAAGTGACCAGCCACAAGAGCAAGAGGGAGCGAGGAGAGAGAGAGGAGAGGGAGAGGGAGAGGAGAGAGAGAGGAGAGGAGAGGAGAGGAGAGGAAGAGGAGAAGGAGAGAGATACAGAGAGGAGAGAGAAAGAGAGGGAAGAGAGGAGGGAGGAGAGAGGAGAGGGAAAGGAGGGAGACGAGGAGAGGAAAGAGAGGAGGAAGAGGAAAGGAGGAAGAGGAAGGCACCTGTGGCGCGGCGCCAGCGCTCCTCCCACTGCTGCTTCTCCAGCTGTGTGTGCTCCACAGTCAGCTTGAGGCCGGACAGCTGGGCCATGAGAGACTGGTAACACACATGGAGAGAGTGAGAGAGAGAGAGCTAGACAGACAGAGAGAGAGGAGAGAGAGAGAGAAGAGCACAGGAAAGAAGAGGAAGACAGGGGGTGATTCAGAGATGAAGAGAGACACACAGAAGAGCGAGTGGCAGAGAGGGGAGAGTGTTAGTGGAGGAGAAGAGGGGATAGAGAGAGTAAAGGAGGGAGAGGAGGAAGGAAGCCGTGTAAGCACTGACAAAGCCAAGGCAATTTGATCCCCTTCAAATACGACCAATTAGAAAAACAACGTGTTAGGAGAGGGAGAGAGAGATTCTGTTTTGTATCAGGAGATATTCAGAAAGCATTATTTTCATTTTCTTTCCACAAAACCAAGAATGTCAGGCTGACTTATGTTGGAATAGCAAAATGCTGCTGCAGATGGAGGGTGCAGCTGTAAAAAAAATGGTTGGTTTGAATATGTAGTTCAAAGGGAGCCCCATAAAGCTGCACTAATGATACATATAGATTGTGGCTTAGGAAAATACATGTACAAAAGGGCTTTTCTTAAGATTTAAAGGGCACATATTATGCAAATGTTCAGGTTCAAAATTTGGATTTCTAGCTAGTAGCTGTTATTAATGGTGTAAGTGCCCAGGAAAAAAAACTTTATTTTTCTACAGTGCCATTGATGAATCTCACATTACAGCCTCTTGTCTTAAACCTGTGTTGTAGAGCCATGATTTTCATAATGGAGAAGAACACGTGTTTTCAGAAAGGTGCTGGTGGAAAAAGAGAGAGTGGTTTATTTTAAAAAAAAGTTTCTCCCCCCATCCTGAATACTAAAAAAAAAGGTCTCATAATGTCTAACTGTTCCTTTAAGTACATGAACACACACACACTGGGGATATGGTCCCATGGTTTTTGTGTGAGATATTCTTGGCCAAAATATCCTTCAGGGAAAAAGCCCAGAACTAGAATAATGTTCAACAATGTGATTGGTTGTTTTTTTTCTTATTGCAAGCATTTTCATTGTCTATAGTCGCACGGCTGTTGTTGTTGGGGGATGCCGGCTACAGTTGTACAGCTCATTACTTGGGATGCCCTGGTCTGCTTTAATGAGACAACATTAACCCTGCAGCTGGATTTATTTGGGTTTTTCCTTCCTACTGTTATAGACAGTTCATTGCACACATTTAACTCTTGCTCACTTTTCCATCCAGACTGGAATTTGTTCTTAACAACATGCAGTATATAATACAATTCTTTATCTACAGCGGTTTATCATACAACATAGATCTATAGATATAACAGCTCCGGAAAACATTAAGGGACCACTCCAAATGTTCAGTTGTTTTTTTACTCTTTAGAGGCATATGTTTGAGTAAAATGAACATTTTGATTTTATAAGATAAACTACTGACTACATTTCTACCAAATTCACAATTAAAAATATTGTCATTTAGAGCATTTTCAATAAGTAATGTAGAGATAGAGATTTAAGAAAAATCCAGACTGGTCTCATAATTTTTTCCGGGGCTGTATATACTGATATAATTTGTAACTAATTCAGGTTGGCTGATGATAGAGATGTAAGGTTAACATGCAACATGTAGGTTTAACTAAGTACCTTAGTTCCTCTTAGTCTCCTCTCATAGCGGTCTTCTCTCCCTCCAGCTCCTCCACTTTGCTCTGCAGCTGCCTCAACTCATGAAGCAAATCCTAAAGGGAAAACCAAAACAGCCTCTGTTACTCTGTGTGTCTCTTTCAAAGCCATGATTTTTACCATCCAAACAGTTTTTAAATGACGTTAAAGAGCGTCAGAATAAACAACATTTGCTGAACTGTGCACATGCCAACACTTAATTGGGAAGGTGTTTCAAAACAATCAGGTTGACATTCAGTGCGGTTACAAGAGGTCTCCAGGGCTGTGCAGACATAGGTTAATAAAAGGAAACGTGATCCCTGCTGAAACAGATATAGGCTATACCACAGTCAGCGTGCATGTTATCAACAACCAGGGGGAAAAAGGATGAACCTCAAAAGCCAAAAGCAGGCCACACATCTGCCAGCCGCACAGTCCCCAGGGAAAACCTTAACAGCTTTACATATTGTTTTCTATAGGAACACACAGTTTACATTAACCCATCCACCTGGTCAACGCAGGAGGGAAAAGGACAGATGTATACACGTGTGTTAGTAGAGGAAGGATCCACCGTCATGCAGGAAAAAAAAACGTCAAATCAAAACACAAGACCTGGTAAAAAAAAGATTTATGAAGACAAAATCCAGATCAGGGCTGAAAAGTGTTTTTCCAAATGCTTGATATACTTGCAAAGAAAGTGCAGTTACTGAGCATCTACCTGCAAGCAATTACATCAGCTCATAGGGCTGTGCTAATAGATAAATAAATCGATACGGCAATATATCGTGATATTTATATTCGTCATATCTGTATCGTATCGCCATTTCCTAAAAATATATATTTAAAGAATATATATATATATATATATAAAATTATTTACGTTTTAACGGGTTGAGAACTCCATCCCCCTACTCCTGTACATGTCGCAGTACAGATTGAATTTGAATTTGAACTACCTGGAACATCGCAATATATTGCAATATGCATTGTATTGCAATTTGTATCGTATCTTGATACCCAGACTCAGCTTCAACAAACTTAAAAAACCCTTAATTGTATGTAAGTATTTGGAAAAAAAGAATCAAAAAGTCCCATATCTGCAAAAAAGCATAGCATCCCATGAACCCAACCTCCTGCAGTACATACCCACACACACACACACACTACCAGAGAGGCTGTTAGTTTGATTCAGTGGAAAAATTCCAAATACCAGGTGCTGTGTGGACTGGTTAAAAGGGGGAGAAGAGAAGAAATGATGGAGGAGGGGGGGAAGGAGGGGGAAGATGAGTTCATCCATCATGTCTCCCTACGTGTGCTTCATTGTGCGTCCGGGCGTCAGAGCCACCACACAGGCCGGGGTCGGAGCCGGCTAACCCCAGCTGAGGGGCCTGGCCTTGGGCTTGGCTGGCCCCGAGCTCCCCCTGCTGGGCCTCCCTCTCCTCCAGCGCCCGCTTCTCCTCGATACGAGTGCTGATCTCCTCCTGAAACCTGCACATCTGCTCCTGGAGCTCGCTGATGAGATTGACCACACACTGGGGAGGGACGGAGGGATGGAGGGACGGAGGGATGGAGGGATGGAGCAACGAGTGAAGGGCGGAGGAAGAGGTAGAATTGGTGAGATGGAGGGGAGATAAAGAGGAGAGGATAGGAGAGGAGAGGCAGACATGAATGGATCTGTTATTCTTGTCAGTACTTGGGAATGCCTGCTTCCATATCTTTGATGACTGTTGGCGGTTACTTAGGAATCTCAAAACATAACAGAAAAAGCCCCCCCCCCAAAGGAAAAACAACATCTGAACAACAAATATTATACATTTTTTCTTTTTCAATTAAATTAACTGCAAAATAATGAATGCAGAGCAAGGAAAGGAGGACACTTCCTGAACACGAGGTTAAAATAAACCTAAATTCCTGTTCAAGGGGAGAGAACATTACCATCAGCAGTACAAATAAAACCACTGTGGACCCAAAAGTAATGTAGTATGCTTCTCTGTGAACAATATAACGCACACACACACACACACACACACACACACACACACACTACAAGTCGTTCTGCTCCATCTTTGTTTTGGTGCAATGTGAGGACTGACAGAGAGTGATGAGTTCCAGTTAATTGGGGTCACTGCAGAAAGCAGACAGTCCAGTAGAGTTTGCAGACTGATTAGGTAAACACCTCTGGCATTAGTGTGTGTGTCAAATGTGTGCGTTCATGTATATGTATATGTGTGTGTGTGTGTGTGTGTGTGTGTGTGTGTGTGTGTGTGTGTGTGTGTGTGTGTGTGTGTGTGTGTGTGTGTGTGTGTGTGTGTGCGTTCGTGCTTCGTGTTTGTGGCCAATTGGCCAGCCTGATATGTTAGTATCCTGTTACGTTGGAATATAAGTATGACAAGGGATTTTCTATATCTGTCTGGCGCTAGTTTCTGTACTACACTACCAAAATATCACCTTTGAGTTAGATAATATAGTTTTATTATAAATGAAAAGTTCCCCTCCCTGAAGTTGGCTACACTATACAGTCAAAGGCTCCAAATATTTGACCACAAAATACAGTAGACATAATCCCAAGTAGGGGGTCAAGAGAGTGATTCCTGACATCAGAATTGATTTTCTTTTTTTGGTAACTTCTGATGTGAAAATATCAAGTTTTGAGCTTTTTTTTGAGTAATTTTTTTCCTCAGAATGTATAACTTATTTATACTTTCTTTTGTTTCTATATTCCTTCAGTGGTGACTGATGATCATGTTAAGTAGCCACATCTCACTGCTCTCCCTGGCAGCCGCAGACTCCTCACAATGTCAAATGGATGTGCTGTTGTGTTGTTTTAATCGATTTAAATGTAACTTTGCGCGGCGAAAAAAAAATTGTTTTTTAACACAGTACACTCACTGATTTGATCTGTCTCCCAGTGAGTGGACCATTAAATACATTGATGTAATAGCCGCACCCTGAAACAGGCCCACATGACGCAGAATAAAGAACCATTGGAGCAAGACGGGGAGGCCGAAGAATACAAAATCTATGCTAATGCACTTAGATGCAGTAACAGAAAAAAAAAAATAAAACCTTGCTCTGAAAAGCTGCAGTTTTTATTAATAGAAATGTTGATCAGACAAGTGTCTGTGTCTGTGTGTGTGTGTCTGTGTGTGTGTGTGTGTGTGTGTGTGTGTCTGTGTGTGTGTGTGTGTGTGTGTGTGTGTGTGTGTGTGTGTGTGTGTGTGTGTGTGTTGTGTAGCGTGTGTGTGTGTGTGCGTGTGTGTGTGTGCGTTGTTGGGAGTGATGAGGTGAAAGTGTTTGGCCCTCAGGAATGCTCAGAGTGGATGCCTGCCATTCCTCCTACCAGCCGACCGGAGCCTCACAGCTGTTACCAACCAAACACACACACACACACACACACACACACACACACACACACACACACACACACACACACACACACCTACTTTACTTACAAAAATGTACACTATTGTTAGTTGATCACGACCACATCAAAACGCTACACATGGGATATGTTGGATGTGGGTGTGTGTGAATGAATGCACATGTAGGAGATCAGACACAGTATCTCATTACTACACCAACTGAGAATCAACCTGTCAAAAGTCTTTTAACAGCCCTGTTAGGCACACGGAGGCCAGTATGATGTTTTTATGATTTGGGTGGTGGAGCCTGGAGCTATCAAGTCTTGTGATCCATGAACCAGCTGGAGAACCAGAATACAGGGTATGAATGAGTGCAGCTCTTTATTCTATTTTTAAAACATTTCAAAATTATATTTGACAGCAAGCAGGGTAAAATTATGACCCGAAATGTCTGGTGTGTGAACATTAATTCTACAGGCTTATATCATGGTTCAACATTGCCACACACACACACGCGCACACACACACACACACACACACACACACACACACACCCACACACACACACACACACACACACATACACACTAGGCATTATTTTTGGTGCGCTCCCTTTTTACATTCAAACAAAGACATCTGGCCGAAACTATTGGCCTGCTGTTGGATTGTCTGACTGCTAAGATAACTTGCCTTTTTGTTAAGTTCAGAATCTTGTTTTCCACGTGAGCTTTCCTATAGGCTCTGATGTTACCAGAGATAGATCACACTTTGTCTTTCTCACAATGACGTTGCAGAGAATGACGTGCTGCATGTTCACATTGTGTGTGTGTGTGTGGTGTGTGTGTGTGTGTGTGTGTGTGTGTGTTGTGTGTGTGTGTATGTGCGCCTTGCACAACAGAAAGCAATATTTCCATAGCACATCCTGTCATTTCCTATCCTTCTATTGGTCTGTCAGTGTGTCTCATCTTGTCCCTCTCTTTCTCTCTAGACAAACCTTCTCCTCACCGCCTCACCCTCTCTGTCTGCTTCCGCTGATGCTTATCACGCTCTGCCCGTGTGTGTGTTGTGTTGTGTGTGTGTGTGTGTGTGTGTGTGTGTACGTGTGTGAGTGTGTGTGTGTGCAGAACACGGGCCTCTGCGCGTCAAAAACACTGTATCATGTTTATTCAATCAAAGCACGGCTCTGGCTGCAGGATGCCTTGTGTGATAACTTTACACATACGCACACACACGCGCGCATACACACACACACGCACACGCACACACGGTTTAAAAGTGACTTAATTCCAATTGAAGCACAGAAGTCTGTTGTGTCACTTTTTCCCACTCAGTAACACAGGAAATACTTAACATTCAGGATATTTAAAGTAAAAGACAGTATCCTACTTTATAGTACATAGTTTTTTCATTCAACTCTACAGAATAAATGTCAAAACTACATGTTGTCACTATTTGTCTGTTTCTTATCTGTGAGTGACAGGTCCGGTGGAGCGACAACCGTTTCTCAAACTGATTAGCCTTTTGAATGTTATCGGGTTCATTTTCACTTGGTGCTGGCAGAGAGCTGTGGGAAAGTCCATGGTGTGTGGGACGGTTGATAAAGGGTAAACAGTGGTGTGAAGTAGGGTGAAGCTTCTGGAGCTCCAGAAGGAATCACTGCAAATCTCAACTGTCTAAAGTCATGTCACAATGAAGGGGAGCGTAGGAGACTTCTGTAGCACTGGTCCTTATCTCAGCTTGAGAGTGTGTCCATTGTGAGTCCCACAGTGTTATAGGGAATACTAACTCGGTGGATTACTCTCTTAGGCTTAAGAAAACTAGATTTAAAGTTAAATTGGAATGGACATTCAGCATATTAAGCATGTCAGTTAAATGTTCCTTCAATAATAGGTCCCTTGTTTAGTCATATATACACCAGACCCCTTTATATAAGGAATAGCAATTTAGCGTTATATCTGCTTTTGTTAATAGTTTTCATGTCAGAAAATTCATGGCAGACTTTTGCATGGTATGTGCTCTGTGTGAATTATAAATCACCTTTATAATAACCATACTGACAACCAAGGGGCTGATAACAGACCTGAGACCAGACCCGCTTCACATCAAATGCACATTCCACCAGCCAACAGTTGACAAATAGCCAGGGGGGATTTGAGTCATGCATTTACTTTAAGGCCCAAGGAAGTCACCAAACTGTGACTTTCAACTAAACAAGGAGAAGCAACTTGAGGTCGGCTACAACTCTCAGCTCTTTAAAATCAAATCTGAAGACTTTTCTGTTTCCCTTTTAACCTGTCATTTTTATTGTATTTCAATTTTTATTTCTATTAATTTTATTTTGATTCGCTTTTCTAATTCTTTACTTGATGTGTTTTAATCTTGATGTATGTCATGCCCTTTAAAGCACTTTGCATGGCCTTGTGTCTGAATTTTGCTATAGAAATAAACTTGCCTTGCCTAAATAAATGCATTTTTCCTGCTTGGCATCGGCTACATATTTTACATTTGTTAAGACGGTCAGCAAAGAAATATTGCATTTATCTAGATTTCATCTTTAACAAACCAGTTGTGTGTGTGGGAAAAGCATCTATTTTGGTTGGAGTTGTGGTGGATGACTGTGACCACAGCAAGCCAATGGTGAAAGTTCTTAACTATTCCCTTTGGCTCAGAGACAGTACAAACATTAACTTCAGAACGGACGGGCATTTACATTCTCACACAGCATGTCTAAAAGTAACAACAAGGCCCCCACAAACCTCCCTACAGCCTCTCTGATGGAATGTGATAGTTTTCCCTCAGTCCACAGACAGAGCAGATAAGAGCAATATACCATCAGTCTTCTTGATGTTTGATTTTAGGAATGGAATAAAGTCTGTCTTATTAGCCTATGTGTTGTTCCAACAACAATGGAAACACAGCATCATCTTATACAGTTGTGCATTGCTGAATTTCCTTCGGGATCAATAACGTATTTATCTATCTATCTATCTATCTATCTATCTATCTATCTATCTATCTATCTATCTATCTATCTATCTATCTATCTATCTATCTATCTATCTATCTATCTATCTATCTATCTATCTATCTATCTATCTAAAGACCAAGGCATGTTTGAATGTCTGGCTACCCTTTGAGGATAAACCTAGTTTCCCATGTTAATACTAAAAACATATAATCATATCACATATCATACAGTTACATAGCACACACAATATGCACACAAGACTAAGAGTCTACCGCCATGCTTTGAGTGGTCCTTTGAGCTAAATGCTACTATCAGCATGATAACATGCTCACAATAACAATGCTAACATGTTCATGTTCAGCAGGTATAGTGTTTAATTCAATCACTATCTTAGTTTGGTGTGTAAGGCCGCTAACGTTTGCTAATTAGCACTAAAGTACAGTTGGATAATCAAATGAAGTTAGGCTAGATTTAAACCTGATGATGACATAAGTTTTAATAGGGGGATCGACAAAGTCATTACATTACATTCTGAGTGGATCAGGAATGATTGTGTGAACCAAAGTACGCGACGATCCATCCAATGGCTGATGCACACTGATAATTCTGTCTGGACCTACGTAAGTGTTTTAACCAGCCGACAGTGCTGCAGTGTGTCCATCCCTAGATCTGTGCCGCTAATGTGGCTTCAAGCCTTCTCTCACAGTCAATGTTAACTGACATCACAATAATGTTACACTCAATATGATACAGTACAATATGAGTACAATTGCATACAATATATTGAGACACAAGCAGCATTTAAACTGTCAATCCCTGGATCAAAGAAACAAGCGGTTGTGCTATTGTAAATGAGTAGCAACATTTGCTCTGTGGAACACACACACACACACACCCACACACACACACACACACACACACTCTCACAGGTTTGTTGACTTTCATACCTCTGCTTTGTTGTGCTCTGTGTCTGCGGGCTCCTGTGGGTGTGTGTAGTTGGTGTGTGTCTCATCCATGCTGACCAGCTTCAGTTTGAGGCACGAAACCTCGTCCATCAGATCCAACTTCTGAGTCTCCAGGGAGGTCCTGCTCACCAACTCCTAGGGGAAAACACACACACACACACACACACACTGTAAATTACATACATTGAAACAACACAAACTCTTAAAACAGTGTATATAAACAACATCTGAAATATCAACACACACACAGACACACACACAGACACACACACACACACAGATACCAGAGATCCGCGCAGTTAGAAGTCAGCAGCATGCTACTCCACTCGGTACAATGTTCTTCCCACACTAAAACAGAGCAGGCTAGGCTGGGGGCCCAGACCCCACAAAGCTAAATATACACACTCACATACACACACACACACACACACACACACACACACACACACACACACACACACACACACACACACACACACACACACACACACACACACACACACACAAGGCGACCAAGGGTCTCTATTAATATAGCTCTGTGCTTCTTTGGTATGGGAGGGAGAAAATGAAAGTGTGTCTAAAAGAGAGAGAGAGAGACAAAAAGAGAAAGAGAAGAGAGAGAGAGAGAGAGAGAGAGAGAGAGATTGTATTGGTATGCCACTGAACATACAGAAGTGTGTTTTTCTTTTCTGACTCACACAACAGACACACGTATATATACACACACAGACACACACCGCACACTGTCAGAGTTGCTTTCGCTTCCTCATCCAAACTTCTTCTAATCCCACTTCCTCTAGGTTTTAAGTTGTCTTGGATTGTTGTTTAAGCCTCTGACATCCATCGTCCGACACTGTTGTTGTTGGGATAAACATTTCAGAGGAAAAATGGGACGAGGGAATGAGCCCACTAGTTTGACAGACCAGGCCCAGGCAATACAGAAAGGATTTGGCCATGATCCATTCTTCATGCTGGTCAAACAACAGACACACTTCCTATGTCTTTTTTAAGTCCTCAAGATACAGCAAAACAAAGAGAAATAACCTGCTTCAAACTGTTTTACACACGAAACGAGTGAACACATCTTAAAGGATAGTGTGTCCCTCCCATTGAGAAATGGGGGAATTTATGAGTCACTAACAAACTGACTGAATGACAAAAGAGGGACGTAACTGTACGCAGCTGTCTGGATCATACACTGCTGTTGTGCAATGGTGCAACTTGGAGAGGATTTTGGAAGAAAGTCAGCAGTTGTATATGTACCAGATTGCAATGGAAACCCCCAATAGGATTGAAAAAAAATATGGTAATCATTTTAATATGTTAGAGAAACAAAATGACTTCTCGTTGTATGTTCCAACCAAACAATGGAATGAGGACAATGCCATAAAGGTGATGCAAAAAGTGGAATATTCTTATTTTTTTATTAGAAAGAAAATATGTTGTTGTGTAGCAGAAAGAGCACTTGTATATTTCTGAAAGCCAGATTGAAGGCTTTTAAAGAAATGTTCCTGCTACCTGAAATGGACAACTTATGTGTTTAGTATTCTGAAGACATTTCATGATTTTGTAGAAGAATAAATAAATAAAAAGCCAATTTAGTGGTTTAATGCTAACCATGCTAAGATTAGCTAATAAGCACTACACAGGTTTTTTTTTTGGCTATGAACTGAAGTAGAGACATTGACATACTTCCTCTCTGGGCACCAGTAATGTGTCTGGCTTACATCTCATGGCAGCCCATTCAATAGATTGAGATATTTCAGTGCAGACCAAAGTGGTGGATCAACCCACCAACAGATCCAATCCGTAAAATATACAGTATCACTCCATATTTTCATTGTTATATAACACTAACTTGTACTAATGCATATGTAAGGTCGTTAAAGTTATTATTTGTTTTTGTCTAAAATAAATGTGAATGCCACATTACAGACAACTCTCTCCGACCACAGAGGGACACCATACTGTCTAAAGGTAAGGATCACATGGTAAACAAATTGTGTCAACACCACAGCCACAGACAGACAGAACTAAGCATAAAACCACCAAATACACACCACTCACACCACAACACACACCACACACACACACACACACACAACACAACACACACACACACACACACACCAAAAATAGCTTAGTTTTGGCAGCTGACTGTCAGTCTGTAATGTAACACCAGTGTGTCTCTACAGCAAGATAAGCTCAAGTCTTTCAGGTCATTTATCAGAGCTCTCTGCTGGTGGCCCACATATCAGCTGCCTGACATTTGCTTTTTTTAATTATGAGCAGCGGCATGTGACAAATTACCGCCCTCTCTGCAGCATTTATACATAGATCTCCTCCAAGTGGCTGTACTCATGTCCAAAACTGAACTGTCTATAACCTTACCGCGTTAAATGGCAGATCTGGAAGTACAGTTTTTAGTATCACGCAATCCAGGAAATAAGGTACTAGGGTGCCGTGAAAGGTATTATTTGACACGTTGTTATAGTTTAACATGACTATATAACATTATAACAACTTTTATGTCCGAAAAGACAAAGCTTAACGATTTGAAGCTGTAATCACAACATTGAAATAAAGATATCAAAAGTTGTCTGCCTACCTACCCCCCCCAGAAGAAACAAAGCAACAGTAGCGTTCATTTGGAGTTTTGTCACTGGCCACCTGTCCAATACTGACTTAGCTTTGAGCTCTGTGTGTGGTCTGCACCAAATACTGAGGTACATCTCTGTCTCTCTGGCTGCTATGTAAATGCTCCACTATGTTCTTCATAGTGTTAAATAGCAAGTTAAACTGAAACTAAACTGAAACCATAAAGTTGATTGATTTAGTGGATTGTTTCATCAAAAAGGTGGTGGGCTGTAAGTTCACTGTGAAAATATGTAACTAAAGTAGGACATGTCGTCACAGTATGACTACATCTGTGGGTGGATCCCCTCTATGTAATGTGTGTGTGTGTGTGTGTGTGTGTGTGTGTGTGTGTGTGTGTGTGTGTGTGTGTGTGTGTGTGTGTGTGTGTGTGTGTGTGTGTGTGTGTGTGTGTGTGTGTGTGTGTCTGCCCAGCAAGTAGCAGCCCTGCATCGCTGACTTAATGCAGACATGCTGTCACCTTTGAGATGCTCCAAAGTTTGCATAACACTCATAATATTGAGAAGAGTTAAGAGGGGCAGATTTGGGAGGCATGAGAAATACTGAAAAATACATTACCCACAATACAACGCAACAGACTTCTAAACCCAGAGGCCGGACCACCGTAATCTTTTCTACACACTCCACCTCCATCTCTCATTCAGCAGACATCTCATATCACAACAGCTATTCCAACAGTCATTAACTGTGAAACGGAGCAGGGTCACACACACACACACACACACACACACACACACACACACACACACACACACACACACACACACACACACACACACAACACAGCTGCTGATCATCAAATAAAACCTCAAGCTTCCAACCACTGGTCATGAATGATTGTAAAGAACATTGGGGCAGGTGGAGAGCTAGTCAGTTTGAAATGTGGAATACTGTAAAAACAAATGCTGCAACACTTGACACTGACTATACTTTAATGTATAACTGTTCTTTTCCAGTGCAGATCACATAAATGTGTGGATTATATAAGCCAGCTGGATAGCAATGATTAAAGCCCTGGTGTGGGGTATTTACAGTGTGTTGGCGCTGTGGCCTTTGTTCTCCTCTGTCTTGAAAACAAAAAGGACAAAGACTGTGTAGTGTAGAGAACAGAGGCTTGATTCTTCTTAGACACAGAGCTGTTGGGTCCAGCCTGGCACAGCTCATGGGTTTGCCTCATTGATGACGTCAGCAATAAAAACTATTGGAAAAACATGTGCAGGCTAGTTTACACAGGCAGCTAGGTTTAAGTGTTATGGTTGAAGTGGTGTTGACCTCAGAGTACTACTGAGAAACAGACAGGTGCCTTCACACAATCCAAACCTATAGGGTGCGTTCCAATACCCATACTTTCTGCTATTTAGTATGATAGAAAAAAAAATCTGACCCACAATCCAGTGCGTACCGGAAGTGAAGTCACATCGACGGAGTGCGCACACACAGTACACTCATGCAGTGGATTGTGAAGAAACATTCACTGATTCTGATAACAAGCTTTCTCCAGAATCGCTGACTCCACCTTTAAGCCTTTAAATCAGCCCAGTTCATCAGCTGTTTATTAGTCATGTGGGTGAGAAAGCAGGCTCCTTCTCTGTACAAGCTAAACCAGCAATGTTCTGGTAAAAAATATTATTTTGGTCTCACTGAAAAACCCCTGGCCAAATGTTATTCTAGCTCATTCCAGGTTATCTCGTAATATCAAGTTTCTGTATCGTAATAACCAAAACTGACACAGTCTGAAACAACACATAACAGTCCACCGGTTCTTTATCCAAAAAGGTCACCCTCAAAACTCAGCTTGTTTAAGAGTAAACGTTGGCAGTCTAATCTCGTAAGACACACACAAAACAAAGAAATACTGCTTTATGTGTTTATTTAACCCCTCCAAATAACTAGAGAGGTTATGACTCAAAAAACTGAGCCACTCCTTTCTGTATTCATTAACAGTACCAGTATATTCACCCACTGGCCTATCCGTAAGTCCTGTTTGACCACTGCTCATTACATGTGTATCGTGCTAAAGCCATTACCTGAAATCAGTGGCTTGACATTCATTCAAATTGGAAGATATGTAATTGAATTTAAAAGCAATATGTCCCCTTAATAGTGATTCACTCTCGTAATTCCATTTTCAATGATAGTATAACTTGGGAACATTTGAGAACATATTTAATGCTTTTAATGCATGCAAAATAATTGTAGTTCCATTAAAAAGGGGCAAAGACTATAATCTCTTGAACTGGACAGACACTGTGGATTGAGTCTGGTTTTATGGCTCAATTGGTTGTCCCCCAGACTCATTTTAGAATCAGGTAAAACAATTAGCCATATCAGTTACCATTGGGACATGCAGTTTGAGGTACCACACAATGTCTGATGAATTGCCTAAACAATCAATTTGATTTTCCCTTACTTTTTGTTCTTAGTAGAATGGTGTAAACATTGTTGAATCAAATGTATTGTAATTATCAATGTACAAAACCAACCGGGGTTTCCATGCCTATACATTCAGTGTCAACAACATGAACTGTGTGTCAATCAACCTGGACTATGTGAGGGAAATGAATGATGTAGTTTGAGTGAACACGTGTACACAAGATCAATTAAAACGTACAATGTCTGCTCAGCTTAATTGACTACTGTGTGTCACCTACAGTCAATATGTGGCACTGGCTAATTCTGCTAATTCAACAGTGTACTATTTTCTCTTATACTTTTCCACCTATAGGACACTTGAGTTGACTCTATTTAAAGCATCCCCCTTGGAGAATGTTTTACAAGCGGGTCCTTTCACAAGCGATTTGTTTTGCACACAAACATGACCAGCGCGATGACACACACACACACACACACACACACACACACACAACACATACACACATGCCAGTGGTTTCACACTAGCCCGCTAGGCGACAATGCAATGCATTTGTTAAACCGCGCGAGGATACATTCAATGTGGTTTTGGTGAGTAACACTCCTCGGGGCACCTTTCATCAAAGCACACGAGGCCAGCAGTGTGCCAGACTGGAAAAGCCTTCCAACACATAATGAAGTGACAGAACACTCATTAGCCAGCAAGAGGTAGGCCTGTGAATCAACCCTCCAACAGTTGAGTGAACAGTGCCTTTAACATATTGGAATTACTGGTTCCAAGTCAAAACATATACAGCTTGATCAATCATTCAATAGTGTTATTTATGTGTGTGTGTGTGTGTGTGTGTGTGTGTGTGTGTGTGTGTGTGTGTGTGTGTGTGTGTGTGTGTGTGTGTGTGTGTGTGTGTGTGTGTGTGTGTGTGTGTGTGTGTGTGTGTGTGTGTGTGTGTGTTACCTGCTGCAGCATCTCCTCCGTAGAGGCCAGTTTCTGTCCGGTGTTCCTCCAGAGATGTTTCCAGGTCTCTGATCTTCTCCCCCTGAGCCTCCACCTGGTCAGTCAGAACACTCACCTAATGGGGACACATCATCTTTGTTAGGGGACAAGCACTGCACCGAGACACAACACACAGACCACTGGACCATATGCAGAAAATCACACTGATGTTTTTGCAGATGGAAACACAGTCCGTGGAAATACATACGCGCGCACATACACACACACACACCCACACACACACACACACACACACACCACTAAACACGCACACACACACACACACACACAGCACACAACAAACACACAACACACTACACACACACACACACACACACACTTGGACACAATATAAATCAAACGCCATACCCACATCTCTGTCGTCTCTTTCACAAACAACATGTTTATTCAGCAGTCTGTCACTCAGGAATGTGTTATGCACATTAACAAGAATTCTTCCTGACAACACACTCTCCTTCTGCCAAACATCACACACACAGGCACACACACAGGCACACACACAGGCACACACACACACACACACACACACACACACACACACACACACACACACACACACACACACACTTCTCCTGTCCTCCTAAACTATATGCCAAGTGCCTCTGACAGCAGCTGATTCTCTGTCACTTCAGATTCCCTGATTCCTAACCCTGCAGCCAGGCCCTGTCTCACAGAGCTCTGTCTCAATGAATGATCCAACCTGCAAGTTACTGGCACGTGTATCGTTCACAATCCAGATTACAAAGCAAAAACAAGAATGTTTGTGGTAACAAACAATTGTATATGAATATCTAATGTTGAAAAGAAAGAAAGTCTCTTACCTCTTCTGAGCTCCGGCAAGAGCAAAACGCACACACCGACACACACACACACAAACTCAAAGGTAGTGAAAGTTCCCTACCGGACTTCAGGGAAATAGGTTACTAACCTCGGAGGGTGTGTGTGTGTGTGTGTCAGGGTGTGTGTGCTCACACTAAACAGCACCTTGAATGAATAAAGAGTCCAGGAGGAGAAGCAAGTGAAGCAAATAACCTGAACAAAAAAGCCCCAGTCACCTAGTACTGTATATCAACCAATCACAGTGGGTCTTAGAATGAGCAATCCGTGAGAAGTGTGTGTGTGTGTGTGTGTGTGTGTGTGTGTGTGTGTGTGTGTGTGTGTGTGTGTGTGTGTGTGTGTGTGTGTGTGTGTGTATTGGTGGTGGTGACAAATGAGATATGGACTTCATGACAACTTTATGAACCTGAGTCATCCAGGCGGGCGGTGCACTTTAACTCAATGTGTTAAAATACTAAACAATTCACTCACAAGGGCTCACCCGCAGTATAAAACACACAGACACAGACACACACACACACACACACACACACACACACACACACACACACACACACACACACACACACACACACACAACACACACACACACACACACACACACACACACACACACACACACACACACACACACACACACACGCACACAGGGCCCCGGGAGCAGTTTGGAAACTGTGATTTAAGCAAGAGGAATGTAAAGGGCAGTGTGTGGAAGAAGAAGCTATTAAAGTGATCTAGCAGCAAAGTGAGCCAGCTGACACCAGAGAGAGATCACAGATACAGTATATAATCTTGTGCTTCAGAAAGCGTAAAGCTGATGTGGACGGTTACTGTAAAATGATAAAGTGTCCCAGGCTAATACATGCTCAGACGGATTGAGTAGTGTCTGGGCATGTTTCTTGTTATGGAATAACATTGAATATCTGATGTACAAGGATCACAGGCTAGTAACCAACAACATGTTTTTTCCAGTGTGTGTGTGTGTGTGTGTGTGTGTGTGTGTGTGACACCGCTGCCTCCACACAAATCCCTGGCTCATTTACTCAACAGAGGGACTTAAAGTCGCTACGAGGAACTTTGAAATATTTCTGAAACAGTCCAATTTTTCCTCTGATGATCATAAATTACATCACATTACATTACAAGCACACACGAGACCATCAGTGCAAAGAGTGCTATTTTATATTGTTTTTCTTAATACCTTTGCAATGGGTATACGGTCACCCAGGAACAACAGCAGGCGTAGTGAAAACATTACCGCTTCTGTCCAAAGGGGGTAGCTAGAGTGAACACAACCTGAAGGTTACTCGTAGACACTTTAAATAATGATGTCATAATAGAAACACCCAAACTAAATATATCATTAGCATTCTCTGTGATTGTGCATTTTCAGTTTTCGGGGGAATTGTTTTTGTGAAAGTAAGAGGATACAAGGGTCCCGCTAACCACAGCAAAAAGTTATGTTTTTGTATTAACATGTTAGATACACACAGGCAGTATAATGACGTGAGTTGTTCCAGTAACAGAACCCTCCCACCCCAAAGGGCTCACTCAGGGCCCTGAGAATCTGTCACAAATGTCAGCCGTGTTCGTTGTATATCTTGGCTAGTCTAGATTTATAGTGTGGAACTTATTTGAATTGCACGAGTCGAAATTGGATATGATAATGCCTTGTTCAGATTCCCCGGTCAGTAGGATTTTTTCATACACTGAAAAAGTTATGTTTGTGGTATTTGTTGGTCATTATTTTGAAGGACGAATAATTAGATATTGTGAAGAGGGCAACAGGGGTTGGGTGTAACGCACACACACACACACACACACACACACACACACACACACACACACACACACACACACACACACACACACACACACACACACACACACACACACACACACACACACACACACACACACACACACACACCACACACACACACAGTGTTTTTGGACTTTGGTCAGACACACACACACACACACACGTGTGCAAATTTGCTTAGTGGGGACTTCAGAGTTTTTGAAAGGCCCTATAGGCCTATAAGTTGAATGTACAATTATTTTTATCATTATAATGATGTCAAAGCATATAACCTGTTTGCATGTCAACTCACTCAACCTCAACTCTGCTCATCAAGATTAATCTCTTCCTGTGCCTGGATTTTTTTTTAAAGCTTCCTTTCCGATATATGTGTCTAATCTTCAGATCTGTATTTCTCTGAAAGCGCATAAGATGAGTTGATAAAGAGCCTCGTGCTTCAAAAAATGTTTTCCATGACGTAGAGGTCTGCGGTTCTCAGAAACGGCTAAAGAGAGTTGACACGGAGCTGTTGGCGTCAGTGTTTGAGTGACAGACACACTGAGACACCTCAGGAGCAGAATGGCTGCAGTCGCACTCCTCGCCTTACTGCTGTTTGTTTTCATCAACAACATTCACTCAGAAGAAAAGATCTTCATCCTAGAGAAAGGAGAACAACACACCTTTTATCTCCATCACAAGGCCAACTCCTACTGCCTGATCTCCAGGTCTGTTGGAGAGGAGAAGCTTGTCCTATGGAACACCTCTGACTCCTCGTCTGAGAACTCCACACTACCGGACGGCTTGAAACAACGACTGACAGTTTTCAGAGATGCCTACGTTTCTCGTTACAGGATCAACAATCTGGCCCATTCAGACTCAGGCCAGTACAGGGAGCAGTGTTGGGCCGATGGCAATGTGACATATGAGAGAAACACCGAAATTATTATTTGTAGTAAGAAGGGTACATTACAAAGAATTCTACTGGGACGCGGAGAAACTGTGGACTTGCAATGTGGGGAAGCAGATGACAATCTGGAAATCCAGTGGCTCATGCGTGATAGTTATATGAGAAGTGGTTATGAATGGAGTAGAGTTTTTTGGGACGGAGCAACATCAGTGAATGACATTGTTAAAGGAGGATTTCAAGTGGTGAGAAAAGCATCAGGTCCTCATCAATCCAACATCACGAGAACAGTCATTGGTAAATTCACTTGTCTGGTGATGAACCAACAGCAGTGTGTACGCAGTCGCCGTGTATGGACGGAATTACCAGAAGAGACAATGTACCGCTCAGTGGGAGAGACGGCTGTGCTGCAGTGCAATGGCACTAGGTCCAGTGAAGACAAGCCTCCACACTGGACTAAGAAGCAGTTCATCAACAAATACGAAGAAGAACAATTAGAATATCATGTCGGAAACCACTCGCTTGTGCTTTCATCGTTAACATTAACTGACTCTGGTTCGTACACCTGTAAAGACATTTATTTAATTAACAGGTTTATTCTGGTGGTGTGTCCCACATTCGGCCCCCCTGATGTAGAGCTGTTCTCAGGCGGAGAAGAAGAAGAAGAAGTTACCATCAGATGCGGAGATGTGAGAGAGGGTGAGACACGCCACTGGTTCATGAAGTCGCTCCAAACACAAGGCCAAGTCGTTCATCAGGAGATGTTCGATCGGGACAGAATGACTTTCTCTGACAAGTTGGTTATCTCCAATGTCTCACTGGAGGACACAGGGGAGTATTGGTGTGCCGTTGTGGACTCAAAAGACCGGTGTGTGTCAACAAGCAAAACTCTGGTGATGTACAGAGATCCCTTTGGGGTCTACTCTACCTTCTACACAGTGAGGTGTGTAGTGTTCAGTATTCTGCTGGTGGCTCTCAGTGTCATTCTTGTCATTGTGAATCTGAAGACCATGTGAGTAGAGGCTTTAACACGGGGCGGCTGTGGTGAAGTGTGTAGGGCGTTTGTGTGGTGTGTGTGTGTGTGTGTGTGTGTGTGTGTGTGTGTGTGTGTGGTGTGCGTGTGTGTGTGTGTGTGTCTGTGGTGTGTGTGTGTGTGTGTGTAATCAATCGAATCATTTACAGTAAATTGGCTCTTAGTGATTCGACATGCAGCTGTAGAATATTTTACTGTCAGTGTCTTTGGAGAAGGCTGAGGTGAAGTGTGTAGGGCGGTTCGGTCGTCCACTGGGTTACAGGGTCGGTGGTTCGATCCCCCGTCTCCCCGCCACATGTCCAAGTGTCCCTGGGCAAAGAGACACAGAACCCTAAAATGTCTCCTGATAGTTAGCTTGCACCCTATGGCTGTGTCTTGATTCAGGGGTTGCAGCCTACGTAGGCTGCATTTGAAGACCGATTGCGTCATAGCGGCGCGCAAAGGCTGTCCCATTTGCAAGGCTCCTTGCAAGGCTCCTCATATGCAGCCGTGAAATGCAGCCTTCGTTTCACGGTTTTGAAGGCTGCATCAGATGTATCCTTCGTGGCCCAACATATCCCAAGATTCATTGCGTTTTTTTCAGAGATTGCATAAAATAAAATAAAAAATAACAAAACAGCAACATGTTGCTCCATCTTCTTAACTTTTATCTTCCTTTCTTTTTTTCTTGTACTTTTTTTTCTTTTCGTCTGGTAGGCAACTTCTTTTTCTTTTTTCCTCCATTGACAGGGCTGTCTCCATTGGCAGCAATCAGAGTTGCTAGGCAGCACAGGAGCGGCGAGTTGTCACGCAAGGTAACGGCTTGTTACGTAAACCGGAAATGCTCGTAAACGGAGACCTGCGGAGACCGTCCCGTTTAACAAGGCTCGTTGGCCTTGGAATCGGCCTTAAAATCGGCCTTCATAGGCTATAGCCTTCATAGACCGCAAGACTGCGTCCTACCAAATGCGTGGTCTCTGTAATGGGACATAGCCTATGTGGTAGCTGCTGCTGCTATCGGTGTGTGAATGTGTGTGTGAATGGGTGAATGTGTACAAAACAATGTAAAGCGCTTTGGGTCTGTGAAAAACCAGTGAATAGCTCTATATAAATGGAGTCTATTTATATCTGTTTATTTATTTTATCTGATAGGATAGCTCAGTATTTTTTAAGCGACACATAGGCTGAATACAGAAATATTGGCAAAGGAAACTACGGGGCAAAAAAAAAAAAAAAAAGTAATTCACAGTTTAGGCCAAGGGCTAAAGATTTCAAATGCTTGTTTCATGTATTCATCTGCTACAGAGGATAAGAAATGTTAGAATTTGACATGTTTTTTTATGATGTTTTTTTAATTTAATTTGATATATTCATGAAGTATAAGGCAGAGATAGTTGTTAACAGTTAAGGCCAAGGATTCCAGGTTTTAAATGTTTTTGATTTCATGTTTCTATCTGCTACAGAGGCTGAGAAAAAATATATTTAGTAAACGTTGACATTCTGTGCAGTTTCTCAGAAAAAAAACTCAGATTTAGGGAAGGTTGTTTTGAGACAAACACACAGTTAGTTAATACTGACCTGTAGCACCAGAGACTCCTTGTCTCCCTCTAGGCGGAGCAGTCGTTCCTGGTAGCTTTCATTGTTGGTTGGATGACACTGCTTCACCTGGATCAAAAGACAACACAGGATAAGTCAGGTCAAACTAGTTAACGTTAAACCTCTTTCAAAGCAAGAATTATTTCATTCAAAATGCCTGTACACAGCTTGCTGGGTTAGGATGTTTCAGATATATTCAACTTATTTCTCAGATACAAATCCACATCACATGAGCCTGGTTTGAAAACTGAAGTGTTGGGGCCTGAACACATGCACAAGCACATTCAAAGCACTTTATTACACACAAGTGAAATCCATTTAACTAACGACTTAATAGTTGGGCAGGAACTTATAAATAAACACGCATGAAGTATTTCATCATCATTTTAAATAATTCAGATCACTTTGTAGAGATTTGCTTTCACCTAGACATTTGTTTTTCTGTTGATCACTGTACAAAAAAGCAGGTGCTAATACTGGTATGTCATCAAAGGGTGGCTACCGTGGCAAGCAACAGGCCCGTTTACAGAGCCTAGACTGTGTAGTAACACTGGATTGTTTTTCAGCACACACACACGTACAGTACGTACAGCTAAGCGGATCGTGAGGAGATATTCACTGATTTTGACAATAAAGTGAATTTGAAAAAAACAGGTTTTGTCCAGAATCACTGACTCCACCTTTTCAATATTGATTTCAGGTGGCATAACATCACACCATGACATCTTCCAACAGTGACTGAATTTATCACCCGGAGCTTTAGACAAATTTATGTTATATCTTTCGCCCTTTTTTTCCCCTCAAGTCTGTAGAGTCATGAATCACACACACTATGGGAGATAAAAGGACATGGGCTGTTAGAATAGAATAGAATATGTTTATTGCCATTTGCACAAGACAGTAAAGGTACATTGGGATTCTTGTGCGAATCTCCCACGAGTCACTTTCTTCAATATAAAAAATTATGCAAGGAATAATGTATAGTGAACGGGTCACTTGCTAGAAATAAAGACCGACAAGCTGAAGCAGGAGCCCGACACGCAGCTTGTAGATCTTTATTTCTAGCAAAGTGACCCGTTCGCTATACATTATCCCTTACATAAAATAGGATAGCATTATAACAAGAAAATAAATAGCAAAACAAATAAAAGTAAGAATAAATGGTGGAGTTACTGAGAAATCCTTACAGATGCATGTATTGGATGTGTTGATGCACTGGATGGGTCTGATGGGCTAAACTGCTGACTGGAGCTGACAGAAAGGCTGCTGTTACTGGATACTTTCCCTTTTTTTCTCACAAGCACATGATGGATAGTTACGAAAAAATCATCTGACTCTTATTCATCCAGAATTAGCACAGCAATAAACAGATTTCCAAAAAACTAAAAAACTAAAATCCTGAAACCGGACCCACTCTGAGGTTTAAAAGACATGTTTGAAATGTGCAGCGTCAGGGCCCTGACTACAACATAGAAAATACTTTAGAATATGTATTAAGCCACAACACAGTGAGCGAAAGGAGATGGTCCATTTGGTTTAGAAGCTCTTTAGCCAATTTTTGTAGTCCTTAGCTTTCAAAGGTTATAACAGAGCAATGTGTTTGGCAACTCAGCGAGTAAAAAATGAAAATCAAGCAGAACTATTTCAAATGATGTTAAGCTTTAATGATTGTAGTCTGTGTAGCCTCCATGTCTCTCTAAAGAGTAAGATAATCCTCTTCTTTGAGTGAGTGTGTGTGTGTGAGTGTGTGTGTGCGAGTGTTTGTGTGTGTGTGTGTGTGTGTGTGTGTGTGTGTGTGTGTGTGTGTGTGTGTGTGTGTGTGTGTGTGTGTGTGTGTGTGTGTGTGTGTGTGTGTTTGTGTGTGTGTGTTTGTGTGTGTGTTTGTGTGTGTGTGTGTGCGCTGCTGACTCATTGACTCGGCCGCGCCTCTGAACAGAGAAAAAGCTCAACAGACCATTCAAATACCAAATCCTCACTTTGATTATACACTTATCAAGAATGATTACAAATCATTCTAGGCACTAAAATACTTCAGACAAGGTGGACACATGATGTCGTTGCTACTTAACACACTTGAGTGCAAATATCTAAGTTGTGGTTGCCCATATTCTTAAAGGTGCACTACACAGTTTCAGAGGATGGGGATTTGTTTACATTTGCAGAACCTTCAGTTAGCTTATATAAACACATTTTAATCTACATGTAGGTCTAAGTATTGAATAATTCTATCATCCTAAATAAATAAATAAACATATTTTGAGGAACCTGGAACCAAATGTAAGACTAGAACACTTTTGTTAACAAAACTGTGGACCCGGCTGCTCTAAACAACAACAACAACAGTGTAACAGTTACTTTTAAGGTAGATTTCTAACTTCAAACAGTGTTCCAGGGATCACATTTTCCTGTGAGGAAAGTTTGTTATTCAGTGAAGAGAAAATACTTGACTTATCGGACACGCTCCAAAGTTACATAGTGCACCTTTAAAAAAAAGTTCTGTTGTATGAAATGTGCTGTATAGATACACTTGAAATTGAATTAGACAACAGGTGATGTGTAATATTTGTGAGCGCAATTTATTTCAAGAAAATCCAAGTCTCAGCCAACAGAAGTGAATAAAAGAGTCATAATTAGGCTTATATTCACCCGTAACAACTATGTTGAATGAATCCTAATGTTGCTCCATGTGTGATGGCTGTGTATACTTATTCAACTAACACATTAGAAAATAAAGGCTTTCTGTTTAGGATAAGTGAGCGTTGCGTTTACATGCAGTGACTGCTGAAGCCAAATAATGGATTTTTAGTGTACACAGACACACAGACACACACACACAGACACACCACAAAAGTGCCAGTATAAACAAATAGCTGGTGTGAAATAGCAGCTATCACCTCTACCATAACGTGTAGCTCAATGCTATTCAATGTTGCAGCTAACAGCCCACCTTCCAGCTGTCTAAACTAAGGCCAAAACACACTGCCTAATACAGTCTGCGTCCAGAAAAAGAGAAAGAAAAAATGTCCTGGAACCTCAAATATGTGCTCAGTCAGTTTACATTTGTAATTGCTTATAAGTGGTCCTTTCCTGCTATCCTGACCATGACCCAGTTTTTGTTGCAGGGAGAATACAACTCCAGCTCCAACATAGGCACGCACACAATGTACAGACCCACAGAGGGGCTGACTCTTTAAGATCACTAGAATTAGCCTGGTAATCCTTGATTGTCTGTCTGCAGCTGAGCTCAGAGAGTTCAGCGGATCGTGTAGTACTGTATATACAGACTGGCCCACCTGACACTGAGCATATGGACACATTAAACCTATTAACAATACTGTCAAACACAGAGACAGGGAGGCAGAGGGGGAGGATAAACTATGTGTGAGATCAAAAGAGATTCTAATCATACCAAACACTTTACCGGAAAACCTTGTTTGGATTTACTGTCACCAAAGGATAGACGAACAGCAGGGGGGAAGAGAGCCTGTGTCTGGACGTCTCCTTTAACTGCTTATATGTAGGTTTCCCCTACTGCTACGGTATGCCTTTTGGCCAGGGAGGTTTTGAAATATGCACATAGTCAATGCTGGTCAACGAGTACACTTTGCAGCAGCAGCAGCAGACCAAATATTAAAAGTTGACATATTATGCAAATTGCACTTTTTTATGTTCATCAACATTGATATGGGTCCCTTGCAGGGCTGTACGCTTATTATTTTTAGGTGGTAGCACTGGTGCTAGCAAGCAAAAACATTCAGTAGCACAAAAATAAATTTGGAAGCACACAAAGTATGATCGAAAACTTGCATAACCTTGCATTTCGCTCTAATTACCTTTGAGCATGTTATCTTGGTCTCATTTGAGATTCTCAATTAATATTATATCCTAGTGTGTGCAGTAATAATTATGGAAAAATTAATAGGGGTGCACTGATTGCAATTTAGACAAAAGAATCTAACCTGCCATTTGCAATGTTTTGCTGATTCAGAATTATTATTATTATAATGTCCTTCTGTTAATTAAAACCAAAATGTAAAACATTAAACATAGCCTATTAAATAAATAAGTATACATATTGGTACAATTTAGGATAAATTAAATAGGTTGTTGTGAATGTGTTGGGAGTAGCTTTTCAGTGGCTTATTTAAAACTTTGTTTAAATAGACTGGGCTACTGTTGACTGCTCGCTGCAGCTGAATGAGTTGCCTTTCAAGCTAGAAAAAAGCGCTAACTTCCTGTTCTTACTGGCTTCAAAATAAAGGTCAACTCATGTTTGGCTAGTAACAAGCTTTTAATGTGAAGGCGCACAGGAAATGTTCTGTTTGTACACGCGCTAACTTAACTGCGGTAATGCGCCGTCTCCTTCCGGTTACCGTTGGTGAAGTTTATTAGAGGCTTGCATCGCTGCATGAGCACAGATCCCGAGGACACATATCTTTCACCAGCCAAAGTGGAGGGTGGACTCAATAACTTACTTGCCTAAGTCTACATTTACCCCCATTTGGAGTGTTAATGTAGAGCCCTCAAAGCAGTGCAGCGCTCCTCTGTGTTTCAAAGACAGCCTCTCCTCATAAGCTACCTGTCGCACGAGTGCGAAAGGATTTGTATTCATCATCGCACGTGATCAATTTCAGTAGCAAATGCGATCAAAACTGTCGCACTGTACAGCCCTGCCTTGTGTGACTAAAGACTACCAAAATGTGAGCAAAAACAACCCTCTCTCTTCTTCTCCACCTCCACCTTTTTGAAATCCTTTCTCTCCCCTTTATGACGTCATAATGGAAGATGCCACGCCCCCCTCATTACCAACCTCACTTAGCACTACCTCCACCTGTGATAAGCACAACCCCAGATACACCCTGAATCTAACTGGCATTTAGATTCAAACCGGAAGTACGATTCAGAGCCAATCATGGCAGACTTTTTGGAAGGCGGGGCTTGAAGAGACAGGCTCTTAAACGGAGCATTTCAGAAAGAGGCTGGAAAGAGGAGATTCAGCGAAGGCACTATGAGAAATATAAAGTGTTTTTTGGACATTATATAATTTAAAAAAGTTTCTAGTAGAAACCCAAATGAATATTGTGTACCTTAAAATGAGCATAGATATGTGACCTTTAAAAGGTTGTATGAAAAGAGACAAGGAAATGGTTAAAGTCTAACTCCAATGTAAGTGAAGCCATCTGCAGGAAGAGAGATGTCTTTGTCTCTTGAGTGTTTACAGTGAAAGCTCTGGCCAGTGAAGTGGGTGGGATTCCTAATGACAAGCAGTGCTGTAGTAGGCTATTGTGATCCCAGTGTCTAAGAATGCACGACAACATGCCGGACAGCACCCACTTTAAATGGTTCACGAAATAAGAGCCTTATAACAGTCCCCTTCCCGCAAATAAACAGTACTATATACCATAACTTCAAAGCCTGTCTTTACTTTTACCTAAACTTTTCAAGCCATTTGTAAAATGTCCTCACTCACTTTGTTAAGGAAACACCATACACAAGGCTGCATCCAAAAGCTATTATCTCCTATTTTGAGTAAAAACACAAGTCCAACTACACTTCTAAATTCCTTGTTGCTTCAATTCAACAACAAGCGGTGTGAGTTTGTCCCGGAGCGCGTGAAACACATTAAGCGTTGCTGGTAGCTGCAGTCACGCTGTGCCTCTGAATCTAATTTAAAAGCGGATCCAATTCAATTTTATGTCTGCACAGCTTGACAATCAACTTTCCCAGTGGGGAATGGAGGGGAAGGGACTCTGAAGGTGTGTTGGTGGCATTTAGGATGCTAACCCCACTGAGTCACGTCATGGACTATTTTCCAAAAAGATTTAATATAATATATAATAAGTAATTTTTTATTTCAATTGTATATTATTGGACAGATTAGGAATGAACAGAGACCAATGATATACAGATGAGGAGAATTTCACACACATCTTCCTCTTAAACTGCCCTGCCACTACTGTGCCACTGTGCTAAATCCTTCCATACAGTAACATAATGTGGCCTTGTTCCCAGACAATGTTTTAAATCAAAGAAAAGAGACTTCAGACTCAAATAAGGCCTTACTCAGCTTCACTTTATCTATGTATCTGCTGTGTCAGTATATTGAATCAGACGAGAGAGAGAGAGAGAGAGAGGAGAGAGAGAGAGAGAGAGAGAGAGAGAGAGAGAGAGAAGAATGTGCTGGAACTAGCAGGATTTGAGTTTGGCGGGGATCGATGGATAAGATATCAGAGAAACAGAAATCTGTAAAAATTACCCATAATTCAGCATGAATGACCGAGGGCAAAACGCAATAAGGTCCAAAATGCTGATTACATGTTACAAACAGAGGATGCAAAATAAAGGGATCCATAAACCAGCATTGAACTACTGTGTATATTTACCGT
>CM047513.1:26148154-26388154 GCA_026122265.1 Ammodytes dubius
TCAGGTTTCCATTTCCTGTAGGTTTTACACAACCCGTTACCACAACAATGTCAGCCATTTGTCTAAATGACAGGTTTATTTATATAGACACACACACACACACACACACACATGCACACACACACACACACACACACACACACATACATATAACACACACACACACACACACACAAATAGGCTGTACTAAAAAAAACTAGTTTCAAGAGTTCATGTGTGTGTGTGTGTGTGTGCGCGTGTGCGTGTGTGTGCATTTGCGTGTGCCTGAAAAACTATTTTGTGTTGTGTTGATCGTTAGGTGGTGTACCTCTGTTGATCCCAAATTATACCAGAGCTGCATTTTGTACATTTTGTCCTCTGGTCGTTTCCATGAGGATACATTTATGAGCACATGGAAAGTACATTGTATAGGTGTGTAGGTCTACTCCTATATACGCAGATACCTAATGCTGTACGTACTGTACAAAGCAGTCTTTGGATTGCTGTTGCTGGGTCTAATAATGTGGTAATTATATCCCATGGCGTGTTGGCTTTGATAGCATGTTATCCAGAACTAAATTTGCTTTTAAAATCCAAATTCATTAATAAAATGTAGCTTTTAGTATTTTCTTGGCGCAAAGAACACACAACTTTAAAGTTCTTAAGACTTTAAAAAGTTGTTTTAAGCTGAAACTTACTGACGATTCTAAAGGTTGTGATGCAGCAAGTGAAAAAGTGGAGCATTACAGTTTTTTACGATCGCACAAACACTAAAATCAAAAGTATTACACAATTATCAAAACCTTAAACTCAAGAAGCAAACCATTGGCTATATGTGCACCACTATAAGCACAAAGTCAGCCTCACACTTTTTGCAGAACAATACACACAGTGATTTGCAAAACACTAAACACACTTAAACACATTAGACACAGGAGGATATCATGATGTCACCTCATTGCAATTCCAAAGCACTGACTGTCAAACCACCAAACACATGAGCCAGTCAGTAAACACAGCCATTAGGTGCGCAAACACATGATTGCTTTATTCTAAACACTCCAATCAGGTTCAAGCACTATACAAATGGAGCAGGTATGTTCACCTGCCTTTACAGTAACCAAAATGGAAGGAGTCAGAAGAACAGTGAGAGTGAGGGTGAGAGGGGGAATCCACAGAGGTCCACAGATCCGTCATGCCAATATTAGCCCTTACAACACACCTCACATACTCACATTTTTAGACTGATTGCACAACATAGTCACAGCAGGAAACCAAATGCACCAGATGCAATACATTGTCATCTGGGACAATGTGTCATTCCATCGTGCTGCTCTGGTCCAAAACTGGTTTCAACACCATCCACAGTTCACAGTTCACAGTTCTATACCTTCCACCATACTCTCTGAAGGATGTGGATGAAATTCTCTGGACAGATCCAGCTAGGCGAAGAGATACTACAATGTCTAGTATGCTCTATACTGTATTTTCTGTTTCCTTTATCAGATTTTTTTATTTATGTATTACAGTATCTGTAATTTGTAAGCTGTACTAGATACAGTATGTTATGGGTGTTGTTGTTTCCTGGGATAACAGTGTTACTGTATGCAGACTACTGCACACATGTTTGGTTGTGATTTTCCATGTTGACTGATTTGGGTGTATGGAGAGAAATAAATGATATTTTCCTCAGTCTGCAGCATTGGTCTTGTCAAGTGTTTTGTGAACTTCTTGTATATTTGCACTTTCTCTGTGCACTTTTTATACATTACTCAAATCACTGAGAAGTAGAATTACTAAAAGTGTTTAAGGTTAGCAACAGCAGTGTGTAACTGGTTCAGACAGAATTAAGTTATATGCAAAGTGTGTGTTTCATATGGCGACAAAATATGTTTTTTATAAAATAGTGTATAGTTTTGAAAAAAGTATTTCATTTTGCAAAGGGTCTGAGGTGTTTTGGTAATTGGGTGTTTAGTGTGCTAATTGTGTGTAGTGTTTTGAGAAATCGGGCCCTGTTTTCAAAATCGTGCTTAAGCAATCGAAAAAAACTGTAAGCTAGGTAAGTGCCAAACAGAAATGTAATGTCAGCTATTCTGGAGAATGCGTGTATAGGCTCAGTGACCAGGCATGTTGCTATTGTAGCTACGGTGGGCAGTGCACCCTTTGTTTACATACCCGTTTACAGAACCTAGGCTGTGAGTAACACTGGCTTTAATTGCTTATTATTTTGTCAACAAGCATATCTAGAATGGCTGATTCCACTCTATCCCGTGCACACATTATTTATGCCTATTGGTTTGTGAAACATCATCAAGACAAGCCAACGTCAGTGGGTCAGCAGCAGTAATGAGCAGCAGTCACGGGGGCATCACAACTTCCTGACAATAATACACTCGGGATGCTTCCTGTGTTTACACGTGTGTATCTTGATAGTGTGTGTGTGTGTGTGTGTGGTGTGTGTGTGTGTGTGTGTGTGTGTGTGTGTGTGTGTGTGTGTGTGTGTGTGTGTGTGTGTGTGTGTGTGTGTGTGTGTGCGTGTGTGTGTGTTTCACCGTGGAGCATCCCTGCAGAGAAAGCCCACAGGGTTCAGACTAATTGCAGAGCACGAGTGTCTTTGATCCTGTTGCATTCGGTCAGCGAGGTGGAGCAGGAAAAGATATGGAAGGTGGACAGGATGAGGACTAGAGGGAGAAGCCAGCCCATCGTATAAAGCTGCCTTGATAAAATGCCAGGCTTTTGTCTGTCTGCTATTCAAATTCACCGGTCACGTGAACACTTTCTGCTCTCCACTGAGGCAATAGTCCCCTTGGTAACTTCTGGCAAAGAAGATTTAACTAGCCATAGTTAAAATGATGTTTCTGGAAAAAAAATGGCGCTGTTGTGTTTTTCCAAAGCCCTTAGGCTACAGTTTGATTAAAGGAATAGTTCAAAAAATATAGATTTTTAGCTCATTGCCTTTACTCCCGGGTTCAAGACAAAATGACAGATACCTTTCCTTTAACTGAGCGTGCATTTTTGGAAGAAGAAATGGGCAAAGGTCGCTCATCGCTAGTTAGCTTAGCACAAATACTGGAAGTCAAGGGGAAGTATCGGCCTGTTTCAGACGACCCACAAACCACAACATCCACAGTGTCCTATCGTCTCTCTTCAGTCGACTTGCTAACAAGGCATACAAAGACTTGACAAATGTTAAACTGTAAAATGGTGTGGTGGTAAACACTTCAAGCAGCCAGTTTGTTTTGCTTATTTGAAGGACTTGGTGTATCAGCAACTCATGTGGAATTGTCTCTAGAGGTATTTCCTGAAGCATACTCTGAGGTGTGCTCACAACCAGAGCACAGTTTTAATGTACACCAAGGACGTTTTTTAGGTTATAAATGGTAAAAAAAAAATATATATATGGGCTATATACAGTAGGCCTATAGACCTTGATTGTTTAATACAGACTATTAAAGACAATACATCCCTTAAAGGCCACATATTATTATGCTCATTTTCAGGTTAAAAATTGTAATAAAGGTTTATACTAAAAACTGTTTTTATGGTGTAGTGTCCTAAAACCCCTTTATATTTGTCACAGTGCCATTGCAGAATCTCCTCTTTTCAGCCTCTGTCTAAAATGCTCAGTTTTAGGGCCCGCCCCTCCAAAAAGCCCAGTCTGCTCTGATTGGCCCTGGATCTACTGTAACTGCTGGTTTGAATGTAACTGCCAGTTAGATTGAGGGTTATCTGGGGCTGTACTTATTACAGGAGGGGTTAGTTCTAAGTTAGCTTGGTAATGAAAATGTGTGGATTCTAACATCTGACCGGGCTGTTGAACACAGGTCTTCAGAAAGGTTTAGAAAAGAGAGATGGTTGTTTTTTCTCATTCTTTGGGAGTCTTGTGACACAACGGGGACCCATATTAATGTGGAGAATACATGAAAAAGTGCATTATAATAATAGGTGACCTTTTAAGGAAATTGCGTTCATGTTTTACTTGTAGAATAGATATAGATGGATGGATATAGATAGATGGTTAATGGCCAGTTTACAACTGCAAGTTAAAACAGCACAAAACAACTTCACTCAGAGAGAAACACTTGGACATCATGGCTGAAGAAGGGAGGAGTGAATAAGAGAGGGGGAGAGAGAGTTGGAGGAATCAAAGTGAGAAACAAAGACAGACAGAAAAGGAGAGAGGGAGGGGAGGACGCAACGTGTGAGACATCTGCTGTTCAAACTATGTAGGAGCTCAAAAGAGAGAGAGAGAGAGAGAGAGAGAGAGAGAGAGAGAGAGAGAGAGAGAGGAGAGAGAGAGAGAGAGAGAGCTGCTGAACTGGGTCCAAGAGCCACCACTCTCTCTTTGTCCGCCTCAATCACTGTGTAAAAAAACAACTTTTCTGAGTAGAAAACAGCAGCCTCTGCAGGACAACACAACGCAACTGAAGGCTGTGTGTGCCAGTGAACTCATCAAACACACACACACACACACACACTTTTAGTAATCATCATGTATGCTATTTCCACACAAAAAAATCAAATGACATGACAAAGCATAAATAGCACAACAAATGCAGTCACAATGTTACAAACATTTAGAATGATTCCTCCATGTTTGAGCAGCGTGGCCCTACCTTAAGAGTCCTCCTGAAGCAATCCAATGCTTTGGCCGGAGCCCTGGAGTGTGCCTGATCTTCTACATTAAGTACCTCATTTTACCAAACAGCCTCCCTTCACTAAAGTAGAGGGAGGGTGTCCAGACTAACAGGGTATAGCAATGAGATGGGAGAGTAGCAGTGTGCAGTGAGAGAGGTGAAATAGTGTGGAATATGTTGTAAACAGAGAGAAGTTAGAGCGAAGGAGAGGCCACGCAGTATAAAGCAGTGGGTGTGAGGGAGGGAGCAGGAAGCTGATAATAGTCCAGTTGTAATAGTGTGTCTCTGAGGAAAATGTCATGGAAGCGGCCCAAACCTCCACTTTAAAACCTTGTGAACTGTATAGTAAGTGGCAGAAAAAGTCATAGTAATGATAATGACTACAATAAAAACACTGTAAGAATCAGTCTTTGAACAGTATGTATGTATTTTGAGCTCAGTGCCCTACTTGAGGATATGAAGTAATGTAAAGAATGGCTAAAGCTGGGTTTTACAGTTATACCTCTGAAGCTACACTCAAGCTGGATTAACAAGAGGCCCCAAAATCCCAGCCCCTAATGGGGCCCATAAAAGGGCCATAGAGGCTATAAATGATTGCACAGAATTAAAAAGTCAATATATGAGAAATATGTGGATTTAAAACTGTACATGATGTTATTATTTTCAGCAGACAATGCCACAGACAGACGAGAAGACAGACAGACAGACAGATAGACAGATAGATAGATAGATTGATAGATAGATAAACAGAAAAAGAAAGAAACTAATAATAGACATAGGTCAGAGTCCAAATGAGCGCTGACAGAGTTCATCCTAACAGAGACATGTCAGCATCTCCTGCAGCAGAGAATAGCTGTTGTGTAGCATAGCAGCTAAATGCCTCTCCTCCTCTGCCTCTGACCCTGCCTGACCCCACTGGAACTCTTTCCTCTACTCCACACACACACACACACACACACACACACAACACACACACACACACACACACACACACACACCAAGGCATACTGTCTATAAGATTACAGAAAGACTCTACCTGTAGTTTCATTTTGATTACATGTTATGCTATGTTTGATGACATTTCTATAGAACAATGGTGTATATGGCTGCAGAATGAATCGAATTTCAATCACCATCATGGTTTGGGCTTTCCCACAATGAAATTAAAGGTGCTGTAAGCGAATGGTTCTTTTAGCTAACTTCCTGTCAGTGACTGCAGTTAGCAGTCCCCGCTCGTCCCTACGTCACCACATTAATGCACTGCGGTCTTCAAGCAGCAAGTTATCTAGCATCATCTCAAATCCATAAGTGTGATAAAACATGATAAAAACCATCAAAACAGACATTGGGAAGGATTTTTACCTGCTCCGCCATTGTAGGCGCATATACATTCACCCATCTGTTGCTCTGGAGTGCACCGGCAGTGAGACCATGGCGTGTATATACTATATATGAGTGAGACGAGTGTCAGTATATAGCGTTCTTTCTTCTGATTGGATGAAAATGTTGGGATACTCCAATAAGTTTATTTGCCGATTACATGCAAAGCAGCTGAATGAGAGATCGGCTTTATGAAACGCACACATTATGTAAATGATCACTGTATGAATAAAGAGCGATTTTACACTTATATTAACATAAAAAAAACTGCTTACTTCACCTTTAACAGGATCGATTGATACTTTTTTTCTTTTAAGTTTTGGTACAATATTTGGTACAAACACAATGAATTTAGGTGAATAAGTAGGACCAGTTTTATTTTGACGCAAAGACTTGCTCATTCATGATTGGAATGTAGCACAGTGGATCACACAGATGTCAAAACAGTGTAATGTTTACGTGGCAGTACAATACAGTATACATATTTATGTCACTAAAATCAATAATTAATCGTGAACTCAATATTGCTCCAAATAATCGTGATAATCAATTTAGCTATAATCGTGCAGCCCAGGTGTAATATTAAAAAATACGCAGTCATGAACTCAATATAACTAACTGTTACATGTTACATTAGAGGTGTAGAATACAGTCATACAGAGCTGTGTCTGTGATCCTGGATCAGTGGGCAGCCTCTCTTTTCTAATGTGTTATGAAAAACTCTAGCCGTGATAGAAGAGCAAGCAGAAAAAACATAGCACACTATCAACACAAACACATCCTGCTGAAAGAGGCCCTTTTAACATACAAGAGCTGGTCCCTTTAGCTTAGCATGTTGCACCTTTGAACTCCATTTCTCGGAGATCGTTGTCAGCTTCCAAAACATCACCATGATAAATATAAAAATATACTTCTAGAACTTTTTGCATCGTCAAGCAATACCTCCTGGTCTGAGTTGCAGTGAACACAACTTTGATTCACACGGACATGCACACCGAGCGCACAGTGCAATGTCTAACCCAGCTGTGTAATCTCTAAGGACAGTGAGAGTTTTTTACCACAAATAGAAAATGAGCAGCTCTATCAACTTTATGCCCCGCTGACGCAGGAATATAAAAATCTCAGAAGGTTTGCAGGTGTGTTTTGTGTGTGTGTGTGTGTGTGTGGTGCGTGCGTGCGTGCGTGCGTGCGTGTGTGTGTGTGTGTGTAGCCTGCTGTCAGTGTGAGTCTATGGATGGCAATGTGAGTGTGTCGGGAGCAGACAGGGGGTTTGAATGTGTGGCTTTGAGTAAAAAAAATATTACAGTGAAATTTGGAATAGACATTCATGTGCAGAATGGATGTCATCAGCTGTACATTCACTCTCTACTTTCCTCTAGGGCCGTCACAATTTCAATTGGTCCCATGATCCTTTGGTTGATGACAAACAACATTCAAAACTTTTCCCATCAGTCTCAGCTGTCTTTTAGTTTAATAGGCACATTCTAGCATGCCTTACATCACCAATTTTTTGAATGTAAGGCAACATATTTAAAAAGTCTTGTTGAAACAAAAGCAAGTAATCATCTATTAGCCTACTACCACTGAACGAGTGAACAGGGTGTAGATGCCACCTTTCTGGATGCAGTTACTTTTAGGGCTAATATATTTAACTTATTTGTCCTGTTGATATGGGAATGTTATACACAGTTCTCAAGCTATACCACACTACCAAGCTTTATTTCTCTTAAAGCACACCTGGGATTTTCGTCTTGTAAATATGTTTTAATGAGTTTTCAAGTGTTGTAAATTGTATTTCATAAGACACTGTTGTTGTAGTCATACTGCCCGGGACCAAAATACTTTGTAACATTATGCATTTATGTCTCTATTCATGCATTTAAGTTTTGACTTTCTCAGTGTGTTCTAAACAGTGGAGGCACCCATCCTCGCTATAACTTTATGCTAACTTTAGAGAGAGATGACCTATGAAATATAATATCAGGCTTGGGGTAAGCTTCAGGGAAAATGAGCAGCAGTGCTACATTACGCAACCAAAGGCGTTTATTTAATCAGTTAAAATGTGTTGAAGTTGTCATCTAATAACCCTATCTCGGCGTTAGGGCTTGTGCATGTAGAACAAATGCCTTTCCAACTGTACCGAATAAAAAATAAATAAAGTGCCTCAAGATTAACGTATTAGAATGTCTCCAGTTAGAAAAAGCAACAACCGAAACCCTAGTGCATTATGGGAATAAGGAAACGGCTCATCATGTTAAAGAGCAAAACAAATTGAAGCGAGCAGAGTCTATGGTCTGCACTGATGCACTCTATCTCTATGATGAACTCCTAAGAAGGTCAAAGCAACGGCAAAAAGGCACAGACAAACCACCCAGCTGAAATAATGCTGTAAAAACTGGAATCAAATTGTTCTTGACTGCTCATTAAAAGGGTTAGGGTTCAAAATTCACCACGTGGACACATTAGGATCCAGCCTCCATATGAAACAGGTCATTTCAGTGTGACATAGTTGTAGTTTGATTTTTTTCGCCACTACACTGGAGAAAGCTAACACTATATTAAAGCCATAGTGCTATCCTTCATATAAATACATTTTTGGTTACTTCTAATCCAAATGAGTTGACACAAATTTTTGATTAAGCCTATGGCTCCTGTATTTCTCAGTATGGTTGTGTTTACAAACTGGGTATCTGTGCCTGATAGTTTAAGGCTTTCCCTAATGTAGGTGCACCGACAGTGTTGTTGTAATTACACAGAAATCTCAAGCCGACGACAAAAGTTACTCACTATAGCTTTAAGACTCCAAATAAGACAACTCGTCACGTTAAAAATGGAAAGTTGATTTGACTCACGGTTCCACTCTGCAGCCAGTCCATGAGAGCCTGTGCTGTGTCGGTGGTATGTGCGCTCTGAGGCCGTCCCTGCCCTCCTGGTTGGGTTGGAGGTCCAGGGCTAGTTTCAGGTCCTCGGCCAACTGAACCACCTGTAGTGGACCCATGCTGACAGGGGAACCCAGGTCATACATGCTGCTAGAATACTCCACCGCTGCTACTTTAGAACCTATGGGACAGAGTGGCAGAGGAGAGGGGATGAGAGAATGACTTATCAAACAAAGATTATTAGTTCTGTTTTTCACAATTGGCACATGACTGCAGTGCAACATTCAAGGTGGGAAAACAGTGTTGTCAAAAAAAAGCTTTTGTTGTCAATATCAGTGAATAGATTTCTAGTGCTTTTATCCCAGAGCTTGGTAATGTTGCTTCTCATTCACCCATTTACAAAAACATTCACACAAACAGGGGGCAGCAAGGTACCATGCATGAGGCTGCCCAACGCAATTTGGGGTTCAATGTCTTGCACAAGGACACTTCACCCAAGGTGACAGGGTATGTAGGGATGGAACCTACAACCACTTAAACACAAGATGTTTTCTAAAAGAAAAAAAATATAGGAAAATACAACTGTTTTTAAATTAATTGATAATGGTATCAGCCCTACACATGCAGAATGCTTAGGAAGTATGCTTAAATCCTGCTCAAAGTAAGTAGTATTCAAATAGGGGTACAGCGACACACCTGTTTTGCTGTACAGCCTATAATTCTTTGCTTTCTTTTATCATTAGTAACATACTACTGTGGTTGATGGCACTGCATCAGCAGTATGTTATTGATTTGTTTGACCATGCTGTCTGAGCTGCAGCTACCCTAGTGCACTCACACTTATTCTCAGTTATTTCATTGTGAAATCAGGGCTGTATACTGTATGTAGTTTTATTCCACTGTGTTCTTCTCAAACTACTGATTATGGTTTTCCTTTCCATATTAAAAGTATTTTACCATGATCCCTGGTAGCTCTCCTTTCATAAAAGCCACTCTGAAATGTGAGCAGAGGTTAAATGGCAAGAACTGAGAACAAATCTTGTCGTCTTGTCTCTCGCTCTGCCTGCAAACCATAAATGGAAGCACAATTTTTATCACGTCACGTCTACACCACTACACCAATATCACAGTCATTAACCAGCGGAGTGCTTTCCCTTGTATTTCTACCACGGCTCAACCAGAAAAGAAAAAAGAAAAAAAACACCGCTTGATCAGGGAATGCAATACGACCGACATATCTAAATTCTGTTGTTGATAAGTCTCTCTAATTTCCTTGTTAGCAAATGGCTGATGCTATCGCTAATGGGATTTTTAATGTATTTCTATTTGCGGTCACTGAGTAGCAAACCCAGAGCACTCGATGAGGTCATTGTGTATTTGGGCCAACGGCATGTGACTTTGTTGAGCTTCACATGCGACATTGGTGAACCGTCTTTGACTGGTGCTATATGGGGGACAAGGTTGTGAGATGGCACTATTATAAAGGTTTTATACATCAGTATAGGGAACCTTTGTTTTTTCCCACGTAGCTACTGTGGGTGGACCACTTTGACCATTTACCTCTCTCTTAGTCAAAACACTTGCTGCAGCAAACATGACCCCCAGTTACACGCACGCACGCACGCACGCACGCACGCACGCACGCACGCACACACACACACACACACACACACACACACACACACACACACACACACACACACACACCACACACACACACACACACACACACACACACACACACACACACACACACACACAACACACACACACACAACACACACACACACACCACACACACACACACCACACACACACACACACACACACACACACACACACACACACACACACACACACACAACACAGTCAGACAGAAAATGGGGCAGGCTAAGTGCATCAGTTTACCACTTATTAACCTGCTGTGGGGGTCAGAATGGTTATTTTGTTCAGGCAAACAAGTTATAGGAGAGGATACCTAAAACACAAAATATAAGAATTAACACAAATAACTGAAGCCCAAGTTGCATTCTCTGTACTAAGTTTAATTCCGTATACCTACCATAATATGTTGTCACAGGGCTCCAGAGTGCGCCTAGATATTTCCACTAGTCGCAACAGTGCATCTGAAATTTATCACGTCTTTTTAATTTTATATAAACGCCTCTGACCAACATTAAAATGATTAAATATTATTTTATCAAACACTCAAATACAGGCATGTCACGCTTTATGTCAGCACATACATGTCCGATGCATGGCTGTCTCCACTATGCTAAGTGGCGCTGTAGCCCTTTCAACAAGTGGTTATAGAGCCCCGTCCGGTTCCCTTCTGGCAACAAACCTACTATTTTTTTACGTTGTCTCCTTCCACTTCCATGTGAAATCCCCGACAGGGATTCTCGAGCAAGCGCAGAACGCCAAACTCCGATATGTGATGTCCGATCCCTGTATACATGCAGAGAGAATGCCGACTATGAACAAGTTATCTAGGTCTTGTTATCCGACTTTGCTTGTCCGTTAATGGGCCGATTTGCGTGCGAAGTAGATCGGATAAAGGTGTTTACATGCATTTTACAAGTCCTGTTGAAGTCTTATTCGTTTATTTACCCGATTATGAGTCTGCATGTAAACCCAAACAGTGAAGGAAGCTGTCATTGTAATCCTTGTCAGTGGCAGTTTCTATACAAGACCATAAAACTAGCTAATATAACATGTATAGCATTAGTGTACATAGTGTTACAGACTACAAGCCTCTCTGGTGACACCTGGTGGTTTTACTGCTCCTTACAGCAAACCGGACCAAAGTGGTCTGTTGAACAGTGTGACTCTATCTTAAAGCTGGGGTATATGATTTCTGATTGGTCAAAGTTAAGAGTTGTACACTTTGACCAATCAGAGCGAGGCTCCGATTCTCTGTTCTTATTGGCTGTTGGGACTGTACATTCACTTTGGCAAGACTTTGTTGGTGTAGACTGTAGAGCATGTCAGGGAGGGACCACAGGGGAGGGACCAAAGAGAACAAGTGGAGTGGTTGAGGTATTTGAATTCAAATCTCTATCCAACTTACATTTTCTCCCCAAATCATCCACCCCAGCTTTAAGAACAGGTAGCTCTCTGTAGCGGTGCTATTCTGAATGCAGACAGAAAGCAGTTTGTGTATACAGATGTCGGTTGCTGGGACGACACAACTTTGCTGTTCTTACCTGCGATGATGTCATCCATCTGCTCCAACGCCGCCTCCAGCATGTGACTGGCCTCCGTTTCCATGGTGATGGCGGGAAGCATCAGATCTCAGGTGTTATGATGCTGTGAAGAAAAAAAGAAGAAAAGAAATGATAGAAAATTGGTCTCATTAGCAACTCGGCGTACAATGTCTTGTTATACATGAGTTGTTGAATACAGACAAAAAAAACACGAGAGAGACTAGAGTGTATGAAACGTATTCGGAGCGTGACAATGGTTGGTATTAAAACTATACAGACTAAGCTGATACTGAGTGGATGGATGGGTGGATGGATGGATGGATGGATGGATGGATGGATGGTGTGTGTGTGTATGGAGACACAATGGAAGCAGATGTGGAGATGAGGATGCTCTAACCAACTCTAATCCAATAAGGAGAATGCATCTCATTTTGCTCATTGGCAACTTTTCTATGGGCTTTGGGAATCTCATACTCAGAAACAAAGACAAGAAATGCAGAAATAACAAAGTCTCTAAAATGAACAATTTCCAGAACAATAAGACCTCAGCATTGGCATAGGTAAGATGCTATTTAATGGAACTATGTCCGGTGAAAGATATTAGCAATTAGACTATCTCAAGGGGATATTTGCTCTAAGAAAGAGAGATTTACAACAACACCCATGGCATATCTAAGTGATCTGCAATGTCATATATTTTACAGCTGGGAAAAGAGAACATAAATGCATAACTTTATTGTGTTAGTTCATTTCATGTTTTGTGGATGGTTATCTACACAGACAATCATCTTTATGGCGTTATCTATGGAGCAGTCTTAATTAAAAGTCAATATATCGTCGTTTTTTTACCGTTCCAGGCTGTAAACATGAAATATGTTAGTCATAACTTGTTAACTATGGTTTTTATTGGTCAATATAAATGACTCGATGAATTGACACTTAAAAAGGACAAGCAAGAGTTATATTCTATTGCTCTTGTTACCATTTCTACAGGTCAGTGACAGAACTCTGCTTCATCTAACAGGTTCTGAGGTTTTCCACAGAGAGAGCCAGATAATGTGTAGAATGGAGATATGTTCTCACCACATGCACATGACCAATACATGCACACTGAAAACCACCACTGCAGACAAGAATGAGGTGTACAGTACGTAGACACAGTGCTTCGACCACACACACACACACACACACACACACACAACACACACACACACACACACACACACACACAACACACACACACACACACACCACACACAAACTCTCCTTGAAGCAGGATTTGCCTTTTCATCTGTCATGGCTGCCTGTGGATGCCCCTCCATCTCCTCCCCTCCCCCCCCCCCCCTCCTGTCATAACTTCTCTGCCATCCCTCGTTCACAGCTCTCTGTCATGCTGACTTACTGACAAACACACATCAACATGCAGAAAATGGAGGGAAAGGACGCCGGTGATGTAATCCATTGACGCCTTGGGAGACTTAACCCCACACCCTCCTCCCCTGCCTGCCTCCCCCCCCCCACAGAGCGGCCCTAATGCTCCTACATGCAGCGCCAACTTTCACAACAACAAATCAACACTGACAGCTGACACTGACAATCTGCATTAAATCAAAATCAGTGGACCTACAAGTAGCAATGTGCCCTTTACAACTCCAGCAACCTCCCGACGAACTACCCCAAAGCATGTGTCCACTGCCATGATGGATGTGTGCATGCTTACGAATGCAGATGTGGGGGGAAAAAAAAGCCTGGTTAATTTTGTTGTTAATAATTATAAAATGGCTCCGTGTTGTTACTAGCCTTTTTGAGACAGAGGGTGACGGCTCCATTCAGACACAATGACAGACAGACAGCAGCAGTGTGACAAAAGTTGACCTCAAGAGGACAACAGTGCCTTTGTGTGTGTTGTGTGTGTGTGTGTGTGTGTGGTGTGTTTGCGTGTAAGCAAGGAAATTGTGTTTTTTTCATGACTGTGCGTTCCATTGTGACACGGTGTGTATGTCAAAAGCTGCTGATGTAGAGATTACTGGCCTGTTGGTGCACAGAGCTGACAAGACAAAGTGTAACAATCCTCTCCACTGTCGCCCATTATTGCACAATCTGTACAACTGCTATGCGTGTGGAAATGGGTTTCTTGTGTGTGTGTGTGTGTGTGTGTGTGTGTGTGTGTGTGTGTGTGTGTGTGTGTGTGTGTGTGTGTGTGTGTGGTGTGTGTGTGTGTGTGTGTGTGTGTGTGTGTGTGTGTGTGTGTGTATTTGTGCGTGTGTACTTGTGGGAAAGACAGTGATTAGTGAGGGTGTGTCCACGTGTGTGAGGTTCTCAGGATCTGGAGTAAATCTTGGTTAAAGAAATACGTCATGAACTGAAGCTGTTCACAAGCAACTATCTGGCTAAAGACTGTTTCACTCCATAATGTTAAATGTTCTCTTTGGCTAAATAATACTATAACAGGAAATGAAATATTTTGCAACACGGACATGTAAAAACAAACTGTGCGCTGTTCTGAGATCTCACTGTAACTTATGGAAAGCCATGCAAATAAGAAACAAAAAGGACCGCTGTAAAAAGTAGGGGAAAATACAGCCATGTACCCACACAGTGCAGAGAAGAACACAACCAGAAAATGAAGGATCTTTTTTTTTTACTGTAATACTATGTGATGTCAAATTAGTGAGGATTCTCTCTTTGCTTGTGGTTGTTGTCCACTCCATACACACAAGTTTACCTTTAGTTACAGTGATTTAGTAAGTTTGATACATATATAAGGCTTAATGTAAGATCAGATATAAATAAAAAAAACCTCTATACCATTACCTTGGTATGGTGTAATTGTATGGTCAAAGGATTGGAGAGCAAATCGCAATATGACATCTGTAGTCATTTTAAAGTTCAAGCTGTTGGTAGAATACTGTCCAACTAATACATACTGTAGTTACACAGCACACATTAATACATCATAATATTTGTGTTCATTCTATGTATGCAGGTGTAATATGTATGGAGAATCCCTGTTTAAACAGCAGGATCTTCTCCTCCTGAGGTGAAACCACATTGTGTGTGTGTGTTGTTGGTTTCTCAGTCATGTCTTGGTAGATGTAGAAACAGACACGCCTTGTCCCAGCACCAAGAGAGAGAGAGAGAGAGAGAGAGAGACACACTCCAGAAAAACTAGTTTGTCAAACTTGACGACATGAGATCCGTTTCTCACAGCTAAACCTGTCTCACTGTCTGCATCTCTCTCTTTTTCTCTCTCTCTCTCTCTCTCTCTCTGTCTCTCTCTTTCTGTCTGTCTCTCTCTCTGTCTGTCTCTTTCTCTCTCTCTCTGTCTCTCTCTCTTTCTCTCTCACTCGCTCTCTTTCTGTCTGTCACTCTCTCTCTCTCTTTCTCTCTCGCTATCTCTCTCTCTCTCTCTCTCCTGGGTCAAAAGGGAATGTGTCACGCTGCACAAGCTTCACTGAAAATTACAAAAAGGAAAATGCCACCAGGTGTTGATAGGAAGTGTCAAGTCCGGTAATGTTTACAACTGGAATCTTTTTGGATCGTAAAAACAAGCGTTTGGAAATTTTTGGCATACAGCAAGTACAGGCACGCTGCTGCAGTTACACATGTGTCACTCAGAGCTCAGCACTCAACACTGAAGAATCAAATACACTTGTTTTACACACAGTGCTGAAGGTTGAGGTTGAGCCAAAATGGGCCTGATAGCAACACATCCTTTAAACATATGATTTCAAATATGTGTGAGCCTCAATCTGAAACCGACAGGTTTGCTTCTCAAATCCTTTCCCAAACCCTATCATCATCCAGACAAGCAGGTCAACCATGTTTACCATGTTGACGGAGCAGTTTAACGGACAACAATGGCTGGATGGTTCAGCACCTTTATCCCACGCGCGCGCACGCACGCACGCGCGCACGCACAACACACACACACACACACACACACACACACACACACACATGCACACACACACACACACACACACACACACACACTATACAAACACCTCCTGCCTTCTCCTGCTGTGAGAGGGATAAGCTACTCACTAAAGATCCCCAAATCCAGCCTGCTGCAGTCCTAAGCACGTCAGGTTTCAGACATCAATGCTATTTCCTGGGCAGCAGGTTTAAGGACAGATCCTCCACACTAAAAAAAACAATATAGTTTCCAATGCTGGACTTAACTCTGGACACTGCATGTGAATAGGGCCACATTTTGAACATATAGAAAAAAAATGCTATGTACAGTACATGTCTTAAAAAGGCATTTCCATCATGTATTTTTTTAAGAACAAAATGTAGACTTTCATAAATTAGACCATTATCAAGATAAGAACAAATCCTTCCGTGATAACCTTCAGAATAGTCGTGCTAAGAATGTCTATTTAAAGATTAGTGGATGTAAGTGCATGATAATTTGAGATCTTTGGTTATATATCAATTGGAAAACAACTACATATACAGACACAAACAGACAACTTTTAGTACAATAAACACCTAAATGTACATGTTGGACCTTTTATTTAGTATGGAAGAAAACTAGTTATAGTACCAAAGTAGCTAAAAATTGACCAGTGTTTGAAAAAATGATGTTTTTCCCTGCAGTCTACACACAGAAGACTTTTCCAGTCATATTTCTCCATGAACATGCTCTGTGATTATATCAAACATCTGCTGCTAGCTGTCCGTATGCAAACAATCCTATCAGGAGAGATTCATGTCCTGCACCTGTGTGTGTTGTGTGTGTGTGTGTGTGTGTGTGTGTGTGTGTGTGTGTGTGTGTGTGTGTGTGTGTTGTGTGTGTGTGTGTGTGTGTGTGTGTGAGAGAACAGAAAACAGAGCAGTGTGTATGCTGCTGCTTTACCTCCACACACACAGAGGTCTTTGTATGGGCGAGAGAGGAAGAGAGGGAGGTGGAGGAGGAAGAGTGATAAGTGTGTGTGTGTGTGTGTGTGTGTGTGTGTGTGTGTGTGTGTGTGTGTGTGTGTGTGTGTGTGTGTGTGTGTGTGTGTGTGTGTGTGTGTGTGTGTGTGTGTGTGTGTGTGTGTGTGTGTGTGTGTGTGTGTGTGTGTTGTGTGTGTGTCTGTGTGTGTGTCTGTGTGTGTGTGTGTGTGTGCTGCTGTGTTTGTGTGTTCATGTGCTGACAGCATGGACCATCCAGAGGCCTGTGTCTATACCTCACTGTCCGCTAACCAAGTGACTGTGATGCTATGAGCCCTATGACTAGCCCCATCAGGACTCAATGCATTACCGTCAGCCAGCACTGTCCTTCATTACTGCTCTGCTAATCAGCACAATGATAAACCTTTGGCCATAATATCAAGTAAATATCTCATGGACCTTCATCGCTTTGAGGGATTTTTCTTCAAACTCGGAAATGGAGTGATTAGATGTTGGCAGTCACAGGTCAAGGTAACTGTGACCTCATGAATCTCAAGAACATTTCTGCAGAGTTGGCACAAATGTCGTCTCTGACTCATAGAAGAACTGAACAGATGTTGGAGGTCAAAGGTCACTGCCACCTTACATCTTGTCAGGTGGCAGTGACGGTATGCCATAGTGTAGCTTCTTAAGGCAACTCACCTTCTTCAGAGCATTGCCTTACCACCACTATAATATTGGTATTTCTAGTTAACTCTGGTTTATAGTCCACCCACTCCTGAGCAATATGCTGCTAAATGCTCCACTGTGTTTACCAGCTATCGGCTAATGTAGTGGTACTATCTGAGCTTTTTTTTTTAAAACAGCTGCTTGCTGAGATGGGAAAGAAAAACTGATAGACAAATAGTCAATCTGCGGGCCACAACACCAAAGCCTGCTGAGAGATGGTAAAAGACTCAGTAGAGCAGAGGGGAACTGCAAAAATGGAGCTATAATATATAGATTGTGTTCAGATGTGGTCTTGATATGGTTAATTAAAAGGCTAACACAGTGCTTTCCTATAATAATATTCACTATTAGTAATAGCCATAAATGTAAACCTAAGATTTGACCAAGTTAGGTTGAAAGTTCCAATGCATCAGTCCCTTTGCAATAGCGACGTTGATGTAACACTCCTTAAATACCACAGTAATTCATTTTAAAGGCACGGTACGGAACTAACCAATGTATAATTAGGTATCAGTGTGAAGTCAGAAGGCCAAGCTGTGTAGGCAGATGAGTTGGAACATTGTGGTAACATTAAAACAGGGAAACAAAACCATGCTCACATTGTAGTCAATCTGCATAAAGGTACGTCAAGGGACTAATCTACTTTAGTTTATGCTTTGATCAACTGTGCTGCACATACATACACAATCACATCTAGCAAAACAGAGTGCTTTGGACAAAATGTTGCATTATAAATAAGTACAATCATAGTGTGCCTACCTGCCTGCCACACCTTTCCTCACTACTCAAGCAGCTTTAAGTTACACTTCTTCTCAACTTCTACTATAGATAAATGCACACTGAAGAATCTGACTTAACTTTAATATTCAGTAGGATTATTTCTCTCTAAGAGGGATCTACTCTCGAGCGGTCCAACACACAGACCCAGAAGAGAGAGAAAAGCTCTAAAAAGGCATCATGTTGGAGCTCAAATCTGTGGGCTTGAACACTGGTTAGATTATCTTTTCCCAGTGTATGACTGTGGGTAGTGTGTGATCAGTGAACCGTGGCTGATGCATTGCTGCTCGGGGAGCGGGCATATATAGTTCCATGTGACTCCCGCAGCGTTGTGCTGTGCTCATCTGTACGGCTCTATGTTGAACTGCACTGCTCTTTATTGTCCTATTTAGTCTGTTCAAGTGCATCAGATTCAGCTCTCTCAAGGAAACATGGGCTGTTTTCCTGCTCTCTATCTATATACTGTATATTATGTGATTATTTTCTCCTTGACTGTGCTCTGTCTGTGCCATACACTGGTGGGTCCAGTTGACTTGTGCTCTCCTTTCTGCTGTAAATCTATTTTGCCCTCAGAGAGACAGAGGGTAATGAACCGTAACACACAACAACACATGACTTCCAGTCAATGCTCGTCAGGAGGCTAACAACACAGCAATGTGAACAATCAGACATAACCTCTTCCTCTGCTTGGTCACATATATAATGCTCATTTTCAGGTTGAAAACTGTAATTTGGGTTTCTACAAGTGACTGTTTTCATTGTGTAGTGTCCAAAATAGCCTTCATATTTCTCACAGTGCCATTGCTGAATCTCCTCCTTTCAGCCTCGGTCTGAAATGCTCTGTTTTAGAGCCTGTCTTCCAAAACGCTGCTCTGATTGGCTCTGAATCTTACTTCTGGTTTTGACTCTACACACCAGTTAAATTGAATGCGTATCTGGGGGTGTTGTTCTTTACACAGGTGGAGGTAGTGCTAAGCCAGGTTGGTAATTATGGGGATTGTCTTATCCCCCATGTGTGTTTGGTATAGAAATCTGACTGAGGTTTTAGAACACAGGTTTTCAGAAAGGTGGAGGTGGGAGAAAGAGAGAGGTTTGTTTTTTTCTCAAACTCATTCTGCTCATTCTCTAGAATTCATATGAGAAAAAACAACCAAATTAATGTTGAGAAACATATAAAAAGTACATTTTACATCATAAGTGACCTTTAAGTCACAAGGCGTATTCAAGATGGGGAGATAAATCTACAAATAAAAAAAGCTGGGTAAAATAAAATTTCCATTTAAATAATGGTAACGTTTTGACCTTCCAAAATAGAAGGCATATCAATGCAGAAAATCACTCCTTTTTGATCAAATTTTGTCCCAGAAACCTTTCTGAGATGAGTTATGTTGTGTGTGTGTGTGTGTGTCTGTCTGTCTGTCTGTCTGTGTGTCTGTCTGTCTGTCTGTCTGTGTGTCTGTCTGTCTGTCTGTCTGTCTGTCTGTCTGTCTGTCTGTCTGTCTGTCTGTCTGTCTGTCTGTCTGTCTGTCTGTCTGTCTGTCTGTCTGTCTGTCTGTCTGTCTGTCTGTCTGTCTGTCTGTCTGTCTGTCTGTGTGTGTGTGTGTGTGTGTGTGTGTGTGTGTGTGTGTGTGGGGAGATAATAATGGTGTGTGTGAAACCTTAGCTTTAACCTATGATTGCTTGGGAATTCATGTCTGGCTTAAAGGTAACTTGTCACACAGCTGATGACTCATTGCACAGGGTTGTTCATTAGAGCTAAATTGTAGACCTGGGAAAGAAATGGCCACCTTGGTGAACAAACACAGGTTGACTGCACACCTATTTAACATGTAGAGCAGGGTTTTTTTGCAGAGCTACAGTTGTTTAGACACATTCACACCTGGCAGGTGTCCAGTACTACTACATTAGTTTATGTCAGTCGAGCAACAGCTTGACTACAGGTTAAAATCAGTGTTACAACTTGCCCAAGGGCACCAACAGCTAAGATCAATAGAGTAAAACCCGTGAAAGAACCATGCGTGTACATGTGCAATGACTGTTTGAATGAACAACAGCCAGTGTAATGACTGACCTCCAGGGTAACCGACTGTATTTGTTTGTCATATGGCATTTTGCTCACTGATATTCTTAGGCAACTTTGGATCTGAAATGTAATGAATAGCAAACTTAAAATATTAAAACATGATGCGACTAAATGTACTGTAAAGACAGAAGCAGACACACAGTGACATGAGCAGAAAGATATAGCACAACCCAAGTGAAGAAGAGAGAGACAGTGGTAAAGAGATTTCAGCCCAAGCAGAGCTGCTCTAACGAAGGCAAACCACAGAGCTGATATGAGCTGACACTGAGCGGATGGATGTAAGACACTTAGCCTCTGGACTATTATCATAAGCAGCATGGCTCATTCCTTATCATCCAGCTGACTTACTGTATCAGAAGAGGATGGACACATGCAGGCACACATGACTGGGCTGTATGTCACTGAAAACATAGTCATTTTCACATTAATTTCCCCAGTGTCAGCCCCACCATTCAGTCAGTCAGTGCACAAACCCCAGGGAATCTCTTTTTAAGATAATGTTGCGAAAGCTAATTTTTTTGTTCTTCTGTAGAGCCTCTCTGGAGGGAGAACGATAGTTACGTATGTAACTACGGTTCTATGAGTTCCGGATGACCGCCAGAGGCGGTGCTTATAGCACTGGATGTTCCATTGCGCGCATGCGCAGGTCGAGATCTTTATACCAACAAAGTCACCTGTGACACCCGGGTGACTCCGGGAATGTCTATATATTCCGGAAGTCACCAGAGGTTCTGTTCCAACTGGATCTTCTCGCGGTGTCTGAGAAGTCTGAGTGACAGAGAACTCTGGCGGTCATCCGGAACTCATAGAACCGTAGTTACATACGTAACTATCGTTCTATTTCGTTCCTACTGACCGCCAGAGGCGGTGCTTATAGCACTGGATGACTTATACCAAAAAGGTCACGAAGAGTACTCATCAATTAAGGGCTTGCAGCCATCAACAAGACAGCTGTCATCCCACCGGATGAGGTGCAGCAACATTTACTCTGTAGAGCCGCGCAACGTACATGATGTAGCCGTGGCGCAAATGTCCTGCCGTGAAATCCGCTTCAAGGCAGCCCATGATGTAGCCATACTCCTGGTAGAGTGGCACTCAACGGCCAAGGCATGGGGAGCCCCTGTGCTCTATATGCATTCAGGACCACATCCACAAGTCAGTGGGAGTGTCTCTGTTTGGGCAGGGCAGCCCCCTTCCTGCGGCTCCCATAGCAGACAAAGAGGTATTTGTCTTACGCAAGCTGGTTGTTGCCACAACCTATGCCCTAAGCGCCCGCACCGGGCACAGTGGGTCTGACATTCTTTCTGCACCCCCTGGTGAGCCCAGGGGATTGAAAGCAGCCAACTCGATCGATTGGTCTACATGGAGGAAGACAATCGTTTGGATAGGAAGGATGGATTTGGCGAGAGCACCCTTTTACACGCCAGCGCAAGCACGCCTGGCTTACTGACAAGGCATGGAGTTCACCGACCGATTGCAGTCGCAATGGCAAGGACGAATGCCATATTCATAGACAGCCGCGTCAGGTCTGCCTGACTCAGCGGCCCAAATGGGGGTAGACCTAAGGCCCTCAGGACTACTTGCAAGTCCCATGAGGGTGCCCTCAGGGGTCATGGTGGCTGAATGAAGCCTCTGGCCTCCCTTCAGAAACTGCCTGACTAGGTAGTGGGACCCTACCGTCCGGTTATCCACCCCTGCATGTGCGGCCGATACCGCAGCCACATAGACGCACAGGGTGGAAGCAGCTCTCCTGCTGCCCAACACAGACTGCAGAAAGTGTGGTATCACTATCACTGAGCAAGTCCATGGGACTTCGCCATGTGCCATGCACCGCTGTGAAAACAGCTTCCACCTGTTTGCATAGTGCCATGTAGTGGAGAGTGCCCCTGAAGTCAAAAGGTATGGACCTCTGACTGGTCGCAATACGCCACAGTGGGTCCTGGCTACCAGGAGCCCCACGCACAGCTGCAAGCGCCCCGAGTTCGGGTGCCACATGTGTCCGCCTACCTGAGACAGAAGGTCCTGTCTCCCTGGAAGGCACCAAGGCTCTCCTTGAGGAGTTAGTAACGCTGGGATCCATGGCCTTCCTGGCCAATGTGGAGCCACCAAACGTAGGCTGTAACTGCAATGCTGGACCCCATCCAGTGTTGTCAGTAACAAAAGAATTGTAGGAAATGCATAAAGCAGGCTGACTGGCCAAGCGTTAGCCAGAGCATCCTGCCTTAGGGGACTGGTCCTCTCCATCTAGGAGAACCCAGGGGAACAGTGGGTCATCTCTTCGGAAGCAAAGAGATACGCCACTGCCCTGCCATACTTGTCCCAATCATGCCCACCACCTCCGGATGGAGTCTCCACTCCCCGGGGGTGGCCCTTTCCTATCGCTGTGTTCCGGACACCTGGAACTTGGACAGCTTAGATAATGATAATTAGATAATGCTGAGGTCAGCATACCTATCAATCGAAGGAAGAGGCTGTACTCCAGCAGCCTCCATTGCCTGAAGTGCTGTAGTAGCCGCTGAACGGTAGCTACGCGCTATGGAGAAAGGCAGGCTCGCATGGCCGCCGACTCGAGCACCAGCTGAGCTGTAATGGTGGCAGGGATGCTGCCACACACTGTTTAATATACGCAGAGCCAGGGACGCCCAACGGAAGAACCCTGACTGGTACACCTTGCCCAGAAATGCAAAGGGGAGGACCACCTGTGACATTGGGCAGTAGGGACTTGAAAGTAGCATCTTTCAGGCTATGACACAACCCAGTCCGCCTGAGCGATAGACTGGAGGACCCCTGCAACACGCAGCATGGGGAAAGGAAGAATCGTGAGGCACTGATTCCGCCGTCTTAGCCCAGAACGGGGCGACCCCGCCCCACCTCCTGGTACCTGAGCTTCGGTTGAGTAGAACCTACCGAGCATCGAGTAGCACCCCCAAGGACTCTGGGGGAGGGCGGAGACTGGACGCCGACCTCCTGGCGCCTGAAATGCAGCTGTAGCGCAGTGTTACGGCGCTGTACAGAATGTGCTGAGAAGCACTGGCCCCTTGATTGTCCACCTGAACGTGGTTGAAGCTATTGGCACGGGGTACCAGAGGTTCCCGGCCTGGAATCAGGCAGAGGTGCACGTCGCAGCGTGCAACTACTGTCTAGCCTGGTCAACCTGAACACTTTGCTCTGGGGCCTGAAGAGCAGCTGGCCGAACGTCTGGCCTGGGATCACTGGAAGAGAACGGAGGGTCTGTCGACACACCTCCGACTGGGACGACTGCGCCAGCCAACCCTGGCGGCGCGCCACGTCACAGATGATCATAGCTCCCTAAGTCATAATGCAAAGTCTGCAGTGAAGCATCACTGAGGGTCCGTGCTGAGTGACCAGCACCTGACCCCTGTATGGTTCGCGGACCGAGCCAGGACTGTGTGAGAAAGCAAATTCCCAGATGGCCCCCACAGGCAGCAATGTCGTAACTCCTAGTAAGGAGGTCGCCTGAAATCCGGCACTGGGGCCGAGGGCAGCGCACATCGGCTCTCAGAGCCTCGTCTGGGGAGACAACCAGGGATGCTATAGCAGGCTCAATCGGAGCTAACCAGTCCGAGCCCTAACTACCAGCATTGTGCATGGCTGCCAGAGCTCTGCTGTCACTAGTGTGATGGGAGAGAGCCCCTAAATCTGGCCAGCATCTACGGAGCTCAGCGGAATAAGGCTCAGAGGGAGGCACACAGAAACGGAGGATTGAGGGCCTGCCGAAAGAAGGCATTCGTGGGTGCAGATGAAACCAGAGCTTCATCTAACCCCATACTTGGCGAGTCACGGACAGACACTGACTTTCTAGCCGAGCTGCCCACCTGTAAGAGACTACAGGACGCAGCTGTGGACAGCATGTCATCCCCCGAGTAGGAAGGATGCACAGCCGCAAGGTTATTCACTGCACTGGTACCATGAACTGGTTGGAGGCTAGTAGAAGAGCCTCTACCTAGCAACCTAAGTGCCTGAGACATGAAACTACAGTTCATGCGTGGTTATCTGACAGCGCTTCCCTCAGGTGCTCAACCCTGAGACCTGCAGGGCACTTGTCATGGCCATTCCCCCCATATGGAGGTCATGAAGGCGTAAGCTGGCCACTGTTGAGCCAACGAAATATGCATCTGACTAAGGTATGCAACCGGGCTTCAGGCGAGAGCAACCGAACCACGGCGCGACACCGCCAGAATAATACAGCGGCTAATACAGCGGCGGTGCAAACTATAGCGCCCCCGCTAGAATAGTACATTGGCAGTGTAACCATGCCGCCCACTGGCGAGCAAGTTACAGTAGGCTAGGCAATCGAGCTCTGGCGAGAGCACCCAAGCAACAACGCGACCTGTCGAGCCAATTAAAATGTGTAATCCGAATAAGGTATGCAACCGGGCTTCAGCGAGAGCACCCGAACCACGGTGCTATGCCCAGCCGCCCACTGGAGAGCAAATCAACGAAGGCTATAGGCAATTGAGCCTTAGGCGAGGGCACCCAAGCAATAATGCGCCTTAATAACACAGTGACGGCAACGACGTTCACTGGCGAGCATAGGCTACAATTAAGTAGCCTATGCAGTCAGGCTAAGGCGTGAGCTACCGTGCAACACGGCTATAATAACACAGCGGTGTGAACTAAGCTGCCAACTGGCGACACACTACAGCAGCCTACACACGAGCAACAGTGTGACACGGCTAAATAACACGGTGAAGGCGATTTAGGAAACTAATTCGTCCACCGGCGCAGCATACAGTGTATACAACAGCATACTAGTGTGTGGCACGGCTCACCCACTGGCAAGCAAATAAAGTAAGCTATGCAACGCAAGGCTTAGGTGAGAGCACACGATTGGTGCGACACAGCTCAAACACAACAGTGAAAGAGACTTCTGACCCGAAGCCGCCCACCTGACGAGCAAATTAAGTAGCCTATGCAACTGCTCTAGGCTACTCACAATGCTACAAAGTACTGTGGCGGCGGCTTGGTACCCCCAAGCCGCTCGCTGTCGATTAAATCAAAGTAAGCACCGGTCGGGGCGAACGTAGCCCCCGATCAACAGTGCAACAATGCTAGAAAGACAATACATTCGAGCATACAATTAGCAACCGGCTTAGCGAAGCACACAAGCAACGGCGACAATGCTACACAGTACTGTGGCGGCTCACCTGACGAGCAAATTAAGTAGCCTATGCAACTGCTCTAGGCTACTCACAATGCTACAAAGTACTGTGGCGGCGGCTTGGCACCCCCAAGCCGCTCGCTGTCGATTAAATCAAAGTACGCACCGGTCGGGGCGAACGTAGCCCCCGATCAACAGTGCACAATGCTAGAAAGACAATACCTTCGAGCATACAATTAGCACCCGGGCTTAGCGAAACACATAAGCAACGGTGCGAACGAAGAATAACACGGCGACTGTGAAGCCGCCGCCTGATCTAATCAAAGCAAGGTGGAAAGGTGATATTAGCTTCCGCGGTAGCCTCGGGCTACGCGTAGCCCTCACACTTTACTCACCCCTTCCAAGTCGAACGAATTGCAAGTCGCAGCCCCTTTGGTGGTCGAAGTCAAATCGAAGCACCAACCCTTAGGGTACGAGCTACTTGCGACAAGCTAGTGGTATATTAGCACACAACAATGTGTGCGACCTGCTTCCGCGAGAAAATAGAAGGAACAGAACCTCTGGTGACTTCCGGAATATATGGACATTCCCGGAGTCACCCGGGTGTCACAGGTGACTTTGTTGGTATAAAGATCTCGACCTGCGCATGCGCGCAATGGAACATCCAGTGCTATAAGCACCGCCTCTGGCGGTCAGTAGGAACGAAATAGAACAATGAATCAATGAAATATGGCATTACTTTTGGTAAATGATCACAGTAGCAATAATCAAATATTCTATCCCTACCATCACAAAATAACCAGTACAAACACTGACCACTGTGTATATCAGTTATCGGTATCAGTGATAACTACACTATTACTGACCAATCTTTTTATCATTGCAGAAGGTTATCCAAAAAAACTATTCTAATCACCCGTCTCTAGTGCTGCAACTAACAGTTACTTTGATAATTGATGGCCCCAACAATAATTTTTTTGGATTAGTGGTCTATAAAAGGTCTGAAAAATAGTGACAACCGTCTATCACAGGCTGCTTCATATTGCTCGCTGTGTCTTAGAAAGATATTTGATTTGCAGTTATAAAAAACAGAAGAAAGCAGCAAACCCTCTCGTTTGTTTGACATTTTTGTTCGATGAATGACTTAAAAGATGAATCCATTGTCTTAATTGTTTGTTAATTGAGTTGGGCGTGCTACTCATTTATAAACCCACTTCAACAATAACATGTCGTGAAAAAAAGTTAAATAATCTGAAAGATCTTCCGCAGGAAATACTTCCAGTTTATTATTTGATGAACTAACTAGACTACACTATTCTCAACAGATGACAGTATTGGCTCTTTACCCTATTATTTTTGTGTTTAAAATGTAGACAGCCGTAAATACACTGCATCCACTTCCTCAAAGGACCATGAAATATAATTCTTACTGTCTAAGTCGAATCCTTTTCTTGCAATGTTAAATATGTGTATGTCTGAATAAATGATTTAAATTGAACACAACCAAATAAAGCTGTTTGAAATGACTTACTAATACAGTATATGACAGATGTGTTTCCCCCTTTGTTTCTTGTTAAACATGCAGGTGAGAGTTCACCTATCACTGCATTCCTGATTATAACTCAACGGGAATTTTTAGGGAAGTGAGGCAGTGAACCCGTAGCAGTTGCAAATGTTCTATTGTTTGCTAACATGCTGATGAGAATTATTTCCAACGTGTTCATACACAGAAGCCGAGATGACATTTGGATGTGCATACTACATTACAGATGCAAATCATGGAAAGTGTTTAGAGTTACATAAGAGTATCACACTAAAAGCATAACAATACCTTCAGTGTCCACAACTAGCCTTCCTTGAGAATGAATCAATACACACACAGAGCACAGAGTCAGGGGGTTTCGGCCTGTTGTGTAATTAAGTGAACCAACTTGTCAAACATCTACAGAAAGCAGTCACCGTTTTACTGCAAAGTGGGAAACTCTCTCCACATTTGAAATTCCAGCATCACCAAAAACCTTCACATGGTTCAATAATTGGGATGGGCCCTTTTAGAACAGGAAATGCCAGAATGCATGTGAACCTGTAAGGCTGGGAGGAGCTAAACATTAACACAGAGAAACACAGGGGACACACACACACACACACACACACACACACCCACGTTTACCGTTCCTCCTCATTTAGCTTAGCCTGTTTGGATTAGTGTCACCAGCTAGAGGCCAGACCTAAGCGCCCCAGTCCCTCCTGTCACACTCGGTAAATACAAGTCTCTGTGTGTGTGTGTGTGTGTGGTGTGTGTGTGTGTGTGTGTGTGTGTGTGTGTGTGTGTGTGTGTGTGTGTGTGTGTGTGTGGGGTGTTTGAGCGAGGAGCCAAGCCACCAAGAAACACCAGATTCTTCACCAATTAACATCAATGCAACAGGACCGCTGACATTTAAGTTAAAAGATGTTCCAGAGTTCTGTCCTTTAGCTCAGCCCTAGAGTCTTCCTTTCTCTTTCTTTCTCTCTTTCCCTCAGTTGTTTTCTTTTCATTTTCACCTCATGAATATCTTGGTGATCAAGTAAATGGTGTTAGGGTTAATAACTAGGACCGATATATCGGCCGGCCGATTTAATCGGCCGATTATAGCACCTCTCCGATTTTTTATTTGATCATGTTGAGTGAGATGCATTCCTGCTCCGGAGGTAGCCTACATCCATAGCATTACAGTTATAGTCTATTAACAGCAGCAGCAGGTGTGTTGTAATACATTGGATTGTTAATAGTAATTGATAGAATTTATATAGTGCTTTATTGGAGGTCATTCAAAGAGTTAATCATACATATAGAAAATCATATTTATAGTTTAAAAGTAATTCTTCTCTGAAAATAATCGGCATCGGCAGTCAAAAATCCATATCGGTCGGGCCCTATTAATAACACTTGATAACACATATCTTTTAAATGAGAAGGTTGTACAGGATCTCCTGGACTCATGACTTGGCGAGATTCAAAATGAAATATTTTACATATACACTTGCGTCTTATACACATGTTTATATGTGCCACAGCAATAATGGCGGCATGAAACATCAGCACCTAACCCATATTGTTCAAATTTCAAATATAAATAAAACACTATTGTACACGTTATAGGTTTGCCTTTTTACACTGCAATTTTTTTTTTCAACATAAAAACTACGTGACTATTTATTTTGGGAATCGGTTTGAATCGAGAACCGATTTGAAATCGAATCATACCCAACTTATCACCTGGATGCAAACCAACTTCCTCAAACTCAAATATGACATGATTATTATCGTCCCCAAATCACTCACAAAAACACCCACAGATTCAGCCTTCGGTCGACAACTCCATTCTGTCTCTCCACAAACACTAAACCCCAGTCATTATCGACAGCCATCTCACCTTTGAGCAACACTTTAACCAGACTAGAATAACTGTCCTTTTCCACCTGAAATACATTGCCCATCTCCCATCACTCACCTTCTCTGAAGATTACTGCATTAGCATCCTTTTGTTGTTCCTCTGCTAAAGCCCCAAACCAACTCAAATACATCCAGAACTCTGCTGTCCACCTCCTCACCCACACCCAATGTTCTGAAATTTGATTACACAGGCCCCGGATTCCAAAAACTTGAGCAATCGTAATCATAACGAGAACCAGAATACACTTTATTGGCAAAGTATGTTTTGTTAAACAACACTGAAAAGCACCAGTACATACACTCACCGGCCACTTTATTAGGTACAGCGGTTCATTTTCTTGTTAACAAATATAACTAATCAGCAATCACATGTCAGCAACTCAATGCATTTAGGCATGTAGACCTGGACGGGACAATTTATTGAGATTGAAACCGAGCAACAGATTGGGGAAGAAAGGGGTTTTAAGTGACTTTCAACATGGCAATGTTGATGGTGCCAGGAGGGCTGGTATGAGTATCTCAGAAACTGCTGATCTACTGGGATTGTTATTTTAAACCATCTTTAGGGTTTACAGAGAATGGTCCGAAAAAGAAGAAATATCCAGTGAGCGGCATTTGTGTGGACGTAAAATGCCTCGTTGAAGTCAGAGGTCAGTGGAGGATGGGCAGACTGGTTCGAGATGATAGAAAGGCAACAGTAACTCAAATACCACTCGTTACAACCAGGGTATGCAGAATACCATCTCTGAACGCAAAACACGACCAACCTTGAAACAGATGGGCTACAGCAACAGAAGACCCCACCGGGTGCCACTCCTGTCAGCTAAAAACAGGAAAATGAAACTACAATTCTCACAGGATCACCAATATTGGACAATAGAAGATTGAAAAATCATGCCTGGTCTGATGAGTCTCGATTTCAGTTGCGACATTCAGATGGCAGGTTCAGAATTTGGCGTAAACAACATGAAAGTATGGATCCATCCTGCCGTGCACCATCAACCACGCCATGTTCAAAGTCACCTAAACCCCTTTCTTCCCCATTCTGATGCTCGTTTGACTTCAGTACATTGTCTTGACCACGTCTAAAAGCATAAATGCATTAAATTGCTGCCATGTGATTGGCTGATTGGCTTTTTGTTTTTATAAGCCATTGAACAGGTGTACCTAATAAACTGGCCGGTGAGTGTATGATATTCAGTACACTAGTAGAAAGGAATGCAATCCAAGGTTATTATTATCAGTGTGAAAAATATGGGTGTACAGTATGTGGTTTCTCCAGAACAATGGCAAAATGTTTGATGAAACCCAGTCATGGTGAATTTTTACATTAAACATCTATATTTAGCTTGTGTAACTCACCACACAGTTCGTTAGCAAAGGATCATTAGTTAGGCGTCACACATGGCAGTGCGTTGTGATGACCAGAGGGAAATTACTTTGACAAGAGATGTTGCGGAGCGCCGTGCAGACAGAAGTGAGAGCCAGTTGGACAGGCAGAACTGAATAACAGCCTCACTTACATATATACTGGTTCTCAAGTGATCTGCTTTTCAGGTTTTATCCTGTCCCCTTTTCTCATGAATACCCTGTTCTTAGCAACCCACAGTGTCAGCAACACACAGAGCTTATTTGATCAGCAGCTTAAATGTATAATGTTATCATGTGACCATTACATTTCATTCTCAAGGTTTAAAGGTATTTTTCTGGCTAAAGTTAAGTCTCTGTTGCAGCCACATTTGTTGATAAGAAATTGGAGAGCTTTTTTAAGAGGTGCGGCAAAAAACACACAGAAGAGGCATATTAAGAATTTTCAAACTTTCTTGACATCATGAGGGGCAGGCGTTTTGTTTCCCTCCCCTCAAAAAGCCAGGAATGTCAACTCAACACCATTCAAGGGCTCAAATGTGTGTGTCAAAGTATGTCCTTTGTGCTTCAAATGTCCCTGTTATAAATGCAAGTAGTGGCACTGACTATGTAAAAGGCCTGAACGGTTTCTGAGATCATATCAAAATAAAATGTTCTCATCCTCATATAAACAACTTCAGTTCCTTGGAAACTTCGATATCATTAACCCACCAGACAGTTAGTTGCTGCTAATGGGAAATTAAAATGCCCCGGCTTTTACTTTGATGCATGATTTATATATTTTCAAGATTGTGTTTTTGATGGTGAGTGTTGACTTTGGTATCCAGTTTAGTAACTTTTAAAATATCAGTTAAATTCTTATTTGTGACATGATGGTATACATTGGGTCGTCATGACCTTCTAGACTTCAGAATTGGATCTGCTGCATGACCCAATGCAAAGCTACTCGTCCCATTGTATAAGACCTTTCTTTTATAAGAGTGTAAAGCTGACCCCCAGACTGTAGAGAAAACACAGGATGGAAAGTTCTAGCAACATTCTCAGCATGAGGTTCAAGACAACAATGTTTCTGTGAACTCCAAATGTCTGGGATTAATCTAAAAAGGGCAATAAAAACACAGTGGCTTTTGAGTGTTACGAAGAATGAAGAAATGTTTTCTTTGTTCTATTCCAGAAGGAACCTCCAACGATGGAGAAAAGCATAAGCAACACAAGCAGCTATGAAACGGAGCAGAAATCAAACTAATCACTTTCATACTTTTAGAAAGGAGTGAGCGCAGAGGGCTTCATGTCAGACTAGTCCTATTGATCTTTCCCTTAAAGTTCAGAAAGGGCCTTAGCTCAGTGGTAGGGTCCCCCCCAGGGCCTCGCCAGCAGCGGCCCGTTCGATTCCAGCCCGCGGTCGTTTCCTCTGCATGTTACTCCCCTCTCTGCCCCATTTCAACTCTGTCTCTACACTGTCAATAAAGCCTAAAAATGCCAAAAATATATCTTAAAAAAAAAAAAAAGGTCTCAAGATAGAACGCTGAGAGGAAAGGCTGTATTGTTGAAGTTAAGAAAAAAAACAATATGGTTCCTCCCTCTTCTCTAGAACTTTTTTTGTCAACTCCAGGACAGTAATCACAGGAGGGCAGCCTGCATATCTGAGCCTGAAGAAGAAAAACAAACAGTACTTTCTAAGGCTTAAAACACAACAACAAAACACTAAAATTGCTTTTTTTTAAATCTCTCGTATGCACTACTGTATGTTCCTTTCCTTCTCCGTTCCAACTATCGGACCATAAAAAAAGGTAAAATAATAAATAAAAGCTATGGGTTCATTCTGAGTAACACCTGCATTAGGGAGTACAGCTCTGCAGAAGTCACAGAGGGGGTTTTCTTTTCAAAGCAGATTCTTATTTTCCAGTTCATATTGAAGGCCTGACACAGGGCCTGGGGCACGGAAACCATGCAGAGAGCTACAAAGACCAGTGTCAGCAAGCTAGAGCTGTAAAAACACCATGTCAACACCCGTTAATACACACACATTAAAGACAGACACAATCTCATGTGACGGCTGAGACCAACCAATCAGCACCAAGCTTGAAACTGAAAAAAAAGCCAATGGGACCCGCTGCGAGTAATGAAGTGGACAGCTAGATAGTGGACTCATTCTGCCATGTGTTGAAGCTGATGAGATGACACAGCAAAGCATCATGGGACGGGAGGAATAGACACAAGTGCAGGCAGTTGATAGGTGTGTGTCGGTAGTATTATTGTGCACTACGAAAAACAAAGTACAACGCCAACACGGTTGCGTGTTCGTTATAAAAGAAACTCCATTGACTCCAAAGACTTCACAAAGTATTGCAAAAACAAATGTTAAAGGCCATTCATTGGATTTAGTTTCAAAACGGTTCAGTGTGGTAGTATTTTGAGTAGAGTTTTAGAAAGAAATAAGATAATGGAATTACTGGTTTTAATTAAGTACCCTTTTGCGCTTTTAATACAATGCTAAGCAATAAATGTCTAAGCCATGTGATCATCCTGAGAATATACAACAAAAGAAATCAGACCGTGAACTGCATGCTAAAGTCACAGTAATGCTAAATGCCAGAGCCACCTCATAAAGTAGTCAGAGTAAAACCAAGTGAGGCCATGAAGCGGTTGTGCTCTGCCAACTGATTCAGATGGAGAGTTTGGCCAGCAGTTTTGTGAGTGCAGTCAACTGGCATGGCACTCTCCTTATACCTCTCCTTTACCACCGACTGAAAAAAGGCTGAAGTACACAAAAGGTATTTCCACATCAACAGCCATGCACAGAGCAGGACAAAACAGTGCAGTGCTCCGCTTCAGAGGAAGGCATCTAGGCTACGGGACACTATAGAGTTACACACAGTCACAGCCACAGCCTGCTAACAAGGTATATAGACAAGATCATATTACAGTGTAATGTTACAGTCATATAAGCATAGGCTGTGTGTGTGTGTGTGCTTGGTTTTTTAAGGGTCCTAAAATGTCATCAAGAAACAGTCACACACACACACACACACACACACACACACACACACACACACACACACACACACACACACACACACACACACACACACACACACACAACACACACACACACACACACACACACACACACACACACACACACACACACACACACACACACACACACTTCCAAACCGATCCAAATGTCTTCAAAGAAAACACTTTGAGCTTTTCTTTGGCCGTGATTAACTGTTGCTGTGCTCAGCCAGGCAGTATTCAGACACAACAATCTGTATCTAGGACTAAACAAGAAGCCAATACTCCATCTTCGTTTTGGGAGAACAAACAGTCAAACAAAGTATTCCATTTGCATAACATCTCCTCGGATTCACAGGCTTTGGTTAAAACCAGAAAAAAAGACAGCGACTGGGATACATATTTAAAAGCTTAGAAACCATTTCATATCTAATTCTTTTCGTCCTAATTGACAGACTTGTATCTGTCTACTGAAAATGGCACTGTGCTATCTTGCTTGGGGAAAATTGAACAGTTTCATTTCAAAATGAGATATCGCTGCTTCAAAAAATGATTGGTGTTATACAAATGTAGGCTTCCTGAGTGTCTGTTCTTGCTATGGCTGCATTAGTTTAAGTGCCGATGGATTCTTCAAACCTATCCCTCATGCTTCCTGTAAAATAAATAGGTAGGCTTTCACACGCAAGACAGATCTATGAATTCCTGGAATACAAGCCCAGTCCAGACTAACCCTACACTGAAACTCAAACAGAGACCAGTTAGTGCAGTCAGTCTAATGTGGCCAACTTTCTTGCAACACCAGGGTTGAGGCAAGAACAACAATCCACTGTAATCAAATCCAGATCAAATATTGATATCTGACTGCAACCTCTCCTGGAGTGGTTATTGCTCCACGTCAGACTACTGTACCATGACGTTGGTAGTAGCAGCGTGAAGAAAAACACAGCCTTTATTTGTATAAAGACCAACTGAAATATTCAAGTATAGCACAGCTCGTAACATTAGCCACGTAGCTTCACGTCAAACTGAATTGTCCACTTGCTGGGTGAAACCAAGTGGATTTTGTTAAAATGCCACTGAAGTAAAAAAAATTAAAATAAACATTGACAAGTAAGAGGGTTTAAGTATTAAAAGAATAAATTAGTATTGCTCAAGCAGGGTCAGCTAATGTCTCACAGCATAATATGTCCGACACTGGATGTCTACTTCTGTAGTCCAGGGCAAATAATAATTTGATTGCATCACTGAACTTCGCTCTCCCCTCTGATCTGCCTGTTTCCAGAGTGTGCCCATTTTTAACCCTGATAAGTGATAAGCAGGAATGTCTTTCACAATGTATCAAAGACCCTGCACAAAGACACACTTGGATGTTTTCTTTAGTTATATTATTGTGGCTAATTAGTCCTCCAGCTTCAGTTGATGTGAGTGTGTAGCAAATGCAAATGTATGATAATTTCCCTGCTGTTAAAACGTCATTATATAACGCGATTATAAGCAGTACAAAAATATGAACAGATCTCCTGTAATAACCTTTAAGGTGCGAACACACTAGGCACTTTACACGCGTACAGACGCGTATGAAACCCGCCCCTTTTCCATAGGGAACCATTGGTTTACGCGCGTACATGGCGCGTAAATGCGTCACTCGCGCTAAAGCAACATTTTCACTCGCGCTAAAGCAACATTTTTACGCGCGTAGCTTTACGTGCGTATATATTACGCGCGTATAGCTACGCGAGGAGTTCAAAAAATTGAACTTTTGTTGCTCCTACGCGAGACGATTAGCCGCGTTGGCCAATCAGCGTTGAGCTTGACCCTACGTCACATACATTGGCAGGGTCGGAGAACAGTGTACTGTACACAGAAGCTGATGCGAGACACCGAGGAGTAAATGTATTGCGGCGGCCGGTGCTGTATGAAGCCGCTCGGGGTTAGAATACGTGGGGAAAGTAAACCAGGAGAATGGACTTCCTGGTTAATTCAGTGAATATATGTAGCTGTGCTTTAGCCGATAAACAAAGTTAGCGCCGTATAGCATTAGTTAACTCACCCTGTTGTGTGCGGGCGGCTAGCGCCTCATATTATGAACCCAAACATGACGACTGTCCGCGGGACTTTCACGACAAGTAGAGCGAAGCACCGGTGTTGATCTACGCCAGCCACGGTCCCCTGTCACGGTCCCCTGTCACAGCCAGGTAGGGTAATGTTGGCTACTTGCCTTTATGTTGTGCCGCCGTGCACCGATGCTGCTGTAACTGTGTTTGTTATGTAGCTGCCGTGAATATGCAATGCTGTTTTAATGCTAGGCTATTTGTGCTGTTCAGTTTGTCTTTTGGCACAGTTGTTGGCCGTATTGTTGTTGTTTTTGTGTGGACATGCACGCTGTTGTGTCGGGTCGGTTCTGATCGCAGCCATGGTTGATAAGGGAAATACAATATCGGGAGGGAGACTCGTCACATTACGCGCGTATAACCATTTTTGACACAAAATGATCAAGCAACATTTTAGCCGCGTTACGCACGTAAATCTTACGCGTGTAAAATGCCTAGTGTGTTCGCACCTTTAGAATAGTGATAGGAATGATTATGGAAAGTTAAGTTGATGTAGGTGCTTTAGAAGTTTTTGGTTCAGATTTTTGAGATAATGGCCGTTAAAGATGGTTGTATAGGAGACATATACAGATGCAAACAGACAAGGTCAGAAAAGAAAAGTTGTCGCAATTATTTTTATTTTGAGTGAGGCCAAAACCTGTCCGGCAAAGTTTGGAAGCATGGGATGCAGTGGTGCCTGTAGAAAGATGTCCCACATGCACACACACACATACATGCTACAAATTATAGTAGTGGGATGGGATGGGATATGGAGAAAATACGTTATGAGATTTCAGGGAAATCAGAACAATTTAAACAGATATGGCTATATAACATCAGTACTGAAGGGACCTTACTGACTTTTTATTTTTTGCTTAACATTTGCCTATAGTTTAAACAATGTCATTAGGAACCTGTAAAGTAGAGTATGCCATATTGCTTGTTTGTTTTGTTTTGTCTTTTGTTTGTGTGTTCAGTATTTCAGTTTGTGTGTGTGTGTTCTTTGGAGAGAAAAAAATCAATATAAAAAAGTATTTACAAAAAAAAACTCTGCCAACGCTTATATTTCTCATGCAGTGCCAGCCATGCCTTTCATCAGTTGTGGACGAAAATTAGTCTTTAAAAAAAAAATTGGGTTTGACAGTTGTATCAAAGGTCAATCAATCAATCAATGAATCCATCAACGTGTGTGTATTACTGAAGTCCATTCTGAAGTTATGTTTGAGTTTATAACAACTAAATCTGTTGGCTGTATGTCAGCTCATTAATGCTCCACATTTAACAGGACTGACCTCTTTAAATGCTAGCAAACAAATCATATTGCACAGTGAATACATTTTCACGTCTATAAAGAAACCATACAGTCAGTCAGTTTTATCGATCAGATGCTAAGACAACTCACCAAGCTCCAAAAAGACTTCAAATTAAACGTAGCTCATGTCAAGCTCAAATAAACTGCATAGCTAAACAGCAGTGGTTCCAAGTCACAATGCAACTACATTATATTATGAAACATACTCTTATCATGATATGGGCAAAAACTATAGTAACTACAGTACCACGGCATAATAATATTATAGCTATATTTGCGTCGCGGTCTCAAACGGTCTATCATGAAATTCAAAAAGCTGTTTCCAGTTGATGACTGTTTTACAGCAAAGGCCCACATGTTAAACATTCACACTGACCTGCTATGGGTCTTTAGGTCTAATGATGGGGAGTAATGAGTATGGGGGAGGGGAACATACATGATACTCACTAGGGGTGGGAATCTCTTGGCACCTCACGATTCGATTCGATTCCGATTCAGAGGTCAACGATTCGATTCAAAATCGATTTTCAATGCATCTCAATGCAAAAATGTTTTATGTACATACCCATGTGTGAATTTCAAAAATATATTTATATGCACATCTGAGTTTGCTCCTCAGAGTTTGCTAATCACTTCCTACTTTTGTGATGATCATTAAAGATAATCAACAGATGAATTACCTTCTCTAATATTGTATTAAGAGAAAAAGCTTTTCTTGTCACACATATGACTTTCTATGAACAGTGCAATAATCAATGCAGCTTGCATTTCAACACAATATGGAAGTATGTAAAAACTAAACCGATTCGGTTTTATTTTATTTCTAATCTCGTAAATCATGTTTCTATAGGATTTCTATTCTATTATCTAGTATTTTCTATGTCATTTCAACACATTGTACAAAAAGTATGGCTTGGAATTCAGCTCTCATACAAAAACGTAACAGAGATAAAGCCGGTGCAGGTCACATGGGTTTGCTGCTCTCAGCCCTTTTGAAGCCACTTTGGAGACAACTCGCACATGTGTGGTGTGCATGCGCAATGGCGCATGAAGTATTAGTATTTACAAAAAAAAAAAAAAATTATAAAAAAAAAAAAAAAAAAAAAAAAAAAAAAAAAAAATCGATTATTAACTTTTCTGAATCGATTCGAATCGATTCCGTGAGTGAATCGATTTTAATCGGAAAATCGATTTTTTTTTCCCACCCCTAATACTCACAGGAAATAGCGTTCACCTATCTAAAGATTTGTTGTTGTTCCTGTAATGTTAAAGACATTCCGACTTAATGTTTTTCTCCCCCACTTCTGAAACCAAATGTATGTGCTTGGGTCATACGAGAGAATAAAAGATAAGGTTATTTTAAAAGGATCATTTGCACTATATCTAGGTTTAAAAAAATAAGATGCTAAGTCCCACACAAAAACAAATGTAGCTTTGGCTTTCTACAAGCAGAATAAGGTCAAACATTCATCATTGGACCTCTTTTTTTTAAAAAGAAGAAAAACAGGATCCGTTTAAGATAGGCCGCAAAACAACCATGTACAGTCGGCACAGGCTGCACAACTGAACTCAATGGGGGATTAAAGTTCTTGTCCGTGACACTCCACTGTAATACATTATATCTGCATATGTGTGTATTATCGCGCTTTTTCCACCAACCATGAGGCAGCTTTCCTATATTGTATATTAAACCCCAAACACAAAAACAACAACAAAAAAATACAATTTAAAAAAATCTTGCCCATTACTTTAGTTGCCTCTCTCTCTTTACCAGAAATCCAAGCATGGCTAAGAAGAAGGAATCTTTTCTATTATTTTTCTCCCAGACAGGAATATGCATATAGCCTGTGTGTATAGCATCTATCCCATTCAACTTCTCTTTTCTACCTCCATTTTTGTCCTTTCCTTTCTTCCATTCTGCCCTCCATTTGACAGCAAACTAAAGAGATAACCTCTAATAAACTAAAGCCATTTAATTTATTTCTGTTTTTTTCTCTCCCTCCACCCCCCCCTCCCTCCATCCGTTCTTCCTTGGCCACTATCTTTTTTCTTCCGCTCCCTCTGCGTAAAAAGCGAAGGATTATTCCCTCGTAGATTAACAGGCTGACGTTTGTCTTCCCTGCTCTATCCCCTATTCCTCTCTCTCTAGTTTCTCTCTCTCTCATTCCTCTGGCTTAATCTTGCTTATCTCTCTCTCTCCTTCTTATTCATCCCTCTCTTTTACTCTGTGTCTCCCCTAGCCATCGGAGAGCAGTAGATTACCTCCAGTGAACTACAGTAGCAGCCGTAGAGTTAAGATGACAGGCCAATCATCTCAACCTACTGTTCTGTGGCTGCAGATAAAAACCACCACTCTGTGCTATTACACAAGTGGCTTTGATCACAGGGATGAGTGCCATCATCTGCTGATCCAGTGTGTGTGTATGTGTGTGTGTGTGTGTGTGTGTGGTGTGTGTGTGTTGTGTGTGTGTGTGTGTGTGTGTGTGTTACACATAGCATAGCTCAAAAACCTACTCCGAAGTGGGCTAATAACACTGTCAAAACTCCAGTGAATGGGGTTCCCTTTTCTGATATGAAGATATCGTGCAATAGTTCAACTCCCCCCTTGGCAACTTCTTTGGAAAATAAAAGCAATGAAAATACACATTAGAAGTAATATTATGACAAAAAAACATAAAATGAAATGTTCTATTGTTTTTTCTATGACAAGAAAAAGAGGTCCCCACTTGGTCAATGTGGGCCGACAGTCCAATGTTGGTAGGAATGTACGTGTGTGTGTGTGTGTGTGTGTTGTGTGTGTGGTGTGTGTGTGGTGTGTGGTGTGTTGTGTGTGTGTGTGTGTGTGTGTGTGTGTGTTTTGTGGTGTGTGTGTGTGTGTGTGTGTGTGTGTGTGTTCAGTCCAGCGCCTGTTTTTTATTTCCTCCTGTTGTTTCAAAGTGCTAATGCCACCCAAGTGCCAAGCAAAGCAGCCTCAATCAATTCACTGTCGGCGGTGGCATTGATGCCTTCCTTTCAACTCTCTCTCTCTCTCTCTCTCTGCCTTTTTGAATGAGATTTGCAATAGAAAAGTGGCACCGGCCCTTCTGTGATGTCCATGCACGTGGGCGAGTGTGCTTGTGTGTGTGTGTGTGTGTGTATGTGTGTGTGTGTTGTCGTGTGTGTGTGGTGTGTGTGTGTGTGTGTGTGTGTGTGTTGTGTGTGTGTGTGTGTGTGTGTGTGTGTGTGTGTGTGTGTGTGTGTGTGTGTGTGTGTGTGTTGTGTGGTGTGTGTGGATCTGTGTGTGTGTGTGTGTGTCCTCCAGTGTTGTATGCAGCAGATGCTTGAGCAGAGGGGAGCCACACATCAGCCTTGATATCCCCTCCATTAGCATATGAGCACCCCCTCTCTCCCCCCCTCTCCCCCCTCCCTCTCCCCTCCTCTGCTCACGCTGTCAGAAATTGATGATCTGCAATTACACAGCATGTGTCAGTGCAACTAAACATCATTTAATAGCTCCGAGCTGACAGTACATGACTGAACAAGCGGAGAGGCACCCGTGTCACAATTAAAAGTGCCCGCCTCCTCTATCCTGGAGCATGTCACTCGCTACAAAAAAGCCTTATGTTCTGTCATGTGGGAAAACCCTATGGAATCAAAAGTGCATATTAAATATCGCACAGTTAAGTAGGCCTATACTATACGCTAATGCAGGTCATTACAGATGCTCTACTGACATAATCCATTTCAATTACGATTAGTAGAGTGACCTCAGTGTGGAGAATATATACTCAATAGGGCACTGCAGTGGTGTGCAGTGTTGTCATAGGAACTCTTCCAGCATTAGTATTGGTAAACTCGTCAATAACAGGACATGGAAGCTATATGCTAATGTCACTGCAAAACTTCACAGCACACAGGTCAAAAAGGCATGTTGACAATATTTTGTCTTAGGGACAATTGCGTTTTAAAAAAAAATGATATTGATAAACACAAAGCTTAAACAGCTTTTTAATAACAACAATGTAGCCTACTTTAAATCAAATAAAAATAAATAATTCAAGAAGAACAGCCGAAACAATAGCTACTCACTGTCCGGTGAATCCACCTTCAAAAAGCTTTTATGCTACAACGTTCGTTATTGCTAAAAAAAAAAAATGTCTACAAAGTTAGAAAACTTATTTCCAATAGGCAATGATAGGCTATTCCTTGAAAATAACGATGACACTTTCCTGAAACAGTCAGCAAACATAGTCGCTAACATTTAAGTGTCAAACAGAAGTACACTACATCAGTGATCAGTTCAATGACTTACCAAACGCGACTCCTCTCAGGCTTTATCGAACTAAATCCTTCAATGTTGTTTGCGGGCAGACACTTGAAAGATAAAGTGAGCACACAACTCTCTCTCTCTCTCTCTCTCTCTCTCTCTCTGTCTGGGACACTCACACACACGCTGACACATACATAGGCCTACATGTAACATGCCCCTCAAACACACATAAAAAAAACAGTCACACATGCAAGGTGCGTTGGCTATAGACTTGTCCCTCGTCCGTACTGTGCGCTGCGCTTCCTCAACTATCACCTGCCATGTGATAGGCACGATGCCTTCACGTGCCGCTCGTAATATCTCCCGCGCTCCAGTTGCTCTCACTACATTCATATTGGACCTTTTTTGTTAAAATTATATTTTGGGTTATGGTGCATGATAGTTATTTAGAATGTTGCTGTAATATCAACTGTACAACAACCCAAATTAAAATAAATCCAACTGTACCTGAAGGCAGCAAAAATAGCAGCAGGCCTGAATACATTTACTGGGTTATAAAGAGACACTGAATAGCCTACTCCTCCAAAAAGTTGTTCATTTTGCCTCCCTCACAATTTACCCTAGTTTCACTTCATCTCGGAAAAAAGATGGAAAGTGGAATTTAAGAAAAGGCTACCCACAAATGAAACAGAAGACGAAAATAATGGTAATTTTCATTGTTGACTATTGAATATGAACTCTAATGAAGATGAAAATAATATGAATATTGTGTCAGTCACTTTTAAGACTTTTAGACTAAACATGCGAATGAAGACTGAATTTCATCTTTCCATCCTGGGTCATTCTATTATGACTCAACACTCCCATCTAGTGGCGTAATGTACGTTTGTGCAAAATACCGCACCTCAAACAAATCAATGATTGCTTTATATTTGTGTCTGATGTAGCCTGATTTGTATGACTGACGAAGTCTTATTATTTTGTGAAAAATGTATAGACCTATTTAATAAATTAGAAATAGCTTAAAAGGTGTTTGTATGGGTGCACAGTGACATTTCTGTTATAATCTACCTTATCTGTATCTGGTGGATGACGTGACATGGCTTTTTTGTGTCCAAGCGTCAAACACATATAAAAAAGAATGATTTGTCAAAAAGAAATGGCATGTGGTTCAGACCATGTTGCTTTACGTAGACACACTGAACATTAATGTTATACATCACTCACATATTCAGTTTTCAGCCAAACTAGAAGAAGCTCATATGGTGTGACATTTCACACATTTTAAACTTGAATAAAACAAAGAAAAACAAATGCAAATCTTCTCAAAACAGTACAGAATGATCTAACAGATGTCTATTTGGGAGTTAGTTCTTTTCAAAGTCTAGGTATAATATTTTTAATTAGCTATGATGATTAAATAGATTTTGTCCAAGAAATCAATGTCATATGGTGTGACACCAAATTGTGATATTCAAAAGTATAATTGCTTCGACACCTTTGGGTGGAGAGTTCCCTGTTTGATCAGGAAGTACAGAAAACATCTCAGAAGGACCAAGGAAGGGTCCCAAGGCATGCTGGCTGTTGTCATTTTTTGCATAAATCAAATCTTTTCTGCAATCCCAATCCCGTACCAATTCTCAGTGTCTTTTAGTGTGATGCTTTTTACATATAAATAACAAAGATAAGGACCTTTTTTGTCATTACTACATATCTATGTTGTCAGATTACAGTTGGTATGCTGTTAGCATGCTATCATAAAATGACATAGCAAAAAATGGTCTGAAAATGCATGAAACCTCATATGGTGTGACGCTAAATCTAGTGTGACAGCTTTCCTGTCACACTATATGATTCATTTGTCACACTATATGATATGAAGTGTATTTTCTTACACATACAATGATTATTCACCTGAGTTAACACTTTATTCTTATGTTATAGCTTACAACTCATTTAAATGTATGTTTTTTTTCTTTTTTTAAACTTTTAAACTTTTTGGTCCATAATCCATGAAAAAAGGTGATTACTTGATTACTACTGTTGTTCTTCTGAGTACTGGATACTCACTCAACCCCAATACCTACTTACTTGAGTGAGTGGTGTCAAAATATCAAATTATTAATAGAAAATCTATTGAAATGTGGTGTGGTTCATCCAATGATGGGACTATATCATTTGGTGTGACTATATCATTTGGTGTGACGTTGAGAAATTATGAAGATAAAAAGGCTTTATAATTTATTTATTCAGTGATTAATTATAAATCACTGAAAAAACATGATACAGTTACAAATAACTATATAGACAAGTAGTTTTTGAGAATTATAACAGATATATTGGAATTAATCTAAAATATCAGTGATTCTTGAGAAGTGGGACAAAACAGGGTGCAATGTTGAAAAAATACAAACCTATGTTTAGGCAAATTAAATTACATGTATGTATCCAACATATACTAAGCTACTGAGCTAAGGTTTGACACAACCTCCCAGCTTTTATCCTTTTTTATCAAAATGGACTTTTTACCTTGCTTCTCCTTTTTAACATGGGCTTTTTAGCTTGCCATCCTTATTTTGTGTCAACTCCGTCAGACACCAAAAAACACAAATAAATGTTCCCTCATTTTATGCTAGACCCATGTATAGTGATCACAAATATTCACCAAAACTGATAGAGCCACAAACAAATATTTTCAAAATGTATATGAATATACATGTTTTTGATGTTAAACCATTAAACCATTAAAATATAAATTTTAATGTTTTTTTCAGTTTTCTTTACAGACAAAACGACAAAATAAGTAGACACATACAATACACACACAACCCCACCACCTCCCTCACACAGACAGACAAGAAATAAAAAAAAATAAAAAAAAAGTGAAATAAGCAAATAAGACAAAATGATTAAAAGAAAATAAGCTATAAATACACACAAAAAAAAAGGAAAAAAACAAAAACAAAACTGGGGCAAACCTCTCATTTCCACTGCAGGTGGCGCCAAAGGGGCATACATTTCAGGCCCCGATGAGCTGCAGCACTTGGGCCCATACAGCAAGGAAGCCATGAGCGCTGCCGGACAGCTCTCAATATGTAAGATGCCCACCAGTTCCCTCAGCCAAGAGTCAAATTGAGGGCCAAGTCCGATTTCCACAGCTTTAAAATGCATCTTTTAGCAATTACCATGCCATAGACCATGATTGTGCGAGTATTATGGTCCAGTTTTTCCAAGGCTGCAGAATGTCCAAACAGAGCGGTTTCCGGATCAGGAGTTAAAGAAACATTTAAGACATTAGAATACCATTGAAATACAAGACAACAAAAGTTGTAAAGATTTGGACATTCCCAAAAGAAGTGAGCAAGTGTACCCTCGGCAATCTTACACCTGTTACATAAAGGTGAAAGATTTAGGAAAAAGTTATGCAGTTTAATCTTAGAATAGTGCAAACTAAGTGTGACCTTAAATTGAATTAACTGAAGCCTCGAGTTTATAGAGCAGGATGTTATGCTTTTTAGCGCTCCTTCCCAGACATCATCAGCTATTCCAATGTTTAAGTCTTTTTCCCAGGCTTGCTTTATTTTTAAAGTGGATTTGTCCTGCCGGTCTGAAAATATTCCCACAAAAGATGAAATCAGGTTTTTAGCTTCTGGTGAGCCTAGCAAAGTTTTGGACAGTGAATCATCTGCGTGCAGGGACTCAGAGGATGGTATATTCTGTCTGACATTATTCCTCACCTGTAGATACCTGAAGAATTGAGCTTTCGACAGTGAAAACTTTGATACTAGCTGATCAAATGAAGCAAAGTGACCATTTATATAAAGGTCCTCCACTGTTACTATTCCCTTCCGGCTCCAATCTCTGAATGCTGAATCTGTGAACGATGGGGGGAAGGCATGATTATGCCAGATTGGGGCATGTATGGTCGTGCTCGATAGTTCACAGGCCTTCCTAATTTGGTTCCAAATTCTCTGACCGTTGGATAGAATAAAGTGGTCTCCTCTAAAGGAGGCAGGCGGTCTGGGAGAGGAGAAAAGGAGGGCAGTAAGAGAAGTTTTGGGGGCCAGGCTTTTTTCAATGGCCAACCAGGGGGCAGTTCAGTTCTAACGTCTTTTTCATATGTAAATTGCCAGTACACCATGACTCTAGCATTGGCAGCCCATGTAATAATGTAACAAACATGGTAACCCCAGTCCGCCATGCTCCCTGGATTTCTGAAGGTGGGCTTTTGAGATCCTGTGCACTTTATATCCCCAAATGAAAAGCATTATAATAGAATCAATTGACTTAAAGTAAGATTTAGGAATATAAATTGGCACATTCTGAAATAGATACAGAAATCTCGGCAGGGAAACCATCTTTACTGCGTTCACACGGCCAATAAGGGAGTTCGGTAATGTTCTCCATTTCTCTATGTTCTCCTTTAGTTTGTTCAATCTTTCCGTAAAATTTAACTTAAACAGTGTCTTTGGGTTTTTAGATAATTTAATGTCCAGGTACTTTATACTGACCAGATGTGTTTTAAACTGCGTATTGGCTAGGAATGTTGGGTCCAGATCTGCTGTTAAAGACAAGAGTTCACTTTTTTGCCAATTTATGGTGTAGCCCGAGACGTCGCCAAAATAATTAGTTAGCTGGAGTAGGTGGGGGATGGAATTCTCGGGGTCGGCTACAAAGAGGGCGATGTCATCTGCGTACAGAGAAATCTTATGGTCCATCCCACCTAGTGATATTGGCTTTATCGGTGCGTGCCCTCTTATGCTAATAGCCAGGGGCTCGATGGCCAATGCAAAGAGGAGCGGCGAGAGGGGGCAGCTCTGGCGTGTGCCCCTCTGAAGGGCAAAGGGTGTGGATCTTTCCTGGTTTGTTAGAATGGAGGCGGTGGGATCGGCATATATTAAGCGCACCCATGAAATAAAAGGGGCCCCAAGACCGAACTCCTCCAGCACCTTGAGCAAGTACCCCCACTCAACCTGGTCGAAAGCCTTTTCCGCATCCAGACACAGAACAGCTTGTTTGGAAGAGCTGTCGAATTTGTTATACATAATATTTAGGACTCTCCTAACATTAAAAAATGAAAACCTATTGGGGATAAACCCGGTCTGATCTGTGTGAATAATGCATTCTATAAATTTGTTTGGTCTATTTGCCAGAATTTTTGTGAAAATTTTGAAGTCCAAGTTTATCGTTGTTGTTGTTTTTGATATCTGATGGTGTTGACATATTTAACGTTTCTTAAACAGAACAAATAAAGTTTTTCTAGTAGCAGTTTGGTTTTTCTGTTGATGATAGGTGCTAGTATTATTAACCACTTCAGGAAAATAAAATTATCGAAACATTTCATATACTGTAACTTCTTCAGAAATTGTAAGTCGGTGATGACACATCATGGTTGTGACGCAGGACTTTCAAGATTTGTAATGTAAAATATTCTAAAACTACAACACTAATCAGAGCCTGTCTGACTCTAATGTACTCTGCATAGATAGCTTGTGACAATAGGTCCTTCACGGAGACAGCTGCCCCTCATATTGCCTGATTTTATTACATTTTAATGAAATGTCTGACGGTAGTGACAAAAAGTGTCCCGCCACTTAGAAACCTTATAAAACATGAATGTGTTGTAGAAAAAAATGTTTTATTGATATGAGAGATTATTTAGTGTTGCCTTTGATGAAAAAAGCTCTTTTTAACCATTAAAGTACATTTTTAATGGGTTTTATTGCATATGAAAGATTGAAACCTTCTCTGTGGACACACTGTTTTTGACGTCATGAGAAGATAACAATTGTCATAAATTTGACATAATAATAATTACATTTAATTTAAGGGGATAATTGTGCTCCAGACATTCTATTCTTAATCCCTAATAACATCTACAATTTTAAATATTTTTATTTTTAAAGATAACAGCAGTTACATTTTGTCCCAGCCTTTTGTCCTGGTTCTCAAGAATCACTGATATACCAAACAATTGATGACAAATGTCTTACATTGGGCGATGATTAAGAAAAATAATGCAAAATGTAATGTTTTGTTCATGGAAATGCTGAATCTCAAGATGAAGAATTGTGATAAAACCAGTATACTTAAGAAAAGTATATCCCATTATAATTTAAGTTCAAAAACTTTCATGTCACACCATATGACAATTTTAAGCACAGACTCAAACAAATTGGTGAATAAATACATATTTCAATTAAAAATCTAAAAGACCACATACATTTTGAGAAATTTAAGAATCAGTACAACTAAACTCAATAATTCTCATGTCAAATATTTGAATATTTATTTTTGACCTTTTTTTGGGGCTTATATGTCATCTAACAAACACTACAAATAGATTCATAATGATGTTATCAGTGATGTATAGCATTAGACTGTAGGTTACTGTTTTCTTGCTGCATGCAGAGATAACATGGTACAATTTAGGAGGCAGAAGGCAGCTTCAGCACACCATTTTGGCTTCCACTTCATTGTAGAGTGGTGTAAATGCGCCCTATAGTTGGAGTGTATAGTAGAGTCACTGCAACTGGTATTTAGTAACCTTTTGTGATTGTCTTGACCACTCCCTTTAAGTATTTTCTTTGGTTTTGATATGCTCAGCTAGACTAAATTCCAGAGCCTGAAGAGTTGAAATACATAACATTGCAGATGCTTTGTGTTCATTTGATCATTTGTTTTAGAATATGCTGTAGGCCTACACACCATTAAACTACAATTTGAAATCAAATAAGAAAATGACCCCAAAGTGGGTTCTATTGCATTCTAACCAATGTTGCCGATCACTCTTAGAGGGGCCTCGTGTCAAAATGTGCATCGTGTATAGTTGATGTACCTGTTATACCTATGTTCAACCAGGTACAACAAAAGTGGCGTCGGGGTCAGGCAGGACAAATATGTTTGATCTGCTAGTGCCCCCTAGTGGGTAAATATGGCCACGCATGTCTGTATCCTTTGTCTCAGCACCACTTATGCAACCTCATGAATGAAAACAAAATCATATCAATTACATGTGCACATTTTGGAATTTTTGGGAGACTCATAATAAATACCATTTTCTTAAATGGTTAATAGTAGCGTTCTCTTACAAAACAATACAATTAATAAAAAAACAATCGGAATACATTTTTCCCCACATATTTAATATCTGATATTTTCCACATTCTATATAGGTGAGTGAGAACGACACAGGGTCAAAATAAATGCATATGAAGTTTCAGAATACGTTTCTAAGGCAAATTAGGTAACAGTGCCAACTTGTGATGTCAAAACTCAGTGACCTGTATTGCAGCGTGCTCCTGTTATGCCACTGCATTCCGTTCTAACCTGGCTCTCATTGGTCGACTGGCACGCCCCTCATGTTTTCCCAGCCTGAACTCGTCTTTGATTGGCTAGCGTGGCACCCTCGGCTCGAGCACAGACGCCATTGGTGAAAAAACTAGGTTAGTGGTCCGACCAAGCAATGACGGTGAGGAGAAACTGGGTCAGCGATAGAAAATCGTTTATGTCACAGTTCTGTGGGTTGCGTTTGCTTATTACCGGCAGCTCTCAATGGATAGACCAACCTCATTGCACCTACTGTAAGTATACAATGACCTAAAGTAATACGTCTTATCGATATTGCTTCTCGGTGGCGCTACTGGCTTTGAAACAATGATGGATATCGTCGATGTTTTCACAGCGCTGTGGTCATGTCAGTGTGTTCTTTTTCTAGAGCAGGAGGAGGGACGTTAGCTCGTTGGCCAAGACTTGACAGTAAAGGATTCCTTTAGCTAGCAGCTGTATGCTAATATTAGTTAACGGGACTGAATGTTCCTATGGAAAAAGGGTTGGAAAACTAGAATATGTATGCCAGAATAGCTTTAAGTGCTTTCATCAGTTACAGGGCGTCTTGTGAAGCTCGTGCCTAGGTATGTACAGGTCGTTATACAAGCATTGCATTAGATTTGGCTTGTATAACGTCAACTAAACGTGCCATATTGGTGCGAGCGACTCTGCGAACAATGCCCATCTAATGCTAGCACGCTAGCTATGTAAACAGGCCTCGGTGGGAATCTGGCACACGGGGTTTCTTCGACAGCATAGCTGTCCCTGCTGCTGGGATACCTTCAAAGCGTGCCCGCATCGCACGTCACTCCAAAATGACACAATAACGTGCGATCGCAAAAACCATCCCCAAAGAGCGTAAGCTTTGAATATTAAACAGTACATGTAGTGTTGTGAAATATCGTGACACGGTGTTGGCATTGGCAGTGGAAATGTGGCGACCGCTTGGCTTCTGCAGTGTCCGCAGTGGGTTGCCAGAAGACGAGCGTGATACCGGGCTTTGGGATTTGGTTAATGCTTTGCAGCCGGGGTTGCCGAATCTGGGAAGAGGGCGCACCAGGCTTTCATTAGGGATTCCTGGAAGTCTCCCAGAAGCACGAGGAATAGTCTATTGCCCCTTGTTATTTACGATCCTCACAAATTGGATTTTTTTGGGGAGGATATTCTTTTCCATTACATCCTTACTGTTCATTTGGTTAGGCCTTTCTTAAGTTATTGATTTGTCTGGATTGTTAAATGTGCAACTTTCAACTTTTTGTGTTTTTCAAAGTGCCTTTCCTACTTTCTTTGAAAAATGAACCTTGTAAGCCTCAACAGTAGTTATCTGTAGTTTATGCATTAACCTTTTCAGAGAAAGAGAGAGGCAGGCCCTGTTAGGAATGATTGAGCAGGTTGCACCATCTTCTTGTTGATCATGTAAGACTTGAAAAAAGAAAATCTAAACAAATTGTAATTTCTGTAAGGAAATATTTATGGTTATTTGGTTATAGAGAAGGGAAACAATAGCTTATCCATCACTTTCACCTGGGTATGATGAGGCACTGTATAATGTATGTTAATTTTTCTCAGTTTTGGAATCTCAGTGAGTCATGTTGAAAAACTAAATGGAGCACTGGTTTCTTTAGTACAACAGCAGGCGATATTCTTCTATGGCGACAGTATCAATAGGATGGTAGGCCACCTGCCGTAAAGCCGGCTGATTTTTATTTATTTATTATTATTCTTTCGGACAATTCCACACAATACACAATTATCTCTTTCACATCATACTTTGTATTGTCCGAAGGGTGACGGAAGAAGCCAAAGGCTTATCAGGTCCCGCCCCCATTTTCATCAGATTCAGAACCAGATACACATTTACTGTTAAAAACAACAAAAAAAAACACACAATTTTGTTGTTTTTTTTTGTTTTTTGTTTTTGATGATTTTTCTCATTTATTTTGTTAAGCAGCTGCAGTCCAATACACAGTACATTTTTCATTCTCATTATTCATTGACCTTGTACAACTGACATGCTTTCCATTTTCCCAATGAATTTTGAATTACTCATCGTTATCCTCTCTTTCCACTGTAGCCATTTTTACGACGTCTCCTTTGATATCAGCGATGTCTCCTTTGATATTTTGCTCAATATAATGTGATGAAAGTTGAATATCTATCTCTGGTCCAATTATGGCCAACTTGTATATAAGAAAGACATGTTCTAAACCTTAGATACTGTTCATGCTGAGTGAAATGCAAGGAAATTTTCCTGACTCCTATACACCCGTTTGTTTCTCAAAGTTATCTTTCACCTTTCCAAATCGTCGATAATCAGATATATTTAAAATATTGTGATATTTTATTTGCACATTTGTTTAGCACATTTTGTCGTGAGGGGCTCTTAGCCACATTCATAATGATCAAAGGTTGCTTTACTATCCCAAATACAAAATGCATGTTTATTTGACCCTTTTTTTTTTCAAACAGTAGGTATTTGACATTACTACAAAACAACACAATTTAAATTAAATAAAGGTACAAAGGCAAGTGCACAGCCAAGCAGGAGAGGTGTTGTCTAGCTTTCTGACTGATAAGAACTCAGCCTGAACAAGCTGACCTAGGCAAAGTTGTGCTGGGATTTTTTATCAGGCAACCAACGTGAATGGAGTGCGATCTGCGTTGACGTTCTGACCAGATTTCGTAAGGCAACATCTAACTTGTGTAATGAAAAAAAAGAAAGAAAAGGAAGGACACTTGCACAGATTGAACCAACGGCGTAAAACATGCTACTTCACTTTTATATTTGCTGCCGTCTGCTGGATTTTGGTTTCCATCACTCAAGCTAGGCTAGCTGTGTCCACTGTTTCCACTGGTTGTGATACGCTAGTTAGTTAGCTACGTCTTGAACAATACAGACAATACACTCTTAATCTTGTATCTATAAGTACCCGGAATGTCTGACTATTCCTTTTTAAAGGTTCCAGGTGTGAGCATATAAGCACATACATTATATCATGGTCAGAACTCCCATTAAAGAGCTGGTCCTTTCTTTTATTTGGATGAACTCAAACTTCCAACACATCGTAAAGTAAAAAAACAACACCTTAAGCCGTGCCAATTCTAGCACGTGGGAAAAAAACCACTGGCCTGAATCAAGTCACACAGCTAGCAAGTTTGTTAAATATAGTCTCTCTTGCTCATATTCTTGGAGTTTCATGACATGGTTTATTCATAAAGGGTTCATCCAGGAAAACAGCTTTAACATGATTTCCAGGAATCGGTGAACTAGTTTTGGCAGTAATGATGATGTGTGATCATAAACCGAGGAGCGCCTGCCAACGCAAACAGAGGGAGAGTCTTGGCGGATTGCCCCATTCCTTGATAAGAGGTGTGTAAAGCAGACTACGATTCACTGCTCTGGTTGGACAGATCTCTCCCATGCACGTGTTGCTTGGTTAAGACACTATTGTATCTAGTTTAACTTGAGTGAGCGCTAGTGTTCATGTTAAAGCTAACTGAGGGGTCATGTGAGAAAGATTAACTGGAAACACCTATGTCTGTGTGCAGAGACTTAAAGGTGCTTTCAGACAGCAGACAGCAACACCTACTGGCTTATTCCCCTTAGAACAAGCCTGGCTGTACAACACAGGCTGCTATTCTATAATCTCTAATCTCATAAGAGGGTATTGTATCTGAAACCTTCTAGAGGAACTTTTCAAAATGTTTATGAAATAGTCTAAATTTTTCCTCTGGTGATCTTAAATGACCTCAAACAGCAAACGAGACCATTCAGCGCAAACAATATTTTTAATATAGTTGTTAATAATGCCTTTGCATGGATACGGTTTCCGTTATGGCTGGCAGACCGGAATAGCCTGTGTTTATGAACAGTACTAAATCAAAGTTTATTTCACCATGGTCATATTACCATTATTGATTTGGCTTAGTCCCATATTTGTGTGTGTTGTACTGTTATCTGGAATAATCTGCAGTAGGTCAGATAACGTGGAGCATATATTTTTTTTTACTAAAGTATTTGTTAATAATAGATGAATTGCACATTATCAATCACAATCAGTGTGCTACATTAGCCTAATTCAATATGATTGTTGAACTCATAGCTCCTTTTTAAAATAGAGCAAATGGTTATAGCAACATGACATGAGCAATCTAGCTGGAGTTGCTTATATTACTATCATAAAGGCTGTGTGCACTGTCCCAGACTGGGTAATCAAGCTGTGAAGCTAATGTTGCTCTGATATAGTTTGTGCTCAAGGTGGGTCTGCCAGTTCACTGCCTATGAAGCTCTGGCATATCGGATATGAAATCAGACAGGGTTGCCATGGTTACACCGTGAGCAGGCAAGATGGGGACAAAATAAAAGCCTCATCATGCAGTCTGTCTGCATGCAGCTGTGAAGGAGCAGAGAAGCAGGCCCCAAAGCACATTTCAAACCTCTTCATATACAGCCCCTGGAACAAAAATCACTCCAAATGTTCAGTGTCTCCCGTTTCACTCTTTATAGACCTATGTTTGAGCAGAATGAACATTTAGGTTTTTATAATATTAACTACTGACAACATTTCTACCAAATTCCAATAAATGTTTTTGACATTAAGAGCATTTTCAATAAGTAATGTAGAGGTGAAGATTTAAGAAAAATCCAGACGGGTCTTTTTTTTTCCTGAGCTGTATCAGGATGTTATGACCAATCTGCTCATATTTAGCAAAATTCCTGTCATACTGTTTGTGATTACTGTCTGCAGCTATGGGCACACCAGGTTTATTGTATTGCGTGAGTTGTCCTGGGATTCCCTGGCCCAATGCAGAAGTTCAAATGCATTTACAGTGAGTTACTCTGTTGTAAGGAACTGTAATGATGGACAATGTAGAGTTAGTTGAGCACACGGTTAATATATGAGAACTGTCACTGGTGTAAGGGCTCCTTCTCTTCTTGCTAGCGCTGAACTAAATCCCCTGTTGGCTGCTTTCAACGCCATCTCTGAAATGGTTCATATCCGGCTCTCGAATCATATGTCAAGTAGCTAATCCAACTATAGGTGACAGCTTGGTAAACAGTTGTGGATACAGCTAGACTGCACGAAGGATAAACTGGCTTCTGTGAATGTCACCACCACGTACATTACAAAGCGTTTGTAGAGCTCAGAAAGATCTTGCTCAAACATTGCAGTAGTGCTCATGATACACACTATGCCTAAGGTATTCTAGAGACATGAAGTTAGACTGAGTGCATTCTTTGGAGTTTTTTTTTTTTATCAACTTAATCCCAGTGGCGTTTCAAATGATGCTGAAACAGCGTGTTGTTGTTCCTTCTCTGTTGGAGGACCAAGGGCTTTATTCAAATCTTTAATGGAGGGTGTTTGTCATTTGTGAGATTGAGGGCGCCCGCCTTGCCTTGCTGCCTGTAAGTTTCCTTGTGGGTGGACCAGGCTTGCCGGCATGCTTCCTGACTGTGTGAGTGGGTGTGTGTGTGTGTTTTTAAAGTGGAGAGAGAAGAAGAGGGGGGGGAACAAAGCTCAATGGCTTGCTGACTCACGGATGGAGTGGAAGTAGGTGGTGGATGGAAATTGAGGCTGGCTGCTTTTGAGACCATGACCCACTTTCCACTTTCTAGCCCCGGTTCCTTTTCAGTGTTCAATCATTACACAGTGGTTCCCCCCCCCCCCCCTCTCCTTAGCCCAAATCCTTGTCCCACTGAAAGAGCTTGGTCTGACCTAGCACTACACTTGACACACACTGCTCCTGGAGCCCTCATAGGAACTGTCACTGTCATGCTGGCTTGTATTGTGTCGTTGTTATTTCTTAATGAAGGTTGTTCCGTCTTCACATGTACTTGTACTTAAGGTGGAGTTTGTGACTCTGGAGAACGCTCCTCAATCTCTTTTTTATTAAATCAAAATCGGTGAATATCTCCTCACGATCCTGTCAGTACTGTGTGAGCACTGCAAAAAAATATGTAAATGGGATGTAAAACACAGGGGGCCCACCTTAGCTAGCAACATGTCTGTTTACAGAGCCTAGGCTGTCTATTAACGCTGGATTTTTTCAGTGAATCCTGAGGAGATGTTCACTGATTTTGACAACAAGCATTATCCAGAATGACTGACTCCACCTGTTTATGATTTGATTAGGTAGCCTCTGGTTTGTATGACTAACTATCGGATGCATGCACCTGAAATATGGCTGCACATTGTATACTACCACCACTGCTACATTCCTGCTAGGCTTTCATCAGTTGATAGACATTAATACTCCAGACACAACTTGACACATTTTCACATTAAATAGAGAACTAGTTTAGGGAGGTTTGATTCCTACTTGAATGGCCCAAAATTCACAACAGAAGTGACACATCTGTGTAAGCGTTAAAAGAATTGTCCCTCCATCAAATTGACCGTTTGGAATGTGGAGTCAGCGATTCTGGTGAACGCTTGTTGTCAAAATCACTTTTTGTCAATCTGTGAATATCTCCTCACGATCCGCTATCCGTCAGTACTGTGGGCCCTGAAAATGTGGTGTTAATAAAAAGGCCTAGGCTGTAAACTGGTTTGTAAATAAAGGGTGCCCCCGTAGATAGCAACATTCACATTTACAGAGCCTAAGCTGTAGTGTATTCAAACTTTTTTCAGAGCACACACACACACACACACACACACACACACACACACACACACACACACACACACACTTTAAGGACAGGTAGCATATTGGGAGAATATTTTTACTGATTTTGACAAGAAATGTTTTTGACAACAAGCATTCTCCAGGATTGCTGACTCCTCCTTTAAACTGCAAACCATTATCATATGGCCTACTACCTCGTAGAGAGATTTGACTTGACTTCCTATGCCAAGGAACAGATAATTAGTTTAGTTAGGGTAACTAATTGCTGGATACTGATCGCTTGCTCTGGACAGTGGACATGCTATTCGCTATTTTGCAAGTCTGCATGCAGATCTAGTGCAAAAGCCATTTTACATAGTTGGAAAAGAGGAACACATTAAAAAGTCAGCCAGAAACTCCTTGGCGCTAACATTAGCTTTTTGTAAGCTAGATCTGAAACGTTGAAATGACATTTAGCAGCTGAGCAGGAGGAACAGAGATGAGGCGTTGTACATATTGTGTCTTTGTTAAACTGTCTGTTTCATGACATTGAGTTTACATTTCTGTGAAAGATTGAATGTGCAGCGGACTGAGTTGTCTCCTCTTCCCTCTCCAGAGGTAGACGGGTTGCACCAGCTGCTTAAGGATCGGATCCTGATCGGTGCACACGGACCACATCAAAGTGGATGAAAGTAGGTCAAGGCTAACGAACCGAACCAGACCAGACCAGAGCCATCCAGACAGCACCAGGCCCCGGCCAGGGACCACCTGTTCCAGTTTCCTATCCAGGTAATGGAAGCAGCTCTCTCTGTTGCTCCGTGTGCTGGCTGTTACTCACTCATATTTCACTCAGCTGAATTTGTACCAAGGGAAGGCTGTCCACTTAATATATGCCTCAGTCTAAAATTCATGGAAGAGCAGCCCAGAGAGTTGAATACATGAACAGAAATTACAGGTGTTTTAGGACTTATTCATCATGCCTACTATAATTGTATATAGCCTACAATGAAATTCCTCTGTGAGTAATTGTAATCATGACTTTGCTTGGTCAAACCAGCCGCTCCTATATTTAAAGTGCATCCGTATTGCGAGCTTTACGGTAAATGCACAGAAACGGCTCGGGGCCAGCCGAAATGCACACTGAGCCATTTTCTAGTGTTGTCTTTTCTCAAGTGTAACCTGTAAGGATGTCTTACCTGGACGGGATATGCAATACAATTGTAGGCTACGCAAGCAACCTGAAAACTGTAACAATAAAACTGCCACAGACTTGACAAATGTAGTGCACGCATTCTACACTGTCAACATGTGGATTTCAAAATAAAAGGTTTAAATAGATATAAAGGCAGTTTAAAGAAGCGACTCAGGATACCTTCACTGCTAGACGATGTATGACACAAAAAAAGACGAGCCCTTTGCTCTGTCTGAAATCGCGCACTTCTGTACTTACACTTACTTTTTTGAGTGCACTTTGCGCAAAACCGGAGAGTGTGCCAAAATGAAGTGCACTGTAAGTTCCTCTGTCGTGCACTCAAAACGGTCTAAAACTTGAGTGTGGAGCGATGGACACTTTCCACACTCAACGGCCCCCATCTTGCCTACGTAACGGAGCGGACGGGACATTCTAATCAAAATAGAGGAGCTTGAAGCAACCGTGGAGACGGACGCGCTCCACAAAAGTTAAATTATATATTGTTTTAGTTTTTCCGCGACTAATGTGGCTGTTTTGGCTATCGGTAACGCAAGCAGAAAAAAATACCACCGAAGAAGAACCGTCAAAATGCAAAGTCATTTCCGGTAGGTGCGCGACGGCAGTTTGAACAGTACACTGTATAAATGAGAGCACTGCGTCTATAAGTAAGTGTACTGTAGGGATAATAAAGTGCACTCAATGTAAGTGCACTTACGTAAGTGCTCGATTTCAGACACAGCACTTGATTTGCTAAGGCAGGCTCAGTGTTCACCTCCAAAAGCACAATATGCCACTATATTGTAAATGAAGCCCATCATTCAGGCACCAGATTTAACTAGCAAACTAAATGACTCGGAACTGGACGTCTACCCATCCATCACCTTTTGTGATCATTGTCTTTTATTTATTTTTTTATATTGTGTATGCTAAGCTCATCGCCTTTTCTTCTTTAACTGCAAACCAAATTTCCCCCCAACACTGCTATAAATAAAGCCACTTGAACTCAAACTTGAACTTGTGGTTTGAAATGTTCAGCCCCTCAGCCTGGTGTCAGCTTACTCCTTTTTAAAGTAAAGTGATCAATCATTGAACTAGGTTACCAGGTATCACAAGAAGTCAAATGGCTAATTTTTTTGCATACGGATTCAGTTGAGGAAAAAAAAAACATCTTCTTTTCTGGGTTAAAATGGAGGAAATTGGAACAGGCTTGTGCACCTCACTGCGACTTGGATCCATGTCTTGCATCATGCCTCTGATGCAGTATGAACTCAATCTGCCCTTCACTGTGACATAGTGTGTTAGCTTATACAAGAGTAACTTCCTGTCTGCCGCGCCTCCACATTTGACCCACATCGCCCCATGTTTGGCGCCGCGTGTCCAGGCAACCGTAACTGTTTGTCAGTGTTTTTTCTCTATCTCTCTCTCTCTCTCTCTCTCTCCTGTCTAGTGATTTGTTTTAAGTATTTGCATACTTTCAGAGTGACTCCTTGCGTGACGTCATTGCTAAACGTCATGTGTTTCTTTATGTTCAACAGTAGAGTGGGGCTCAAGAGTGGATGGAAGGAAATGATTTCAACACTGACGCTGTGATGAACATCTGTGGTGAGTGTGACTTCATAACAGTCTGCATAACCACCCATCCCAACAGTAAAAGGCTTTGGGGTTAGAAATATATTGGTATCAGCTCTCTCAATGATTTGGGAATTTTCTTTCTTTCTTTTTTCTTGTGTTTAAAAAAAAATAAAAAATCTTTGCACCAAAAACGTTGTGCACTTAGTCGTCCCACTGCTGAAATTTCCACAGAGAGCACTTTGATCTTGATCTTAAATGAGGGTTGCACCGATTGCAATGTTCTCTGCCCAACCCCGATTGTTGATTTTGTAAAGAGTCTAACTTGCCAATTGATATAAAACAAATTAGTATTTAGTATGAGTGTTTGAAATGTATTGAAGGTTTCGGGAGTAGTGCCTCCACGGCTTATTTCAAACTTACGTCTACCTTACAACATGTGTCTGAGGCACTGCAGGGCTGCGATGCATTATAAGTTCCCTGTGTTTTGCTTCAATTCAAGCCACGTTTCGATGGTTAGATACTTTTTTAATGTGAAGCTGTAGGAAAGGTTTAATTTTCATTAGCAGTCACTTTTGCTGTGCAGATGACCTGATGGCAGACCAAAGAATGGACATCTCGTCGACCATGACTGACTTCATGTCCCCGGGCTCCACCGACCTCATCTCCAGCTCGATCAGCACGCCCGGCATGGACTACAACCGCAAGAGGAAGGGCAGCACCACCGACTACCAGTAAGACACCACATGCGCTTTGATTAGTCGGCCAGCGCACATCACAAAGAGCGCAACACACGCAGCATTCCTCCCCTCAAATAAAGGTCAGCCATTCTGGAGGACGCTTGTTGTCAAAATCACTTTTTGTCGAAATCAGTGAATATCTCCTCACTATATCCCCTACCTGTCCGGTGTGTGTGTGTGTGTGTGTGTGTGCTGACATTTGAACTGGTATGCAAACAAAGGGGGCACACACACAGTATAGACAGGAAACAGATCCGAGGAGATATTCACTGATATTGAGAAAAGGAGATTTTAACATCAAGCATTCTCCAGAACCGCTGACTCCAATGAGTTGAATCAATCCCTCCTATGATAATACTGACTGTGTGCGCGCGTTTGTCACGGCCCCTGTTTAAACAATGTGTACCATCACTGCTCCATGACATAAAACTAATGTTCATTTGTCTTTTCTTCTGCAGAATTGACGGCTTCTCGTTTGAGTAAGTTCACACATTGTATTCATTTGATGTTAATGGATCAAGCACAAAGTTGAATATATGTAATCTGAAATATCCATCACCCATATAGTGAATGTTGCTCCTAGAAGAACGAACCCAGTGAACCCTTGTGCATTTAAAGGCCCTGTAAACCCAAATCCACACATATTAATTTATAATATGTACAAACATTTATTTTCCATCGGATATTTGTAAAAGCTTATTGAGACACCCTGCTTTAATATCATATATTTATTTAGACTATTTCAGAGCAGGTTTTCCAGAGTCTTTAAATCCCTGTGTGCAGCGCTGTGGTTGTCGTATTGTATTGAATGTATTCCGGAGCTCTTGTTGAAAACTAATATCATATATCTTTTTCCTCCTTAGCGACATGGACCCGGACAAAGATAAAATGGGCGGGTAAGAGGCCGGCCTTCACATTACCATTACAAAGCTTCTAAAACGAGCTCTTGGGTCTTTAGCATGCTTGTATGTGCTGTTGTCTCATCCCCATACCTGCTGCTGAAAATCATACAGTTCATTTCACGGTGAATAGAATCTTGTTTGTGGTTCCTGGTTCCTCTGAACAGATAAACCGTTTTTCGTGGGATCTACTTTCACCTGCTGCCCTCAAACAGATTGGGTTGACATTAATCATACAATCTTGTATCATATTCTGTAAGAAACAAAATACTCCCAGGTTGCCTTGCCTTCTTCCAAAGGAGAAAAAATCTTGTTTGACTTAAAGGTGCCGTGTGGAAAGGGAATTAACGTTTTTGAGAACAATCAGAATTGGTTGAAATGGAATAAAATACTCATAAGTATGTTTTGGTTAGTGTATACTTGCTTGAAATTAAAATGTGTTGTTTTATTACCTTTTTAAGATTGAGTGTTGTATATTCGAGTTGGGCGTGCTGCCATGTCTCTACAGTAGCACAGAACAGACAAACTTAACCGCCTTCTTACTGTAGAACACATAACTAATTACATCTTCACCTCATCACTTGATATTGTGGAAAGACTTGAGGCAGAGTGGTGGATGATGCCATCTTTAGTAACTAGATTCTTGTCCTCGAAGGCCACCGTAGCTTCTGTAAATTCTCCAAACAAGAGGGGGGGTAGACTAATTCTATGTGCATAAGATAGATTTAGAAACTAGGCAAATAAAATATGTCTAGATGTGACGAGAAATGTGTTTCTTGTTATTTGGCTAATGGCTGAGCCTTAAAGTTGAGTTTAAGTGGATTTTAACTGGAGAGCTGAAACCTTTCTGTTCAAACGTCATTCTTCTCCGTAATCTGCTCATATCAGGACGGTCAAGATAAGTAAGAAGTCTCAGTGTATGAAAGATTGGAATCTTCTCCTGGGTGTAGTGTAGTGCATTGGGGCGGATATGGAACTCCTCCTCGTTGCTCCACTTTTTTACATAACGGTGTGCGTGAGAAAGGAATGCCAGGAGGCTTAATCAAAAGCAAACGTCATATGTGTGTCAGGGCCTCGTCAGTGGATGGTGCCGTCAGACATAATGACCCCAGGGCATTAGATAGATTAGATTAGATTAGTTTGATTTATTTGTCACATACACAATTGCACAGGGCAATGCGTGGTGAAACGTTTCTTGTAAACCAGTCCGGCTGTCATTAGCCTGGTTGCATAAGCTTTGGTGTTGCCTTAACCAGCAAATGAGGTTGGTTATAGAACCTAAGAGGTCTGCTGCTGAGGCCAAGTTCACTTCCATTCTCCCTGGCACTTCCTCCTGTCCCATACAAAAATAACCTCTAGCCTTTTGAAATGTATTATCTCTCATGTTATTGCCAGCTTCCCCTTGCTAATATTACCTTCTTTTTTTTGTCTTTGCAGTGACCATCATGGCCGAATTAAGAATGCCAGGTATACAAACTTTTTTCTTTCTTTCTTTCTTTCTTTCTTTCTTTCTTTCTTTCTTTCTTTCTTTCTTTCTTTCTTTCTTTCTTTCTTTCTTTCTTTCTTTCTTTCTTTCTTTCTTTCTTTCTTTCTTTCTTTCTTTCTTTCTAATCTATTTCATGAATTAAATCTCACTCTCTCTGATGTAAGATGTCTGAGAAAGAGAGCTTTGTGTGCGTTCATAATAAGACATTTCATACAATGAAGTGTGTAGATCAGAGCTGTATGTGGAACTAGGTGACTGTAAAAGGCATACTCAATGGCTAATGCTCCTTTCTCTTGCCAATGGGAAATTGTTCTCCATCCAGTAGTAGTGAGTGAATGCAGAACAGACTAGTTGGAGTAGTAGACCCTGTGTCTGTGGTTCTCCTACAGTCCCCGTTAAAGGAGAGACGTTTAAGGGCATTAAAAGTTAGTTTCAGAGAGCAGTGTTTTTTTAGCGCTGAACTCATTTGTGTGATGTTAGATAAGGCTGTGAGCTGATGGATAATCCACTGGGCAAAGCTTGCAGCTCGTTGTTGGAGAATAACTTGCCTCATCTTGCATTACTGCAAGATATTTTTTTTTTTTAATGAAAAATAATACAAATTTTGTATAGCAGGCCAAAAAGTAATTTTTTTATTTATTCTACCAAAACAAAAACACAAAAACAAAGAAAATAATGATAAAATATGGACATACATCACAATTCAGGGCTTACCATCAGTTAACACCCAGAGATAAAAAATCATATTGAAAAAAGGAAAAGGAAAAAAAAAGAATTAATTAATTAGTACAATAAAATAAGAAAACTAACACTAGTAATAAGAATTAAAAAATTACTCATGCAGCCAGAATAAAGAAATACATTTTTTTTCTTCAGTTTTTTCTTTGGATTTTTGCCAGTAATGTGGATAATATAAAGCCATCCATTAAATGCCTGGTTCATGTTCTTTCCCTACACAGAGAGGCTCACAGCCAGATCGAGAAGCGGCGCAGGGACAAGATGAACAGCTTCATAGACGAGCTGGCGTCACTGGTGCCCACCTGCAACGCCATGTCACGCAAGCTAGACAAGCTAACGGTGCTACGCATGGCCGTACAGCACATGAAGACACTCCGAGGTTAGCAGCAAGTAGTACTCTTCACCCAATCTGTGTCAGTCCTCTAAATAACCAAAGAAGTAACAATTCGGGACTTTATCAAGGTTCAGAAAGGAAATTGGATCTATAAAGGGATTTTTGTGTTTTTTTTTTCTCTCAAATATCCTCTTAAATAAAGAAAGCTACTATAATCATTCTCTATATTGACATGCTGTTGTGTGCAGGTGCAGCTAACCCGTACACAGAGGCCAACTACAAGCCTTCCTTCCTCTCAGACGATGAACTCAAGCACTTGATACTAAGGGTGAGTGCCCTGCAAATGATTTAGGCATGCAACACCTAGTGACACAAAGTGAGAAGTACCACTGGACAATGCTTTTTTTTGATAGCCCCCTGAGTGAGATATTGAGCCCAGTGTTTTCCTGTGTGTGTGCTAATGCAGGCTGCTGACGGTTTCCTGTTTGTGGTGGGGTGTGACCGTGGAAAGATCCTCTTTGTTTCCGAGTCAGTCTACAAGATTCTCAACTACAGCCAGGTACGCTGAGCCATGCAATGATGATTACTGCACTTTACTCCAGAGGCTGCTCTTTATAGTTATTATTTTTTTTTCCATATCCTTTGTCAGCCACAATTACACAAGAGTGGGGCCAGAGTAAAACAAGATCTAGTATATCGGCTGATTTAAATTTGAATATTTTCTCAAAGTAAAAGAAAATAGAAATGTTGCTTATTCTTCTCATCCTTTCAATATAGTTCAAACACAAATATATGAATTGATGGCAGGCCAGTTAACTGTTTTTAATATTTTGTACTGTCTAATATTGGTGCAGGAACTTTTTCTCATTGAAATATGTTTTGGACTAAAATTCAGATATTAAGCATTTTTCTAACTGCAAACCATGTCTACATGAATATAGCTAATATTTACACTCGATGAAGGACGTCATTTCTAAGTAAAACCTAGACACGTTCCCTGCACTTAATGAGTATAGTCTATTGGACCAACTTTCAAATTGTCCGGCAGGTAAATGGGTTGCGCTCTAACACAGGAGCCTGCGGCGTTGACCTTGTATTTCCTGAAAAGAATTTGATGAATAATTGAAGATGAAAGATTTAAGTTGTTCACAGCACTGCCTTCAGAGGGGCAGGTGTTAGCAGGCCTTTACAGTTGGTTTTATGTACCGTACTTTTCGGACTACAAGCCGCGACTTTTTCCCCGTTTTTCGACCCTGTTATTACACAGCACAGTATATGTTCTGTAGCTACTAGGGATGGGCGTTAGTAATCGAGTACTCGAGTACTCCTCGTTTCAAATGATCTCGATTGGTGGATGAGGAAAATCGTTTTTTGTTTTTTTTAGTGTTTGTAGCCTTTAGGCCGGCCTGCGGGCCGCCCCTATTTTAAAATGTTATATACGTGTACAAAACGGATAAAATAAAGTTTAACAAAATTAAATATTTTGATCCAAGTTAAATAAACTAAGCGTTGGGTCAAACAGCAACCGCAAATAACTGCCACCTCCGTGCAGCGCAGCCAGTGTGTGTGGTCTCCACAGCACCGCGGAGCTGAATGCGGTGCTGGAAAACTTGGATAGTCACGTAAAGAAGCCAGGCTGACTTCGGACACATTCGAGCAAACGACAGTTAAGAAGCCTTTATTATGGAATAGCCTATAGGATTGAGATTCAAAAGCCGACCGGTGTAACGGTCCGTTAACGAGGTAGGCCTATTAGTCGCGGTAATTAGTCACGGACACGGAGTGAGCATACGCGGTTGGATATAGCCTACAACTAGCCTACTTCTACTGCTTTGGTGAGTTATTTAGCCTATCTATGTGTTTAAATTGTAGGACAATCATTTTATTGTATGCTGCCCTTCTTATTTTAAATGGTGTCTATTTTGATTGTTAGCCAACTGCCCATGCTTTTTTTCTCTCTCTTTTTTTTCTCTCCACCGCAGACCTACTCGATCGGTTTAAATTGTGGCCCGCTTATTTAATTACTTTCAGTTAGGAAAATGTGTTTTAAACTTGTGGAAAATAAATCCTTACAATCATATGGTAACTGTGACTGTTTGACAAGAAGCATTAAGCGCAGGTTATTGGCTTTATTGCGATGCACCGTTCTGCTGACAGATGCGCTGCGTTCTAAAAATTTAAAAAAGTTTAAGGAATGCAAGCGATCACACGAGTAGTGAAAACACCCGTGCCCATCCCTAGTAGCTATTGCACTAAATGGTAACACTTGAATACGTTATGCAAATATGCAACTTGTTTGTTGAAATGTCAATAAATGGGAGCTTCCTCAAGCAGCCATCTCTTTCCCGACAATCCCCTCTGTGCACGAATTCTTACATATGGTAATTAAACATTATAACACCTGCGGCTTATAGTCCAGTGCGTCTTATAGTGCGGAAAGTACGGTACTTTTTTTTCACAATATATTTGTTGAACTTTTTTCCTCTTTTTACAACGCACACAAACAAACACCTGCACCATCACAACATACAAAACATAAAAATAAAAAAATAAATAGAAATAAATTAAAATTAAATAAAATTACATATGTATCCCATGTTCTCATCCATCATAAAGGACACGTATGGCTCCCAGAGCTGGCCAAATTCCCTGGTTTCTGTCCCTTGATTGTTTTCTCTTTCTTTCCCTCTGTTCCCCTCTCACCACATTCCCTCCTGTGTCTGTGCAGAACGACCTGATTGGCCAGAGCCTCTTCGACTACCTTCACCCCAAGGACATCGCCAAGGTCAAAGAGCAGCTGTCTTCCTCCGATACCGCGCCGCGAGAACGCCTCATCGACGCTAAAAGTAAGCAAAGGAACGCTCGGCATGTGTGTGTTTATGTTGATCTCCTGTTGTGCGTTTGTCATCTTGCATCTTAATCTATCGTGCCCATAACGATACAAAGCAGAAGATGTAGCTGTCCGCAATCTCAAGGCTGTCTTTTGGTGTCAGTAACAGTATTCACAGTGAATTTCAGCACCTGGCTGCATTGTCTGATGGATGAGTTGAGCCATTTTAAAAACACAAACACTAAACCAACAACAACAAAAGAAAAACCTCTGTTGCATCGCATTTTTCGTTAATGGGAATTTTTTTCTTGCTGTAAATGAAAGCAGTCATTGCAAATTCTTTTAGGAAACTGCGCCTCTTCGTCATTTGCATTTTTAACCTACTTGTGGTAGGGGAGACCAGGGATAGTAGGCACACTTTTTACTCAAGTGAGAATTGCTCATCACCTAGAATTGCTCATCACTTAAACATCTTTCAATAGTCATTCCTACATTAAATTGAAGCTTAAGGTGTTGGCTTGAAATGTGTACCCCTCACTTTTTCTAACTTATTGTAATTAAGAAGAAATTAATCATCAAAGACACCCATACGCATTGTGACAACCAACCCCATCAAGGGGTCGGTTGTCACACACTATGGGGTTGTTTGTCACAATGTTATCTTAATGGGAATAATCTTAAAAAGAAGGCAAGAAAGCAGAACTAAATTTGAAAGTTTCATTGCGTTGTCAAGTTCACAAATAGGCCTACATAACTTACTGTAGCCTTGGCAGCTGGTTTAGTTTGGGATGCACTGGGTTGTTTTGATTTTGTTGCCCTTTTTTCTTTTGCATGCTAGCTGCCTTTTCCTGCTCTATTCTTTCCTTCTCTGGGGAGTCAGTGAGGATACAGCTTGACAATGTATTTCGTTATTGGGTTCCTTTTCTGTCTGCAGCCTTTGGATAACATGTGACAACAAACCCCCCCAAAAAATGTGACGACCAACCCCAACTTGAATTTCTTGCTAGCATCAAGGCCAACAACCATCTGACAACTAATTAGCTTGTTAACCACAATCTTGACTATAGTTTACCCTTCACACTTTTTTAGGGTAACACTTGTTTTGTTATAAACCCATTGTGTAAAAGCCTATAACAAAAATACTGAGGAGCTAAATATTTTCAATTTGACATGAAAAAGACAAACAGTCCTCTCACCTCAAATCCAGCAGTCTAACTCCAAGGAAGACTATGTAGGTGACCTCTGATCCCAATTCTGGATATTTACATACCAAAATTTCACAGACAGCGCCTACTGGTTCAGAGATGTAACGATTGAGACAACCAACCGGTGTGACATATAACCCCGTCCTCCCCTACTTACAAGTGGCACTTTGACTTAATAGATTGAAAGGCTTATTGTTGCTGAAACTTCCGGTTTGGCGATGTAGAGGAAGCAGGCACGAGACAGAGGAGCTCCCCATATTTCTCTCCAAAACTCTCCTACTACTCGTTAAACTCTCTAAACCTGACAGAACGCTGATATTGTTAAACTAACAACACTCATGGAGGACAATATGAGTAACTTAAAACAAACGAAGATTTCAATAACATCACAGAAAACAACCAGAGCTGGCACACTAGCAGCGAAAGCCGCAGCTGTTCATGATGATGATGATGACGACGACGGGAGTGATACCAGCGCCTGTGAAAACTTTTCCATGAGCATGCTAATGTCGGAGCTATCCAAACATCAGGAGAGTATTAAACGAGACATGACGAAGCTTATCAAACCCCTCCAATCGTCAGTGGATGCGCTACACGAAACAGTCGGCGCTTTCCAGAGCCGCCTTACAACAACAGAGGTTCTGGCGGGGGAGAACTTTGAACGGCTGGTGGCCGCTGAGGTGATGATTAAATCATTACAGAACCAAAATACCTCCCTACTAGAACGACTCGAAGACGTAGAAAATCGATCACGGCGGTCTAATCTACGTATATTAAATATTCCAGAAAGAAGTGAAGACGGAAAAGACCCCACTACATTCGTTTCTGATTTACTGAAGAACATTATGGGCCCGGGAGTCTTCCCGTCTCCTCCTCAGCTGGACAGAGCGCACCGCACTCTCGGACCTAAACCTGCAGCGGGTAAGGCCAGGCCGTTCGTTGTGTGTTTTCATCAGTACCGTGACAAAGAGCTGGCACTAAGATGGTCTAGACAACATGAGATGAAATACGAGGGCCATGACCTGAGAATCTACCCCGACCTGAGTGTTGCCCTCGCCAAAAGAAGAGCCGCCTTCAACCCCATCAAGGGAGCCCTATACCAAAAAGGTGTGGAGTTTCGTCTACAATATCCAGCCCGCCTGAAGATTATGTTCAAAGGAGAGAGCCACACTTTTCACTCACCGGAGGATGCCAGAGCTTTCTATGAGCAACAAGTGTCTACCTGATGCGGCCCACTGCTTCACAGGTCGGGACGCACGACACATCGGTGATTGGAGGTTTATGAACATAAACAATACGCGTATGCCTACAAGACGAGACATGTGAGTCTGTGATCGTCATAGCTATTGCTATTTTCTTTTTTTTTCTTTTTACTTTCTATTAACTTAAACGGGGATAACAATGCTTATTAACACTTGACTGACTCCCCTCTATACCTCTATCGCTATTACTTTATCTGCATGTTAAGTGTTGATGCAGAGAATGTAGCCTATTACTGCCATGCCATGTTTAAACAACGGCAATGTTAAGTTATTACCTTTTTTATTGCTTTCCCCAATATCTATTTTGTTGGTCATTAATAGGCTAAATTACTTGAATTACTTGAATACCAATAAGAGAAGAGGGATAGGGAAGGAGAGATGAGATTGGAGAGGAGAGAGGAGGGGAAAAACAAGGAAAAAAAAAAAAACTATGAATTACCAGTAGCGGTATTAAGTTAAAATAATTTTGAATTTGCAGTGATATACATATTGAGATATAGCTATACATATATTTTGTGTTTTTTTTTTTTTTTTTTTTTTTTTTCCTCTCATTTTGTCTTTATTGCTACTCTTCTTCAGTTAAAGGGAGTCTCCTCTGTAGCTAATTAGTTTAGGATGAAGATAGTGGTAGTCCACCGGAAGCACAACAGGGGTGTGGGTTTACATCCATCCCTCCCTGGCAGGGAGAACTGGATGGGTGTTGGGGATTTAGTTGGGAAGGGTTATATATCTCCTCTTTTTTTTCTTTTTGTTTTTTGTATTGTTTTCTCTTTTTCTTTTTTGGTTACCGGGGCTAGTATTCAACTTGACATTATGCTAAGCTGGGTGATCCATATGAAATTATATATGAATATCAGTATAGACACTTCTTACATCAAAATGTCATATAATACAAACTGTCCTACAAACACATTAAAACAAATGAACTATATATGGGAGGTTTAAAGGTGATTTCATGGAATGTCTCAGGTTGTAAACATCCCATTAAACGTAAGAAAATAATCAATTGGTTAAAACAAAATGGATCTGATATTGCAATGATACAGGAAACGCACCTGAGTAAAGAGGAATCTGAAAAATTTAAGAGGGGTTGGATTGGGCAAGTATATTGCAGTGTGTATAACAGTAGAAGTAGAGGTGTAAGTATTCTTGTTAGAAAAAATCTGAACTTAGTGGTCCATAATAGCCAGGCTGATCAGGAGGGTAGATGGATAGCCCTTGATGCACAAATAGACAATGAGAGACTCACCATCATGAATATTTATGCTCCAAATGTTTTAACTCCCAACTTTTTCTATGAAATCTGCAATGTTATAAGAACCATTGGGAACCAAAGCATTATTCTTGGTGGGGATTTCAATCAGGTCAGAGATGCAAAATTGGACAGATCTGTGTTCAGACAGGGTGCACGACAGACATGTACAGCCATTGAAACAATTATGGACGATCTGAATTTGTTAGATATCTGGCGCGTGCTACACCATCAGGGAAGGATTTTACTTTCTTTTCCAATCCACACCAATCATTTTCCCGAATTGATTACATATTGGTGTCCAAGAACCTTGTTAATTATGTCCAGAATGCTTCCATTGGAAACATAGTTATTTCCGATCATGCACCAGTTGACTTAATAATAAGTAACTTAGACAAAGGGGAAAGAACAAGTCGATGGAGATTCAATAACTCATTACTGCAAAATGATACATCATGTTCTGTAATTGTAGCAGCAATGGAAGAATACTGGACATATAATGAAGGCTCTGTATCTGATCCTGGTATTGTATGGGAGGCATTTAAGGCGGTCCTAAGGGGGCAACTTATTCAACATTGCTCATATCAAAAAAAGAAGGAACGGGAAAAATTACTTAACCTTGAGCAACAATTGAATCATCTCAAACTTCAATATATTAAAAAACCAGACATAGCTACCTGGAAAAGTATGAACACCACAAGATTTGAAATTAATAGTATCCATCAAAAGAAAGCAGAATATGCCCTCTTTTGTACGAAACAACGCCACTATGAACAAGGAGAGAGAGCAGGAAAGATGTTGGCACATAGGGTTAAACAACTCGCTACACAAAATATCATCCCATCAATTTTTAATATTCATAATGACTTAATTACAGAGAAGAATGAAATTAATAAAGTTTTTCGGGACTTCTATCAAGATCTGTATACATCACAGGGAGCGGTTGCTACAGACCAATACGACAATTTTTTTTCCACACTAGATGTGCCCCATATCTCCTCACCCAATACTGAGCTACTGGAAAAACAAATTTCATTGCAAGAGGTCAAAGACGCAATAAAAGGCCTCAGATCAGGCCGAGCCCCTGGAGATGATGGTTATCCATCCGATTTTTACAAAAAGTTTACTGATATACTTGCCCCTAGGTTATTGGACGTGTTCCATAGTGCACTGGCAAAGGGTCTACTCCCCCCAAGTATGAGAAAAAGCTTGATCACAATTATCCATAAAAAAGGGAAAGACCCTATGCATTGTGGTAGCTATAGACCAATTTCGTTAGGAAATGTTGATGCCAAGATACTAGCCAAAATACTTTCAAATAGATTGGACAACATACTTCCAACAATAATACACCATGATCAAGTAGGATTTGTCAGGAACCGCTCATCCGCTGATAACATGAGAAGGTTATTACATATACTGTGGGAGAGCAGAGAGAACCCAGTCCCTGTCATGGCCTTCTCACTAGATGCAGAGAAGGCCTTCGACAGGGTCGAATGGGGCTTCTTATTTTATACACTAAATAGATTTGGTTTTGGACCAACATTCCTAGCTTGGATAAAATTATTATATATGGACCCCATGGCGTCAGTGTTGTGTAATGGCATCACATCCTCTCCTTTTAACCTATATAGAGGCACCAAGCAGGGATGCCCGCTTTCCCCCCTCATCTTCGCCATTGCCCTTGAGCCTTTAGCCATTGCTATACGGAACAATGTAAATATCAAAGGGGTCACAGCAGGTCATCAGGAACATAAACTGTTTTTATATGCGGACGATATTTTATTGGTCTCAAGCAACCCAGAAACAACTGTCCCCATACTTAGCTCCCTGATCGATAGGTTCTCCATGATCTCAGGTTATAGAATTAACTGGACCAAATCAGAGGTAATGCCCATATCAAACATTGCCACACAATCACTTGGCACTAAATGGCCGTTTAGATGGGTAGCCTCAGGTATGACCTATCTTGGTATTAAACTTATGCCCAACATTAAAAAAATGATGCAAGTTAACCTTCAGCCCATTATACAAAGCATTGAGTCCCTATTACTTAATTGGAACAAGCTAAATGTATCACTTTTAGGCAGGATTAACTTAATAAAAATGATCATAATGCCCAAGGTCAACTACATAACCTATATGTTGCCACTCTCCTTTCCTGCACATCTCCGAAAAGAATACGATAAGTGTGTTGAATCATTCATATGGCAAGGTAAAAAGCCTCTATTTAATCGTACCAAGTTATACTCGGCTAAGAATAGTGGGGGACTATCCCTTCCTAGATTAGATTGGTATCAAAGTTCATTCTCACTTGCCCAAACATCAAAATTTAACCTGCCCCATCACAGAGTCCCTGCCTGGGTACAAATTGAGAAAGAACTACTTTATCCTTTTAATATAGAAACATTTGTGACACAGAAAAACACGTTTAATGTTGTTCTTAATCCTGTGCTCGAATTTACAAGGGAAAGTTGGAAAATGGTACATTGTCATGTTAAAAATAACCCATCACTGACTCTTGAAGCATCAATATGGTTCAATTCAAGGATTAGAATAGCCAAAAAGCCATTTTGCTGGTACCAGTGGGCCAAAGTGGGAATTTTACATTTGGGGGACTTATACGACAAGGGCCACATGGTAACATTTGAAACAACATTACAATCTGACAAATACTGACTTCTGGAAATATCTCCAGTTACGTCACTGTCTCCTGTCAATCATGAGCTCTGGACCCGACCCTAACACTGAAATACAACGTATGCTTCATCATGCCAGCCAAAAAAAAGGTGGTGCCTCACTATTTTACAATTACATTAGAGATTCCAATGCACCAAAATTAAATAGTCTCAAATTAGTATGGGAGAAAGATATAAGAGAAAATATAGAACAACAACACTGGAAGGAAGCCATATCTAGCTGGCACACAACTGCTCGAGAAATCAAAACACAATACACAAATTATAAAATCCTCCATCGAGCATACTGGACCCCAAGCAAAATGGCCAGACTCAAGTTAAGAAATGATGATAAATGTTGGCGTTGCCAAAATGAGACTGGAACAATGGTGCATATGTTGTACGAGTGTGTTATGGTAAGGAACCTGTGGACTAATATTGTATACCTTTTAAATGTTTTGCTTAATGTCACCCTAACTAAAAGCCCAGCACTGTGTCTTCTGGGAATAATACCAAGTGATCAACAGTTGCACGGCAAAAAAAAATCATGGTGCCGACTGGCCATTTTAACAGGATGTAGAATTATCCTGAGGAATTGGAAATCAGTCACCCCTTCATCCTTCGGTGACTGGATTGAACTAATGACAGACATGGCAAACTGTGAAAGGATCACATTCAGACTCACTGGACAACATAATTCCTTCCTAACTACATGGACCCCATTCCTGGATTACATTAACAATAGACAGTGACCTAGCATATTCCACAGAAAAGAAAGGAGAAAGGAAAAAAAATATATATATATATATATATATATATATATATATATATAATTAAATAAACGAATAGAATAAAAATGGGTAAATAAATAGATAATAATAAAAAAGATTATAATAATGATAAATAAATTCAAGTGGATAAAATCTAGTCATAACTTAAGTGTACATTACTTACATTACTTACGTAATTTTTTCTTTTACTTATTTTCTTTTCATTGGAGTTTTTCTTTTCGTTTCTTTTTATTTCTTTATTTTTATTTTTTTTGTATATCGCTAATTGTGTTCATTGTTTAAAGAGGAGGGGAAAGGGAGGGGGGTGGAGGGGAAAGGGAAAAAAAAAAAAAAAGTGTCGCAGGAAATGATATGCACGCATTGGGTAACATGGGAATGAGTCGATGATTCCGAGAAAGTTTGTTTTCTAGATGTTTTTCTTTTTCGGTTGGGATCAGAGAATGTCTTTTTATGACCTAATACCTGTCCATGAGGTGTGTGTACTAAGGGGTTTACTGTTTACATGCCAGTCTGCAGAGCCTTGACTGTGCACTGACATTTGATTTATTATAATCTTTTTTTTTTAATATATCTATTGTTTCTTCTACAGAAACAACTACGGTGTGAATCTGTATAATACATTGGGAAGATCTGTATGTATGTGGACATGTGTGGATGTATGTATGTGTGTATATGTATGTATGGGTATATATATATATATATGTATGTGTATTTGTATAGGTGTATATGCATGTAGATATGTGTAGACATATACCGATTGTATGCAACGATTCCCCCTTTGGAGGATATAAATTGCCTGTGACAATAAAAATATATAAATGCAAAAAAAAAAAAAAAAAAAAAAAGGCTTATTGTAGTACTGCTAAAAGCAAGTAAAAAGCTCCGACAGGGAAATGGTGCAAAATGGAACTCACCTTACAAGAGAGCACCACTGGTTAGGAATAGTCTAGAGCGCTCACACAGCTGGAGATAAAAGCAGTTGAAAAGGGGCCTCATTCAAGACTGAAAGTAGGAAGAACAAGTGGCTACAGGAGTGTCAGACTAATGGACTGATTCTTTAGAAATACATTTTGTGAATAATGTTCTGAAAGCTTTTGACTGGACATACATTAAATTGAAAGAAAACTCAAACCAATGTAAACCTTTTGCTCTGTTAACTCTTTGTGTGTGTGTGTGTGTCTTTGTCTTTCAGCTGGTCTTCCAGTGAAGACAGACATCACCCCCGGTCCCTCCAGACTGTGTTCTGGAGCCAGACGCTCGTTCTTCTGCCGGATGAAGTGTAACAGACCGTCTGTCAAAGTGGAGGAGAAGGACTTTCCCTCCACGTGCTCCAAGAAGAAAGGTACGCCACTGCTTAAATGTTCAAGGTCCAGGAGCTTTTATTTGTCATATGCACATTAACAATTACAGCAGAAAAAAACGCTATTGAAGAGAGCAACCCCGGACACAAACAGAGGTGCAAGGATACAGTGCAGATAAAACAATTGTAACAATTACATTTAGAAAATAAAATACAATTTAAAATGGAGACGAAATAGAATACTTCATATAAACTGTTTTACTGTAGATAACGATAAGAATAATAACTGTAGTGAAATAAGATTCTCTACTTGTAAGATTTAGGATTGTTCTCTTCATACGGGAATAAGAAAAACTGGAATTGTCTTAGAATGTGTCTCCTCCAGCAACCTGCTGTGCCTCCACATCAGTTTTAATCTTGAATAGCAGCTCAAGGACTTTTCTTTCCTTTATCCCACGTACTTAAGATACAGCGCCCCCCCGCCCCACCCAGTCTTTCAGTTAGCTTCCTTTGAAAGCAAAAGTATTTTTAGAGGCTCATCATTATAAACACAGGAATCACACCTCGGAGAGCATTTTCTATTGCACAACCCAGGAAGTTGGCCTCGCTGAGTGATGACTGTAGCAGAATCACTAATAGAACGGGAGGCAACCAAATGGCGGAAGATTTGAGATTGGGGTCTTAAAGCTACAGTGCGTAACTTTTTCTTATAAATGAATGTCGGATTACATTCAAACGAGTTGACGCATAATTGAATAATCTGAGAAAACAAAATCTCCACAAAACACTTGTTGTATTTCTCAGTATGGCAGAGTATACTAACTGGCGTCGCCCCCTAACGCTGTTGCAGGAGCTCAGAAAAATCCCAAGAAGCACACACAGAATGTTTTTGTTGTTGATTGTACTGCTAAGAAACAGTACAAGGTTATAAAATCCATGCGCCATCACCGACGGATTTCCTCATGTAGATGCGCCGTCAATGTTGTTGTTATATCTCAGAATTTCCCATCAGGGCGACAGAAGTTACGCAGTATGGCTTTAATGTATTACAGCATCCTGGCAGATTTAGGATACAGGGAACTCTGAATTAAAGACAGGAAATGACGAGGCATGTTTTCCTCTGTTGCTACTTTGTAGATACACGACTCGAGTGACAGTTGAGCCATAATGTATTCAGATGTACTCTGCATGATTCGGATCCACTTGAATCCATTGTCCCCTGTTAACACTTTAAATAAGCTTTGATCAAAACGTACATTCTTGGTTCTTGGGTTTTCTATCCAGCTCATTGTCTGTGCAGCAGTGGCTTGAGAGCAGATGGTTGTTTGCTTCAGTCACTGATGGAGTATGGGGGAGTGAGAGTTAGGGCTGGATTTTAAACTTTCTTTATAGCCAGAAGAACATTTGTGGGGCATTCAAGCACAGTCACGCAACCCACCACCATTGGCCGTGTCCTTGTTGAATTCTTTAGCGTTTGGTTGAATATTTCATCCAGGCAAACGTCATGCTCACTGTGAAGTCTTGCTTTGTGTTTTACAGTGGGGGTTGAAAGAAGTGTCATGTAATGAGCTAAGAGGAAGATATTTTACCCTTCATTCAGTTACTTTTTATTGAGCATTTAGAAAGTGTATTGACACTGGATTTATTTGTTCAGAGCACTAACAGTAGAGAAAGGTTGAGGATCATGAGGAGATATTCACTCATTATGACAAAGTGATATTGACCCACAAGCGTTCTGCAGAATCGCTGACTCCACCTTCACTCACACACACACACACACACACACACACACACACACACTGATTTCTCACTTATTTGATGTTCAAGTCCAATTGATGGGCAATAAATGACTAACCGACATAGTATTTCTGGTGGCGTTTACAGGTTTAACCAGCTAACCGACTAGTCATGTGCATCCCTAGTGGGGCTGGTCTCCCTACTGAGAAGGTCCCCGGGTCCATTCTTCTCAATATAAAACCTCTTAACTCATTCTCCATCCTCACCTTTTTTTTTTAACAGCAGACCGCAAGAGCTTCTGCACCATCCACAGCACGGGCTACCTGAAGAGCTGGCCCCCCACCAAGATGGGCCTGGACGAGGACAACGAGCCCGACAACGAGGGCTGCAACCTGAGCTGCCTGGTGGCCATCGGCCGCCTGCACCCGCACATCCTGCCCCAGCCCAGCCTGGCCGACATCAGGGTCAAGCCCACCGAGTATGTGTCCCGCCACGCCATCGACGGAAAGTTTGTCTTCGTGGACCAGAGGTGAGACACACGCAAAGAGCTCTTTCACTAGGGTTAAAGGTGCACTATGCTATTTTTTTATTATCGTTTTTATTTTTTTTTTATTTTTTTATTAAAACGTGAGACTAGAATATGTTTGTTTACCAAACTGTTGGCCCTGCTGCTGTGAAACAACACCAGTGAAACAGTAACTGTTCAGGAAGCTTTATAACTTCAGTGTTCCAGGAATCCGATTTTCCTGTGATGAAGGTTTGTGCATGATGGCGATTTTAAAAAATTTCAAGTTCCCATAATACAGTGTGTTTTTACTCTATTAAATCTTTATTCCAGAAACTTCTAGTCCAACAACAATCCTCTTAGACAAATCAGTTCAAGTGCAACTGTTTAATTAAAAATTAAAATAATAATCAAATCTCTACAGAGCCACAGCCATCCTAGCCTACCTGCCCCAGGAGCTGCTGGGAACCTCCTTCTACGAGTATTTCCACCAGGATGACATCGGCCACCTGGCAGAGTGCCACAGACAAGGTAATAACCCTGCTCAGGCACGCCCACTAACAGTGGGGACGACTGTGGCTCAGGTGGTAGAGCGGGTCGGCCAATGATCGAAGGGTTGGCAGTTTGATCCCCCCCTGCCACTTGTGTCATGGTTGTTGTGTCCTTGGGCAAGACACTTCACCTACCTTGCCTCTTGTGTATGTCGAAAGTTAGCCTCCTATCGGTGTATGAATGTGTGTGTGAATGGCAACGTATAAATGGGAACAGGTCTCCCTTGCAAAAGAGTCTCAGGTTCTCAATGGGATTTACCTGTATAAATAAAGATTTAAAAAAATAAAACTTTAAAAAAGAACAACCTCAAAATGTGTCCTGTGTTTGTACTGACCGTGTTGACTCTTTGTGTGTGTCCACACAGTGCTGCAGATGAGGGAGAAGATCAACACCAACTGTTACAAGTTCAAGATCAAAGATGGCTCCTTCATCACCCTGCGCAGCCCTGGTTCAGCTTCATGAACCCCTGGACCAAGGAGGTGGAGTACATTGTCTCCACCAACACCGTCGTCTCGTAAGTAGCCCACGCACACCTGATTATGTGTGTTTAAAAGTGTTCACTTTGGAAGCTGTATTTTATATTTAGTCTGAGTCTTAGTCCTATGTCAAATGTCCTTTTTTGGGTTTTTTGATTTAATTTTAATTTTATTAAAACATTTTTTTGGCATTTCATGCTTTATTAGACAGTTTTGGAGAGCCAGAGATGAAATGGGGTACAGAGGGGAAGAGATAGTTGGCAAATATATTTTTGTCATGGATTTCTTTAAGGAACTTTCAAACTAACATTTCTACACGTGTGTCTCTCTCAGCTGTCCATTAATAGAAGGATCGGACTACCCTCAGTCTGCTGCGTCACCACAGAGCATGGATAGCTGTCTCACCTCAGAGGGTAAGACACTAACAATGCTGCTCCTCTCCCTGCTGTCAATCATATTCTGTTTCATGACATAATACAAATGTCTTTTCTTCTCTGGATGTGTTAGGTGGAGGGAGGCGGGCTCTACAGACGGTCCCCGGAATCCCAGGAGGAACCAGAGCGGGTGCCGGCAAGATCGGGCGCATGATCGCAGAAGAAGTCATGGAGATCCAAAGGTGAGAGAAAGATCGCATTTGTGTATTATTTATTGTATCTCGTTTTGACAATTTATAGGCACATGTTTGAGTAGAATGAACATTTTGGTTTTATAATATAAACTACTGACAACATTTCTACCAAATTCCTACCCAAAAACATTGTCATTTAAGAGCATTTCCATTAAGTAATCTAGAGATGAAGATTTAAGAAAAATCCAGACTGGTCTCTTAATTTTTTTCCGGAGCTGTATATATATTTTTTAAATATACTTATTTTTTTGCGCACACTGATCCAAAATAGACTTTAGAAAAAGGCAATTGGATTTGAATACGATACAGCCAAGTAACACAAGTATAAAGTGTATACTGGTTATGATAGTGTAAATGTGAAGTGACTGACTGCAGCCATATGTGTGGGTGTGTCTCTCTCCACCAGGATCCGAGGCTCGTCCCCCTCCAGCTGTGGCTCCAGCCCTCTGAACATCACCAGCCACACCCCCCCACCCGACACATGCTCTCCAGGGGGCAAGAAGGTAACACACACACACACACACACAGGCGCACACACACACACTTACACTTTAATCAAAACCATTTCTGACGGCTTAGCTGTAACCCAGGAGATACAGCTAGCCTGACTCTGTCCTAAGCCCACTCCTTATGTCTTGTTTGTATAACCTGTACAAAAAAACCTGCTGTGCAAAGACAACAGGTTTCAGAAAGCTGAGAAGAGTTTGAGGCTCAGTGGTTTAAGCTCCTGGTGAAACGGATCTGTTTTGGTGCAGTACAGTGAGACATGTGTTCATGTACCTTTGTCTATAGATCCAGAATGGAGGGACACCGGACCTACCCAGCACAGGGATCATTCCTGGACCGGATTCTGTGGGCTACCCCTACTCCAACCAGTCCATAATGAGTAAGTCAGACACACACACAACACACACTGCTAAATGTCAGACTGCAAGCGGAGCAGTTTCTTTTATTTATTTTTTATTAATTGAACCAACCGGTGGATTTAAATATATCTTGAGGGAGCAGCCGAAGACACCATTAGGCAACACTTAACGAACCAATGAATAGTTAGACTATTCTTCCCTACTGCCCTACTAGATTCATGGTTTTGTTTTGATTCTCATCGTCTCTCTCCTCTCCGTCCAGGTGACAACTCCCACCTGAGCATAGACATCATGGACGAGCCGGGCTCCAGCAGCCCCAGTAACGACGAGGCGGCCATGGCTGTCATCATGTCCCTGCTGGAGGCTGACGCAGGCCTGGGTGGACCCGTGGACTTCAGTGACCTGCCCTGGCCTTTGTGAGGGGGGAGAGAGAACACACACACAACACCCTCCCCTCCTGAAAACCACCATGGGAGAGAGAGTTCAGCCATCTTTGACCTTGCCCTCTGCCACACAACTACACTGCAACAAAAAAAATAATAAGTCCGTCTCAACAAAGGATTTTTTTTTTTTTTTTTTTTTTTTACTGGGAAGTAGGAGCTCAAGACTATTTTATTCCTGAAAGAGCGACACACACAAAATGGATGTTATTTGAGTCTGGATGGCTGTGTCGCTAGCTGCTGTTCCAACCCCCCCCCCTGACACACACACACCCCCCACCGTTTGACTCATCACTCCCCTGTAAGGTGGACAAAGTGCCCTTGGATTTCATCAGGGCAAAAGAAAAGATGGATTTCTTTTCTATAAAAAGAATTGCTACGAATGACGTGTTAAAGACGATCCGTTTTGTTGCCCTGCAGAGGAGGAGAGGCGCTCCCTTACATTGCCACGGGCGAGAGACCATTACTGTAACAAAGACAAGCAAATGGAACATCTGGAGTTACACGACTGCGGTGCTACAACGCGTGTGTGATTGTGAGTGTTTGTGTGATTGTGTGTGTGTGTGTGTGTGTGTGCTGACAGACTGAACTCTGTCTGGGCCTATGAACCCTGAACTAACATGGACAGGACTCCTGAGACGTTCAAAGACAATGGATAATGGTTCGATAAGGTTGAGTGACACTGGGTAAGGAGGTGTTGGGGGGGGGGGCGCTTGATTTCTGCCTCTCGACATCTCCTACGGTGCGTTCACGTCTCTGCAGAAAGGATGTGGATGCGGGGGACAAAAACACAGTGGTTACTCCTCCGGAGATTTTTTTTTTTTTGGGGCTTGGAGGATTCTAAGAGGTTCCTTATTCCCAACGCTATGAAGAATTCCACACGCGGTTCAGTTCATTCTACGTAATGATAAAATCCACCCAGCTGCTGTTTCCTTAACTACTGGAAACGTTAACACATTTTACCCCGGATAGTCTTCACTTTACCCCCAAGAGTAGAGCGCTTTCTCCAGAGCCCAGTTTGAAAACATTTCTGCCCCAAACTACCTGCAAGTTGTGACGTTTTCAACCTGCTCATGAATAATACTCCATAGAGCTGTTGCAGCCACGTGATCTGCATCGTAGAGGTCTTCACAAGTCCAACACTGATGGAAGTCCAATGAGAATGAATTGATTAGGCTCTTGTAGGACAATTCTGCTAATCTGGCCTGTTGCTCAATCCTCATTAGGTTTGTTCAGCAGCCATTGCTTTTCTAAAGGTTGTGATTTTAATTTTAAAATGTTTTGGTGGGTTTGTACATCACTGAAAAAGCGATTTCAGTCAAAGTATTTCAACAGGGCTTAGGTGGGCTCTAATCTATCCCACATAAATAAGTGTACTGATGCCATACCCAGATAGTATTTACTATGTAGTATGGAGTTGAGAAATTGTCCGGGACGTATGCAGCCCCCTTCCCAGTGCCTGCTGGGATAGGTTGCTCACACACTAGTTTCCACAACAACAACAAAAGCAGACATATTTTGACACGTGTCTATTTGACACCACGTGCTGGTTCACCCATCATAGATTGAGTGTACTTTTCCTCCAGTTGAGTGAATAGTAACCACGTGGACCTGTGAAGACCTCTACTTGCTAGTCTAAGTCTTCTGCACCTTTTTGTTTTGTGAGGCTGTGACGACTGTTACTACAAAGAACCCACCTGGAACACAGAGGAAGCAAGGGAGAAGGGGCTCTGTAGACAGTTTCCAGTCTCCACAGAGAGCAATAAGAGAGGACCCCCTCCATTCACTGCCATTCTACTGAACTCACACACCATGCTTTCTACAGGTGGAATAAAAAAAACCTGCTTGTTTGTGGATGGGCCAATGCTCACCTTTCCCTCCACACCTACCCCAAGCACTTAAGACTGCCAGTCTATAAACTGACTCTGGATCAGTATTGTGATTCAGGGGCCACGCCACGTCAGTTATTATTATTATTGTTTGTTTGCCTTTGGTTATCTGAATATTTAAAAGGCAAAGTTTTACCCCTGGGCTTGTATAAGGAAGTGGTTTAGGGGGAGAAGTTAAAGGACCTCTTGAGTTCAAGTTCTGCTGCAGAAATGATTTGACAGTATGTCAATCCTGCAGTTTGCCCTTGGATTTGGTCTGTTTTAAGCACTTGATAACACACACACACACACACACACAGATGTACTATGGCTGCTTCATGTGAGACTGTCAATGCAAACTACCTTATTAGCAGAGAGGGCTATGATATAGACAGGGAGGGGAGGGGGGAGTATAGACACAGAATCATGATATAGAGGAGGAGCCAGGAGCGATCACTGTCCCTTTCTCTTTCCTTCCATGATTATGAATAATATCCTCAACAACAACCTCTTCACCTTGCCAGCTCTGTCTGCCAATCATGGACCATTTGTATTGAGTGGGACTAAAGGGGATGTGTAACAGCCTGTGTGTATGTATGGAAGGAATACGAAGCTGGCCACAATACACTTCACTGTAGTTGATGACCACAATTAAAAAAACACTTTTTAATACGTTATGTTCATTAGTGCCAAAATATATCCAGGAAAGATCTAACTTCAAAGCCATTTTACTCATTTGGAGTATATTTCAAATTAATATCTCAAAATACAAAAGAAATTGAAAATGCATTTGACTTGCGTTTTCATATTTCACATAGTAAAGTGAAGTGGCCACTTTTTACGTGTGTATTACATTTGCTCTGCTACATTCAAATTGCACAGCTAAGCATTACTGTTAATGCAAACCAGGTCATAACATAGGAATACATTAGATTAATTTTTCTAGGTAGCAAGGCAACAACGTGACACATGGCCCGTTTAGTACAGCACGATCAAAATGAAAAAAAAATGGAAAAATAGCATTAAATGTGGTGAACCATTTTTAAAAGCTCTTATCATGAGTGACAAATTCCTATTTGAACCGGAACATTTGGCTTTGTTCAGTCAATGTCAATCAAATCTGATCAAAGATTTGAGTGTTGACGGTTCAGGAAAATGTCTTTTATCCTTACTTTGAATAGAATTGTTGCGTTGACTATAACATGCCATACATAGCCTAGCACAACTCTAAAGCACTTTTCAGCCATTTCTACAATAGACAAATCTCACCGATCATGAAAGGTTTACATGTTGATTCATGTACAAATTATACATCTAGTTATTCCCCCTTTTTTCAGTCTTCGGATGAAATAGATCAATTTCATTTTGATCCAGATGGTTTATGAAGATTGTGAAAACGCCTTCAGTTCAACAGTATGTTCTGTTCAACGACTTTCTGAGTTTTTCCCTAGATCAGGGCCAGGAAACCAAATGCTTGGCTGTATGATTTGAATACAATGTGAACACACAGGCAAAGACGCACACAGGGGTTCAAACTCAATGTTCTTTCCATTCGAGTGGAAAGTCTTGAGTACTGCATCTGCCCAATGTTCTGACACACAGATGTTTGGCATCAGTTCCCTGGACTGTTTACCTTAAAATACTCTGTGCTTAGGCTCCACCCCCTCCAGTCCTCCTCCAATCAGGCAGCAGCTGGCCAGGTCCCCCTCTGTAATCTGTTCTATAGTGGTTTTCTGTTTCAATGTTTTTACGCTACACACACACACACTACAATAAAGTGACCCCCCCACACACACACACCTTCTGTTGATAAACCCCTCCCCCACCCGACAATAATGTATCAAATCTTTAAATATTATCATGTTAAGAGTATACTTTATGCAAATATATATGAGTATGATGAGTGTATTGTATGTATCAGCAGTGAACTATTTTTAAAATAAAATTATTTGTTTCTGTCCTTGTGGTCTCTGTCCATTGTGCTACACTTGGAAAAAAATGCCTTTTCAAAAATAAGTGAAAAAGTATATAGCCTAGATATCTTTAAAAAAAAACAAAGAAATGCAAGAACAAATACAATTGTCCAGAAAAGAGTTAACAGCTCACTCAGTAAGAAGACTACCCTAGTGACCGCAAGGTTGATTGTCAAAAACCTCATCCCGACAGTGAGTGTTTTTAAAGTCAAATACCCAAATCAAAGAAATAAAATTGCCCGGGGAAAGCTTACTAGTGTGAACTGAGTACTGGCTCGGTCTGATAGTGGACTCCCTGGAGACCGTTGTGTTCAAATCCCATTCTGGGCATTTTTAAAAAGTCCCTCTGCCAAAGCACAGAGATGAGCGGATGCATGTTCAAACATCGCCACTACATGTGTGGTTCAAATCCCGCTGGCGTCACTAGAGCCTGGATACCTGGAGTTGTGGGAATATAATAAAAAATTCATTCCCCAACCGGGCCTTTCTGAGCCCAAACAATGTGACCAGCAAGGATTTTACAGAGAACCTACTGAGGAGTAGGGTAGCATAGGCGAGTTGTAGTAGAATATCCATGTTAAAGTGAACTTGAGCAGAGTAACCCCGTATCAGATCAGCCTGTACGGAGCGAGCAGGCCCACGTCCTACATTGGACTGCACATTGATAGCTGTTTAAAATCAATTGACAGTTACCAGCATTCAGATTACTGTAAGCCAATCATTAAATGGTTTACACTCATTACTACATGAACACATAGGCCTACATGTACTCGGAGTGAGGGATTAACTATCCATCAATTATTAAGTTCAAGTTCAACACACTGTACATTAAAGACTAACATGTTGGAGCCATTATGCATCTCTTTTGTTTTTGTTTTATTTGGTGATATGCAAATGTGCAGTTTTGTGTTTTACCACTGGGTGGAGCATTGGCTCATGTGAAGGCATATAGGTAATGGCCAGGTGTGTGTAATGAGAGGGACAGCAAAGCGTTGTGTACCTCGTCATTACTATTGTTTACTCTGTACTGAATTGAATTGAAATTAATTATGAAACTTACCTGAAGTGAAATGAACTAAACAGGAATATGTGCTATACAGTGAACAATGAGCAATTGAACTCAAAGTATTTGACGGTGGTTTATTGGCAGCCCAGAACACGAGTCCCAAACAAGTTCTCCCCATTGGCACCACATCGTTGGCCTACTGTAAGTCTGGTTAAAAGATTCTACCATCCCTTATTGATCATATTGAGATTAATTATTGCCAAAAGTGTTTTCAACTCAAATCAAGTCCTCAGAGAAAAGTGTTGTGAATCTTATTTATTAGAAAAACATTTTTAGAACATTTCTTCTGACATCCTGTATGTGCTCACAGCAGCAGTGGTGCTCAACCTGTGCAAATGGCTTTTGTTCAGTTTTCTTCAGCCAGGAGCGGCGGTAAAAAAAAGAAAAAGGGGGAAAAAAACATGACCTTAATGTAAACTAGGAACCAAATCAACTGATTTGAAGAACAAAACAAAAATGGGAGTAGAAACATTTGTTAAATAAAAACATCACACAACAACACACACACACACACACACACACACAACCACACACACACACACACAAAACACACACACACACCACACACACACACTCTCTTAGAACTCACACATGCTTTCATTACAATGTAAAATGCAGCACTGTCTTTCCATGTGTGCACAGAATGCAACTAAAAAAATCTCCTTTGGTCGGACGCATAGAAACAAACAGTGGACGGAGGTGGGGTGCGGAGGTCTGGCTGATGTGCTTCATAACATCCTTGGCTGCTCAACAGTTTTTCTCATTGTTTGGGACGCTGTGTTGATGAATGAGAGGCTGCAGCAGAAGTGCAACAGAAGGCACGCATGTACAGTAATTGCGTTGTCCACTCTTCCTCCTATGTTTTGCCACAGAGGAGGAGAGGGGGATTGTGGGGCAGCGAGGAGGGGACAAAGTCTGCGTTCACACTGAGAGCAACAAGTATGGTCTGGAGTGCTTACAATGCGGCTGAGAAAAAGGTTCAAAACTCTGTGTGCTTATTGACTGCAAATCAAGTTAGCTTTCCTTACCACAGTCCCCTCCCTGCATTCCAAATTTGCATACTCTTTTCTTTTTACTATCCCACATACTACGGCTGACCGTAACAAGTATGTGGTTTGCATGCAATAGGCATACACTTGGAACATACTTTTGTAACAGTATTTTTTTTAAGCAGGTTGCATCCGACCACATGACCAAATCAGTAAATAGCAGGGAAGTATGGGTATTGGAACACAGCCACTGTTTCTAACTTCACAAATGTTTGCCTTGTTTCCACTGAGCAGCACAGTTCGGTTCAGCATGGCATGGTTACCCTAGATATGGCCTGCGTTTCCACTGCCAATACTTAGGCAAGGTTTAAGCTGGACGTTGATAGCCGCTGGTCAGAGTATATACAGTCTATGGGTCAGAGCAATTGAACGTGCTGGCTGCAGCAGCTACATAACTATGGTGACATCATGGCAGCGGGACACAGTGTAGCCCACGATATTCAATGAAGAGGAAAAACGCTACACACATGATGATTCTGTCGACCAATCAACCTTTAGGGACCCTTTGGGACGGGTTGGTTACCCATCGAAAGGGTGACAAAAATAGGTCCTTTTGACAGTGGAAACGCAAACACATGCGTGTCGGGCCGCACAAAACCATATCACACCGCTCAGTGGAAACAAGGCTTTAGCTTCCCCTACCGCAGTCAATTTATAATTTCAAACATTTTGGGGTAGGACCGCAAGTCCTACATTTAAACTAAATCCCTTGATACTGTCAGTTTGAACACAGCAGTGGAGGTTGAGGTTGGGGTGGAGGTCTGGAATGGGGTAGGGATGTGTATTTGTGCAGGTCCCGGTCTCATGCAGAGGGGGACGGTGTGTCTGGGTCTGGCTCGTAGTGGTAAGTGGCCTGAGCGTGTTGCTGCTGGTTACTTTGGGCCAGGCTGTGACTGTCCTGAGCCTGCTGCTGCTGTGCTGGATGAGGTACCCCCTCTCTCTCCAGCCCCTGACCCAGTGATGGAGGCTGTTGTGTGGGGTCACTCCCCCCTGAGCCACTGTGGAGGCTGGTGTATGGCCTCATTGCCCCCCTGTGGCTGGTGCTGGGGGGGCAGAGTGTCCAGCTCGTCTACCTGTGGGCCCTGGGGCTGCATCACCACCAGCTGGTCTTGGGGGAAGTCTGCGGCGGCTGCAGCCAGGTTGGTGATGGACTTGGACTTGACACACTGGAAGTCCACGTGGCGGCTCTTCCCCTCCTCCTTCTCCCAGGACATGCGGATGAAGGGACGCTGGACGTAGTTGTAGATGACCTCTGGCCGGCCCCCGGGCCGACGCTTGACCTTCTCCTTATAGGTGGGGTAGCCTGGGGGGAGACAGAGGAGCGCTGGGTCAGGGAGGACCACAGGGAAAAACACAACTACAGCTGGACTGTCAGCAATCCTGGAGAATGCTTGTTGTCAAAATCATTTGGCAAATCTGTGAATATCTCCTCACTATCCGCTATTGTCCGTACTGCTTGTATGCACTGAAAAAAAGCTTTAATATACAGCCTAGGCCTCTGTACACGGGTATATTTGTTGACATACCCTTTGTTTACACACCAGTTTACAGAGCCTAGGCTGTGTATTAACAGTTTTTATCAGGGCACACATACAGTCAGGTAGTGGATTGTGAGGAATTATTCACTGTATTGACAAAAAGTTATTTTGAAAACAAGAATTTTCCAAAATCGCTGACTCCACCTTTACTAGCTCTATAATTACTCATGGTTTAGTTTTTTTTTCATTCATTTATAAGAGGACATTTTGTTGGTGCTGTTGTGGAAACACAGGTTCAGCCAGTCAGACTGTTGCAGGGCCCTGGCATCACATATATTGTGTAGACAATACATACTGTATAGTGATGCCAAATGCCTGGTAAAGGTTTTGCACTGTGGGGAAACCTGCAGTGGCAGCAAATATGCACTGACCTCTATCTTTTCGAGGGAAGGTTCCAGTATTTTATTCATTAACTAGTGAAAGCGCCTCCTCCACCACAAGATCTTCCTTCTTTTCACTTTATTTTGAATTTTCTCCCCAACCCAGAACAGTTCCCAGGGGCTGATGGTGTTGTGTTCACTATGGCTCTACTGTGGAGAAAATGACAAAATATCTGCACAAAGAAAAGTGCAAAGATAAAGATTATCCTAAAGCCGCGGCAAGCGTAGCCGGGGCATCCGTATTTCTGTGAAAATGTAAAGTATACAATCTTCATAAGGACACAGGGAACGCATTGTTGTTGAATATTGCTGTTTTTTTTTATCAAACTGTGGGGAGGGTCCAAAAGGAGACTAAAATACCTGTATTAACAGAGATCACATGCAGTCTGTATCTCAGGGTTTGGAATAGCATAGTAAATGGGATTTGAATGAGTCTATGCGCTCTGGCACTGCACCTTTAATCCACTCTGAAAACACGTATCTTGATGTATTTTCTTTGTTTTTACTATTTCTTAAAATGCCATTTTGAGTGTCTAATCTTGATGTTTTTCATGCCCCTGTAAAGCACTTTGAATGGCCTTGTGTCTGAATTGTGCTATAGGAAATGAACTTGCCTTGCCTAAGGAATGAAACATTAGCCTCTGAGCTATATTGTGGTAAAATGACCCTTTAGCATAAAAAAGGTGATTGCCTCAGAGAATTGATCAAATCTCCAGACTGCAAAATACAGAGATTACAACCCTACTGACAGCCCCGAGCAACCTTCACACACATTATCCTGTTTTTAAATAATGTACTTTTTTTTTGTAATACTTCTTTTTATGAGGCTACGTCGAAAGAAGAAAAAAAGCCTCTAGCTCAGTACCTTCTATTCCCAGGCGGATCTTTTTCAGCCCTCTGTCTTTCAGCACGGACTTGGCCACATCCCGGTTCTCGATGTACTTGAAGAAGCGGTAGAGTTTGGTGCTGTAGATGACTGTGGAGAGGAGAGAGGGGAGACACGGTCAACACACCAATCCATCCACAACACCTTTAACAAACCCATCTGTCGGCGGCGCTGCCTTAAAGGTCACATAGTATGCTACTTGTCAGGTTCAAAATTGGAATTGGGGGTCTCTACTAGAAATTGTTTCATGGTGTAATCCAAAAAAAAAACCTTTATATTTCTCATAAAAGCCATTGCTGAATCTCCTCTTTTTTTAGCCTCTATCTGAAACGCTCCATTTTTAGCCCCGCCTTCCAAAAATTGGTGTCATCCTCAAACAACTGTCTCACTGGAGCTTTAAGCAAATGTCACAGTGAGGAAGTGGTGCGTTTTGCCTGGCGGCTACTTTTAGCTGCAGATTAGCCCACATTAGGTGCTGAGGTGAACATGTTCAGCGCAGGTGGGTGTACTGTGGGAGTGATTTAAAAATAATCTACAGTGAGTGTGGTCACGGTGAGGGAGGCACTGTGCACAATGAGTCATTGATGGGATTTGGGACAACAATGGAGCTCTCTACGGCCACACACACACACACCACTTGCCAACAGATCCAATTCATTGTCGGTTTAGGGATATTTTTTTGACAAGTATAATAAATGACACAATACAGTATAACTTATTGTCCTTCAAACCCACAGCCTGTGCTTTCTTCTTCCTATGTGGTCTATTAGTTGTGGTAACATTTGGATATTGGATACTTTCCTTTCCCCTTTGCTGTGGACGGATACTGTACCGGCTACTAACAGATGTATTTCCTCTACACATGTCGAGTGTTTGCTCTTGCTACTCTCTCGGTTGGAGAAGTGAGAACCTACTAAAGAGCTGTCTAAAGTGTCTATGATGAACAACGTATCACTTTAGCGACTTCACAGAAGGCCACAGCTGCTGCAAAGCCAAAGTGTGAATATTGTAGCTGGTGCAGGAAGCAGTCATGCTGCAGTAACCCACTTTCATCATAGAAAAGAAAGAAGAAGAAGTAGAAGGCATTTTAAGCTGGTTTTCTGCTAACTGGGGCATGCCCTCTATTACACCGTTGTCACCTAGCTACCAGGCTGAAACACTGCTACATAGAGACTGGTGGCTTCACTCCAGAGTAGGGATGGGTATCGTTGGAATTCTATCGTTACCGACGTCACACTGACACTGCTTATCGATAGAGATACATATTCTTATTGATACTACTCTCCATCATTTGGTGCACACAATAAAGACATGACATGAAAATATTCAACAGCTATTGTATGATTAGTGTTTGGCAGAAATAATGAGTTCAATTGCTAAAGCTGTCGAACAAACATGCACGGCTTCAGATGTATGCCGTGTTCCAGTTATCCGGGTTTGTTAATGAACATTTCTGAAAAGCTATAGTGCGTAACTTTGTCTCCCCTCTTGAGGAATTCTCAGTAATAACACACAACACAGTCTACATGACTTAGCCTGCGGGGTGAATGTTCACAGACTCTTTGTCTCCAAAGCTTTACAAAAACGCTGCTGTTGTGTGGGGGGAAAGAAGGGGGCTGTTGTCTGTTTTGGTAACGGCTTGAATTGTATGGTAAAAAGTGACGCAGTATAACTTTAAATAGACAGTGAGCATTGTGTGGGTCTTACTCTGGGAGTATTCCTCTCCCATCTGCGGGGGATACTCTTCGTCCCAGTCCACCACATCGTCGTCGGTCAGCACCACCACGTGACACTCCCTCTCCCCGCTCTGCGCGCTGGCCACCATCAGAGGCAGCACCATCTCCTCCAGGTAACACTCAAACTGATGCCGCGCACCGTCGTTAGACAGCTCGTGCATCAGGGCGCCTGGAGACAGAGGGGGGGGGGGGGGAGGAGATATGAGTGTATGGAAAGAACTATAGGACAGTGTGCACAATCATGTACTCTACACACAATAGAAGGGTAGTCTTTACTGTGGTAAAAAGGAGTTATTTAGGCGTCTCTAGTGGTGAAAGTTAGAGATTAGCAGCGATCTGTCTCTTTACTCCTCCGTTCGAATGCATTTACAGAAGCTACGGTGGCCGTCAAGGACAAGAAGCCAGTTACTAAAGATGGCATCATTCACCACTCTGCCTCAAGTCTTTCCACAATATCAAGTGAAGAGGTGAAGATATATTAGGTTATTTATTCTATAGTACTTCTTCACCTTTCAACAGGTGCAGTTCTGACGAACACCCACTATATATAAAAAACGTGTAAGGTCGTTCTATAGTGCGTATCTTCTGCTGCCCCCATGAGGAATTCTAAGTTACTACAACAACTTTAGCTTTAAGTTTGTCCATTCTGTGTTCTGTAGAAACATGGAGTTGAAACATGATTGGCGGTGCATCCTGATTCTATGTATATATAAAAGGCTCATTTAAGGTAATAATTAAAGCGATTAGACACTAATTAAAGTATATATATTCCATTTTTAACAAATCGGTTCTGAAAAATGCAGTTCTCTTTACACACTGCACCTTACATGTTGGTGTCGTTATAACCTCTTTCTACTATCAGACTTGACACTTGCATTGTACGCCTGCTGTAAATAGCATTGACATTTTGGATGTTATTGTTTGCAACAAATAGAACAGAGATTCTGCACCAAGTAACAAGAAGAAAGTAGAACACTGCCAGAAACTAAACATGGATGTTGAAAATAATGTAAAATATTTTATGAGTAAGGAAATGTATTCAACATGTTGAAGATGAGATACACAAAAACGCACACGTACACACACACACACACACACACACAGCGTAATTTGGTGAGCACACTTGGCCACAGAGTCGGAGGTCAACCACTGTCTATTGAACACTGGCATCTTCAAGACCGAATCAATATAAAGGTGATGGTTTGAATATTGTAAGTCATTTGTAACCAAGTAGGAATGAGTGGTTATGTATTGAAGTAGACTCCAGCTATAGTGTTGTGTCTCTCAAACATTTGGCCATAGTATAACTTGTACTTCTGAGTGAGGCTGCGCACTTCTGGAAAGTGATGACTCCAGTTATACAGCTGCTTACACATAATAGAAACAAATATACTAAAAACACCTGAAGGCAAAGTCTTCAAATGTGCCAATAGATAAAAGGTGGTTAACATGTGTATACATCCTTAGTGTGGATAGATTTACACCAGACTGAAATTAACCACAAAAACCACAGTAAAGGCTTTGAGACCCTGACAACCACATCCCGTTGGTACAGGAATGAAACCTGGGTTTGTTATGCCTGCAGAGGCAGCATTCAATTTCCCAGCTAATCATGACCTACTTAGAGCCCCACACACACACACACACACACACACAACACACACAAGCAGCCTGTGAGTTGAAGCTCCTCCTCCCACAGTCAGAGCAACAAACAAGGAGGCACAATAACAACACGACACACACACACACACACACACACATTAACACAGACGTGCATCGTCGACAAAATGATATTACCATGACACAGAATGAGGTCACATGTGCATAGTGATAGAGAAAGGGGCTGTGTCAACTCGTTTCAGTTCTGACTGAAGTAAACATGCACAATACCAGCTGGCTGTAAGTGTTGCATACTTGCTACTCGTTGTTACAAATGTATTTTCCATTTGGAATAAGTTAGCAGCCGTCCCTAACCACCAACAATGAAATGGGGTGTAAAAATAGAAAGAGGCAAAGTCTACTTGTGTTATTATCTAACGCAGTTACAACGATACCGATAGGACAAAGCATGACAAACAACTGCGCTCCACACACTCACCATAGTCCAACCACACTACATCAGCCTTCAGCCCTGCACAGTTCACCAACACACACACACACACAAGCACACACACACCACACACACACCACACACGATATATTGGCAGCTAAAGCGTGTGTACTCACTGAGGTCTCTGCACTTGATGGTGCTGTAGCTGAAGGAGATACAGAGGTAGTCACATGCCTCCCTCAGCTCCGGAATGGAAACGCCGTCAGGGCAGCGGATTATCCCAGACTTGTAGTAATCCTGCCATTTTTTCCAGCAGCGCGCACATACACACACACACAGGCACACACACACACACACACAAATGCAGGAATGGGGGCAGAGAGAGAGAGCGGTGGGTGCGTTCACAAGCACACACAAGCATGGGAGAGAAAACAAGACGCCATTATTGATGCTGCTTTCCCACATACAGAGAGAGAGAGAGAGAGAGAGAGAGAGAGAGAGAGAGAGAGAGAGGGAGGGAAAGAGAGAGAGGGAGAGAGAACGAAAGCAAGAGATAGTAGGAAGAGGAGGGGGAGGAGGAGAGCGAGCAGTGATGACAGTACAATCCAGCGGACGTCACAGGCGAAGAGAGAGAGAGAGAGAGAGAGAGAGAGAGAGAGAGAGAGAGAGAGAGAGAGGAAGAAGGGGGTGGTGGAGTGCAAAAAGCTGATGAAAGCAAAGGCTATCTACGTCACTTTTCCCTGCTCCGTGCGGCCAAATGAAACCCTAGCAGCGGCCGTTTCCAAGGAGAGGTTCCACTGGGAAGGCTCCCGACAGCAGCGCTCACATCCTGCACTCCATCGCCCTCACTTCAATGTCTCCTCCTCGGGCGCGTGTTTAATGCTCACCGACGCACGCACTCACTGCCATAATCCAGTATGACATAACCCACACAGGAGCCATTATTAGCCCTTTAGTAATGCACTCACACAGCGAGAGAAAGAGAGAGAGAGAGATTTGCGTGTGCCAGATTCTTTTTATTTTTTTATTTGAAGCCTCGCAAGCACAAAAGCTAAGGATATTTTTTATTCACTTCTTCAAGGGGTCATCTGTAATGTAAAATGCACCCTTTTATGGGTGTTCAACATATACTATAGGGTGCCCATTGTGACTAGAGACTACCAATGTATGAAACAAAAACAACCCTCTCTCTTTTTCTACACCTCCACCTTTCTGAAAACCTGTGTTCCAAACCCCCAGTAATATTTATCTCCCTTTATATGACAACATAAAGGGAGAAGCCACGCCCCCTCCCCCTCATTACCAACCTAACTTAGCACTACCTCCACCTGTGATAAGCACAACCCGAGATACCCCTGAATCTAACGGCCCCCACACACATCCTGCGTCTACCTCTGGAGCGCGTCGCGTTACCTTACTGCTGCCTCTCTCGGACTTTTCTCGGACACACATGCAACGTCTCAGCAGCTGCTGCTTCTAAAAGCCCTATCTTTCTACATAGAGTTTTCATAGATAATTCCTATTAAAAATTAAGTTATTTCATGTCATCTATGATGCATATGATTTATATTGAGTCTGGACAGTAATCCGTGCGCCCCATTGCCATTTTTTTTTATTTTTTTGCCATACTTTCGCTTGTTGGAAGTTTTATTTTGAAGGGGACACACCAGGAAATGGTGAAACTACAGCGAAAGCTTCCAGTATGAAGTCAATATGACTCTCAGCAGAGTATTTCAAAAAACACTTTACTGATTTGTACGGGAGAGAGAGAGGGGGTGCGGTCGGGGAAGAAGAAGGCCGTAGACACAGATAGAGCAACGGAAAACTGTTGCGCTCATCATGATCTTTTTTATTTCTTCACTATATTGGATCTCTATATGTGTCAATTATCCAAAAATGAAATGCCAGAACTAATTGAAAATTAGGTTTTAAATCCCTTGGATTTTGATTGCACAATTAAATCGTGAAATAAAGGGATTATTCGCGTATACGACTGAGGGATGTTTTATTTTGAAATAAACACACCGGGTAAACGTGTAACTAGAGTGAATGCTGCTGGTATGACTGTCAGCAGAGTATTTCTCTATCAGTTAAAGCACAGAGACGCGAGAGAGACGCGCTGCTCTCAGAAAAAAAATAGGCGAGCCTCCTGAGGTGAAGGGGAGCGGCGCTGCAGAAGTGCCTCCGACGCGCCTCAGCAGTGCGTCTGAGGTTGGATGTGTGCTCGCTCTATGTTGATTTCACAGTCTGTGACAAAAAGTCAGACGCAGACGCGAGGTAGACGCGCAGTAGAGGTAGGATGTGTGTGGGGGCCGTAACTGCCAATACAATTCAAACCTGAAGTTATGTGCAGGGCCAATCAAAGCAGACTTTGGGCTTTTTAGAAGGCGGGGCTTAAAGAGACAAGCTCTAAACTGGAGTGTTTCAAACAGAAACACTCCAGTTATGTAAGATTGATGCTGTTTACCATGCTTCTCTGAGGTTCATTACTAATTGTGGAGCCCTGACCCATCACTGTGAATTGTACTCTCGAGTGGGTTGGCCCTCTTTGTCCACCAGGAGGCTGGGACACTGGTGCAATTTTATTTATCAAGCCATGTTAGAAAAGTGTTGCTTCTCACAGTCTGCGTTCAAACAATCAGATGCTTCTGTCAGTTCCATTTGCACACACAGAATTAGGAAAAAGGTAATTCGTCCATTCTGCTCCCACCACATGGAACTGGCTACAAAAAGATTTTAAATTAACCGAAATGATTTCTGTGAACGCTTTTAAATCTTAGCTGAGAGCATTTCAGACCACCTCTTTTACTTGTAGTTGTTTTTTATGATTTTTAATTTACCCTCGAAAAAGAGGTTTTTAATGTCAATGGGACTTTCCTGGTTAAATAAAGGTTAAAAAAAAAAAAAAGAGGAGGCCAAAAAGAAGAGAATTAGCAATGGCCCAATGAGAAATATAAAAGGTTTTGTGTTGTCGCCAGACCATGAAAACTATTTTTTTAAAGAAACCCAAAGTACAACTTCGAACCTGAAATGGAGCATAATATGTGACCTTTAAGCCTAATATGACCCACTGATGTAACTAGATAGTATTTTGTCAGTGGCTAGTTACCATGTCTCCACAAACAACCACCACATGTTGGCTGGAGATGGGGGTTTAACAGGGAAGCCTGCTGTGTACAGTAAGGTGACAGTTCAAACATTGGCCCTGGCCTGTATAAGTTATTTCTACTCCTGACCTGTCCCTGTACAGCACAGCATGATGCCGCCAACAAGCTAGCATATTGAGTGTCTGTGCGTTGGGTGCCTTCAATCAAAAAGATATTTCGGTCCATCTGTGAGCCATGGTGTGTTTGGGATAGAAATACAATAAGTGGGCACCAAAATAGAAGCATCTCTACATTGTAATGTCAATACCATCTTATCCAGGATGTCCTCTAAACTTAGACTTTATTTGAAGTGCCAGAGTCTATTCTTGACTTTGGAAAAAAGCAGTTGAAAAAATAAAAACTTTTCTCAGCACAAGCATCAATGTGTGTGTGTGTGTGTGTGTGTGTGTGTGTGTGTGTGTGTGTGTGTGTGTGTGTGTGTGTGTGTGTGTGTGTGTGTGTGTGTGTGTGTGTGTGTGTGTGTGTGTGCGTGTGTGTTGACTCAGTTATGTTTTTTAGACAATATGTCTGGGCATTTTGTCCTCTACTTGACAGCTTAGCTCTTTTCCAGACGTAGAATATGCAACTGTAAAAAATGATGTTTTTGTCACTCTAGTTCACAGGTGAATTTACCATTGCGGGGATTTATTTAGACATGACAGGACATTTAAGGAAATATAATGAGATATTTCTCACAGGCTGATTCACAAATGTCTGATTCATTTTATCATCAAATGTTATCAGAGAGCAAATTCTACATCTATTCATGTATTATATATATCATATGGAGTGCAAAGGTGCTCGAACGGTGAAAAATCAAATGTCAATTATGGAGAATGTTGAGCTGTGCGCTTGATATTCATTTATTCCTCTGTTGGACTTGGCACGGCTTACATTTGGCTCCTTCACAGCTTTTAACGGTTCATTAAACTGATTCATTTGTCATTGGCCATCCATCACATTGACGCAACGAGGAGCTTCACTGACAGCAGGGGCCACACACAGGAGCAGAAGAAGGAAGGTGCTTTCAAACCATATGAGCAAATCATGGGGGAAAGGCTTTGATACAGATAGAAAGAGTCTCACATTGACTTACTGTAGTACTAACACAGCAATCAGTGTTTCCCCTACCATTATACAGGCCTGGCGGCCCCGCCAGGCCAACGGGACCCCCCGCCAGGCCAACAGCAGCCTGACTTAAAAAAAATAAAAAATAAAAAATAAAAAAAATTTTTTTTTTTTTTTTTTTTTTTAATACATTTTTCAGTGATTCCGTAATAATCATTTGCGAGCGTCTGCGCGGCACTGTCGGCCTGTCTTTACAACCTCTCGTTTGATCATCCCATCAGCTGATCTGTGTGTCTGCTTGTGTGTGTGTGTGTGCTCACGGCGGGCGCGATGCGCGTGTGCATTCGGTGCGCACTTGTTAAACACGGAAGCCAATGAGCAGGAGCATGACTAGCAAGCAAACGCTGAACTAGTGGCAAAAATCAAACCAGCGCCTGCTCTATGGAGATATTAAGGACTCAGTAACAGGGACGTTGAACAGGAAAAAGTGCTGAGCAAAACTTAGAAAGTTAAAATCGCTACGTCGCCGTGGCAACACACCCAATCTGTATCAACAGCAGAGACAGCGCTGAAAAAAACGGCATGCACACATTTCAGTAAGTTTACAGAAGTGCCACCTGGCACTGCTACTGCCTTTGACATTCTCAGAAAAGCATTAATTTATGCTCAAGGGACATATTAATTTACTTATTGTTTTAACTGTTAAGTTATCTTGAAAACAGCTGGCTATTGTAGCCCTATTTGTATTTTCAATGCTACTTTATTTTTATGTTTTAAATTGAGAAATAGGCTAGATGAAATATAATGGTCGGAATAGGGAATTTGCCTTATGTAGCACACATGTTGATAGGCTAATCATGATGTGTAGCCTATGTTAATTCATTTATTTTCAACCAGGCTATTTGCATTTAAAAAAAATAAATAAATAGGCTAGCTGAGGTGAGGTGAGGTGGGTGAGGTGATTCAGATTATTCCAGAAATGAGTAGGCTACTAGACAGGAGCTGTCTATATTAGATCTTAGTGTTTATTGTTTTTTATTGAAATCCACGTGTTTTTCTTGAATAGTTTACATGGCTTGTGTCTCCAAACTATTACAGAAAATAGTTATAGGCAGGACATATGACAGCTGTTTACAGAGCACATATAATTAATCAGAGTTCATCTCTCAAAGTGCACCAGATTGATGCATTTAACTTTAAAAATGATAAGGTTTTCTTCTGCAGGGGATGCCCCCAGACTCCAGAAGGTCCATTCTCACCCAGCAGGATCTAAAAATCCTGTGAGAAACACCACATGTACAAATGTACTGAATGTGAAAGCATAACCCTATGCCCTCATTTTTAACGGGCTGTCAAAAGAGGCTCATCCCAAATGGGGTTCGTTTTGGTCAATTTCTTCTAGAAATTTGGTACGCACACGGCACGCATACTCTTTATCAGCTCTTACCACCGGGCCTAAAAAAAATTCTAGGGGAAACACTGCAGCAATGGACAACTTCCATCCCCTTAACAACATCAGCTATTTAGGGAAGCAACATTTTTAATTTTGGGATCCTTAGCTGCCATTTTTTCCTCAACTCATTTCATACTGGAAATTAAAAAAAAAAAAAAAAAAATCAAAAAAATCAAATTTTCAAACTTGGAAGAAAAAGCGACCGGGTTGGGATCTAGTCTGGGGGGGAAAAAAGACCTTGAAAACGTTCTGCTCTTCCACTTGGTAAAAAGTGGGGAACAGGACAGAGAGCATTGGAGGAAGAGAGAGAGAGAGAGAGAGAGAAAGAAAGATGACACTACATTGAGACAGAAGAGGGAGAGCTGAACTCACCAGGATGGCTCTGAAGACAGTGGAGCTGATGCCGTCGGCCACCTCAAACTCTCCTTTCTCATTGGGCCGTGTGAAGTTGTGCTCCCGCCCCGAACCAAACATCCTACAAACAAAGAACCAGGGCTTGATGACGGCTAATACAGAACAACAGACTATTAACTAGGAGAATGATCTTTAAAAAGGTGGCTCATTACACATGTTGCGCACATTGAAGTTGTGTCGTTGGTACAGAATACTGTGCTGTATCAAAAAGAGGGGAACACTTTACAATAAGGGCATATCAATGAACTGTTAATGAATGCTTAGTTAATGCTATTAACGGTTAGTAAGGACACTGCCGGCAGTGGAAACGCTATCCAAATCTAGAGGAACGGTTCCATACCAAACTATGCCATGTCAAACTGAACTGAGCTGCTCAGTGGAAAAGAGCCGTATGTGTAACTGGAAGTAAATCCTCCTTTGAACATACACCATTAAGGCTGCCTCTACCTACATGAAACATATCCCTCAGTCATTACCTGCCCAGCATGGTGTTAGGTTGGGCCGTGAAGATGGCGGGATCTACCACGAATCTGGTGTTGTCCACAATGAGCGTCACTCTCTCTCCCAGCCTCAGCCCACTGCGATGGCCCTCTTTGTTGCTGAGGTCGTACACGTAGATCATGTCGCACAGTCCTTGGCCCATTGACTTGGAGTGATGGTCGGCTCCGGAGAGACCCAGGCACCGAGGCACGTGTCCCCCGACCAGGGCCCCTCCCACGTGGGCATAGGGCAGAGAAACCCTGGGGGGACGGGGACTGGAGGACCGGGAGGACGAGCCTCCGTCGCCACGTTCACGGTCTTTGGGAGAGACGAGGACATGAATACTTAGTTAATGCTATTATGGTACCGGTGAAGGAACAATCAGTCAACCTTGGACATACAGACAGGTGACTCACCAAAGGAAAGAAACCTGAATAAGTAAGTGGAGAGCATCTGTATACATAGCATTGTTGCTAGCTATGGTGGGTCGGTCTGATACACTTTTTTAATATTATTATATATATTTTTTTTACATACTAGTTTACAGAGCATAGATTGTGTATTAAAGTGGTGGAGTCAGCGATTCTGGAGAACGCTTGTAGTCAAAAATTTACTTTTGTCAAAATCAGTGAATATCAATCTGCTACTTGTCTGTGCTGCTGTGTGTGAGCTGAAAATAAAATCCAGTGTTAATACACAGCCTTGATTCTATAAACGGGTATCTTGCTAGCTACGTTGGGCCCCCCCCTTTGTTTATATAACCTTTGTTGACATACAGTACCAGTTTACAGAGCCTAGGCTGTGTATTAACACCAGATTTTTCAGTGCTCACACCTAGTACGGTTCTCCAGATTGGCTGACTCCACCTTTTTAAAGCTGTTCTGGCCCAAGACCTTACTAAAGACACGCTATGTTTGGCCCCGTCTGCACACGAACAGATGGCCAAAGAGCAATGTTTGATGCAACTACAGTAAACCGTGTGATAATCTGGTCTAATAATCATTTCTATCTTTCTCACCATGCTGGCGGGTGGGAGAGGTGACGTTGCGGATGCAGGGTGTGAGCTGCCCCTCTCCTCTCTCGTGGGAGGACTCTCGTGAGCGGTCGCTGGAGCGCCGGCGCTGCTGCTCGCGGTAATGCTCCGCTCCCCCTCGCTCTCTGGCCCCGCTGACAGCACCTCGGTCTGGGGCACCGCCACTGGCACAGGCACCCCCACTGGCCCCTACACCACTCATACTCATGGTGCTGACCTGCTGCTGCTGCTGCTGCTGCTGCTTCTGGTGGTGGTCGCAGTCCAACACTGACAAACCACTCTGCCACTCACTGATGGGAGAAAGGAGAACACACACACACACACACACACACGTCAAAAAACTTTATTGTCAGTTCTTAATACATGCAAAACATACAGAAGAATCGAAATTTTGTTTATCTCCGACCCGCGATTGCAATAGGGACAATACAACTAAATAAATTAAAATCAGATAAAGATAAACAATATAAACATATTGACAGTAGAACATTCTAAATACTAAATAGTGCAAGGGTAGTACAAAATATAACGGTAGAGATAGATATATAATAAAATAGAAAGTAAAAAAATATATTAAATTAAATTGAAATGTGATGAAGAATATTTACAATATGTGCAATATGCAGAGGAGATTAGTTTTAAGAAAAATAAATTATTCTATTATAAATTTGGAAAATCAAACAAGTTAATGTTCACTACTTCAATTCTAACTTATATGCCGATTAGAGTTAGTGACCCCTCAAACCTGGCCAACACAAAAGGTTCTTGATTGGATGACACAATCATTTAGAAAGGTTCAGACCATCTCCTGGCTGACGTGCCTTGGTAGACCAACAGACAATAACAGAAATGGACAAATGTTCTATGACACTGTTATGTGTTGCCATGGGACCACTGAATGATCGAATTCCAATCCAAACTGTCAGAAGAAAAAAGGTCACAACTACTCCATGTCTAAGTGGGATGACACAGTGATCACAAGCACTAATGCATGATTTCACGCAACAATGAGAGAGGTTACTTGGTGCACAGGCTAGAGGCACACTCATAGGCTCACATACACACACACACTCTCTCACATACATAGTCGTGCAGAAAATCGCTGAGAGGGTAAAGTGTTTATTTTTCGCCTGCCGAGCGATGGAACCAGAGGAGAGCCTGTAAAGTCTGCAGTGGCCCCGTGTGAACCCCTCCTTTTACAGGGGCCCACACACTGACACACATACGAGCCCTCCCACACAACACACACACACACACACACACATCACACCACAGTATCCATTAGAGAGTGCACCCATGTGAAAGAATCTGAGCGATGGGGCAAGTCACTTACATATATGACAACAAACAGAGATGGCGTCCACTGTTTACTGGCTCCACAGGCTTTGGTTTTTCAGAGAATCTTGACTGATGGGTAACAAGCACTCCACTTTTAATTCAGTGTTTTTCCACAGACAGTCAAGGAGTCCTGAGAGAGCGCTAATATCTACCACTCCGGAAGGGACTTAAACACACCATCCTGCCCACACGTTAATGCACAGGAGCAGATAGTAACACACGCCGGAGGGGGCCATTCAGAGAGTGATGTGGATGGTTAAACTTTTTACATTTGTGTTTGTTTTAGATAATACAATACAATCTTGCCGAAATTCTGTTACTTTCTCTGATGAGAATGAAGCTCTGGCGTGGTTGTGATTTAAAAATGCACACGCTCCAAAGCCCAGTGTGGAAACCTATGGACTTTGACAGCAGTATAAGGCAGTTACAAATGGATCATTTTAAATATATTAGTTAGAAGGTCACCTCATGTGCAAAATGCACTTTTTCATGTTTTCTCAACATTAATATGGGCCACACCGGGTGACCACTGAATCCCACAATATGAGAAAAAACAAACTCTCTCTTTTTCTCCACCTTTCTTGAAAACCATGTGTTCAAAACCCTCAGTCACATTTCTCTCCCCATATTGCATCATAAGGGGAGAGAGAAGCCACGCCCCCCCAATTACCAACCTAACTTAGAACATCCTCCACCTGTGATAAGCCTCACCTCCAAGATCAAACAGTTAGATTCAGAGCCGGCCTTCAAGAGACCGGCTGTAAAATGGAGCATTCCTGACAGAGGCTGAAAAGAGGTGATTCAACCATGGCACTGTGAGAAATGTTAAAGGGTTTTTTGGACACTACATCATGAAAACAGTTTTTTTACTTCACCACATTGAACCTGAAAATGAGCAGAAATGTGACCTTTAAAGTAGCTACAAGGAACATTGAGTTGTTTGTTGATTGAAGCTTCACCTTTGGACATAAGAGTTTTTACAACACCAGTGCCTAATGTCTTGCCTAGCTTGGCATTTGTTTAGGAAGCAAGTAAATATGTCCATGAAGCGAGACCATACATGCATCGCAATGAGGTAATGTATTTATATGGGAATTTGTCGTGAATCATTCCTGGGATGAAGATAAAAGGGAAGTGCTCGTGTGAAGTTGTATGATAACTAGATTACTATATAAGCAATGTTTTAAAGCTCCCCAACAATACTGAGCCATATATTGACACTTCTTGGCATCTTGGTGACATGCTGAAAAAAGTAACCGCCTACATCATATGATGACAAAACTAATACAAGATGGACACACATACTGCTTGTTTGAGAAGTTCGAAATTTGGATCATACTGTCCCACCAGCAGATATACTAAAGGTTTCAGTATGTGTATAAAAATAAATGGGGAAATGCTACCACACCTTTTTATAATTACATTATTATTCAACTGTATTGATCAGTTACATTCCTTTGGTTGGGTTGATGAATGTATCCAATTCACTTCCCCTGCCACGGTGCAGCTGGCTATCTGATCAATAGTGCTGAGTTGTCTAAAGGCAGAAACACATCCAGGTCTCAGTAATGAAGAGACAGAGCCTTGCTCTCTGGAGAGGGGCTGCTATGAAATACGATGATGACCATGTACCGTGGGATATGACATCAGAAGAATGGAAAATAGGAGGAAGGAGGGATGGATTGGAAGGAGGGAGGGAGAGACATATTTTTTATAGAAATGGTGCAGATTTGACATGCTTTTTTATACTTTTACAGCCATGAAGTAAGTGCATGTCAGTTCTTCAACCTGAGCTTGATCTAATCATTACTAAATGGGAATGTATAAACTTCAGTCTTTTGTCCAGGGAATAGGCAATGTATGTTTAGGCAGAGCTTCAAAAGGCTGCTATTGAGAGAAGACTCCCTGACATCTACACGTGCTGGATGGGGCATCTGACTGAATGAGTGGGTAACTGGTTAAGTGTCTGGGTGAGCAGCAGACCAACTGATAGCAAGACCAGCGAACTGACATAAGATGATAAACAATGCAGCCTGATCACCTTGAAAACACCTTAGCTACAACCAGTCAAGGTCAGATTCCTTTTTGTTTTAATGGCACACCATCAGTCTTGCGGTGCCTCAGATTATATCTCGTAGGCAAGTCCAACTCATCGACATTAACCCTAAAGACACTAAGGTTTTAAAAAAAGGATTTTTACGTTAAAAAATGTACATGCACAATGTTACATTTGAGTTTGTACTCAAAAGGGTATAACATTGTAGAAATGAAAGCAAGTAAAAGCAGGACTCTGTCTATGTAGCATGTCTGATTCAGTGTGTACAGCCTGCACACTCTGCCAGTGTCCTTGAAGACAAGGGTCACCATAGCAGCTGAGGAGAGGAAGAAATGTGCACACAAAAGAAACACACACACACACACACACAATCTCTCCCCGTGGTTCAGTGTATTCAGGTAAGCACAGAGACCATAAAAAAACTATTATACTGAGGAGCTAAAACGGCCATTTTAAAAGAAGGCTCTCCCTTTCTAAATTGCCTCAATTTAACGATCGGGCGAGACATGACTTGACTGTGATGGTGTTTTTATTTACACAAGTGGGATTTTAATGCTTGGGAATAATAAAAAGCAAACGGGTATTTGCAGCCAAGGCGGCAGGCAGCCAGTGGCAGACCAAGAAGGGGAACAAAGGAAGTGAGGAGGCGATATATTTCACCACTCTGGGGCACACAGCAGCAGCTCCTCTCATCTTTCACGTGGCAATGCAAATGTACAAGCAGCCAAGATGTCTCACACACACACAAGAACTACAAAGCAGAACTACGTTTCACTTGAATTTGAGTTGGATATGAAAATGTCCCTTTTTTGTCGGTCAATGGCCTGTCCTGTAGCCCTTCCAACAGCTATAAATGTGCTTAAAAAAAACTAACAAGAAGAAGCCAAGTTAAACAAGCCCAATCTAAGACACAATGAGTGGATGGCGCCTGGCTACAGTCTATTAAAAGCACGAGGTGAGAGCCCCGAGGGGTGAGGGTCCCATCTATTATTTAAGGGCTGCTGACACTGGCACACTCACGGGCGAAAGGCTCTCTGCAGCAGCAAAGCCTGGGTTAACATCTGGTAAAAGGATGCTGGGTAGATGGAGATAGAACCATTGGCAGCCAGTAACCCCCTTATAACATGAATATAAAAATCCTTCAGTTTTCTTTAGATATATTATTGGAATGTGTCATAACATGTGACATGGATTCTTGTCCTGATTTATTGTATTTAAACTGGATGCTAAATGTGGTGTTTGAGAAAGAATTATATGTGACTGTGTTAGTTGTGCTTATTCCATCGCAGTGCTGCTTGCTTTCTTGGCCAGGTCATCCTTGGAAAATATATTTTAAACTTAATTAGGTTAAAATAAAGGATATTGAATGATTGCTAACAAGTAGGCTACTATTAGGCTATACAATTAAATACATACACTAAGATAACGATCTACTCTCTATTGCAAAACAGTGAATCAGATGAAGTCCCATCAAGGATAGGCGACTTGAGTCTGATTTTTTCTTTTCTAGGGCAATATCATTTTTTTTTTTTTAATTACAGTGAATCACAGCGAGCTAGGTATTCACTGTGTTTACATGTAACCCAAATGACGGAGCCGAATCCCCCGGTGCTTTTTAAAAAAGCGGACATGCACTTACCGGTCGCTCTCTGCGGGCCAAGTGAAGACAAAGCAGCAGGGCAAGAGCTGCGGGATGACCGCGGCACAAAAGCCTTGCGCTCCTCCGAACAAAGCGGGCTTGCCGGCAGCCTCAGCATCCTCGCTCATCACTTCTTCTTCCCAACTTCACCAGCATCGTTTCACAAAACTCAACACGGACCTCCGATTATACACGCTGCTTAGAATCAAAGAATCCACCGCTTCGATCCTATCACCTTGATATGTGTCTAGAAGGCGAGGGTATAGACGCGCACACAGGCCAGTCATTCAGAGACACACAGGAGAGACCTTAAACTATGAATGGCCGCGTGCATGGCTGAATCAGAGCGATGCTGCGTTCACGTGCTCCCTCCGAAGCTCACACTTCTGAGTGCTCCATTACATAGGCCTATAGCATTTGTCATTCGCCTTGCAAAGACGATTTTCAAATATATTTACCCCTTCCCGCATGCCGCATAAAAAATATTGTTTTTTTCAGATGTATCATCTCTTCTGTTCTTTTAAAAAGGCTCAAACGGATAACACGATTGCAATAATTCCAACACCAATTTAAAGGCAGCATCAGCACATTCAATTATTAATCGCCCTGTCCATATGACATTCAAGGGCAATTTTCTTTCTTGTCGAAAAACAAGCATGGGGAAACAATATAAATAAATAATAAATGAACGTGAGAGAACAAGACTATATTAAAAAAAAGATAGAAATAAAGAATTATACACAGGTATAGGGAAAATAAATGGTCCACAAGTCTGCAAGATAAATATAGGCCTATAGGCAATAAAAAAGTGTTGAGCCTTATATAGTACAGGCCCCAGAGGCCTAGAGGAATATCACTGGTTTCTCAAATGGGCTCCTTATTTCCTCTACAACTTTAGCATTAAGACTGCAAGTGAGGAACACAATATGCTAACTACAGGCAATGTCAACTTGGTGACAGCAGGGGACTCCTTTACGCTGCAAGAGAAGTCACACTCCAGTAACCCCCACAGGCTGGTACAAGAGGTACAATGAAGTAATCTTGCTTTCATGCACTGATAAGACCAAGTAATGACAGTATAATAGGCTATTGTGGCACAGGTCCACTCCATTCTACTTAAAGGTGAAGTGAGCGATATATTTAGGTTAATATACGTATTAAATCACTTCAGTGATCACTTATTGTGCTGTTTCATACCTCCAATCTCTCAGTCACCCTCTCTGCATGTAATCGGCAAATTAAATTGTTCGGGGATCCCGAAAGTATATCCAATCAGAAGAAAGAACGCTACAAACTGGCACCCGTCTCACTGCCGGTGGCACCCGCAGAGCAACAGATGGGTGAATGGTTTATTCGCCTACAATGGCAGGAGCAGGTAATAAATCCTTTCAATGTGTTTTTATCATGTTTTATCACACTTTTGGATCTGAGAATGATAATAACTACGCTGCTTGAAGACCGCAGTGCATTAATGTGGTGACGTAGGGACAAGCGAGGGGACTGCTAACTGCAGTAACTGACAGGAAGTTAGCTAAAAGAACCATTCCGCTTACAGCACCTTTAATACAGGTGAAAAATTAGAATATCAATGAAAATTTTTTTCTGTAATTCAATTCAAAAAGTGAATCTTATATGAATTCTAGATAAATAACACATAAAGTAGGAAAATGTAGGGTTAGATAGTGAAGACCATAAAACACTCTTTCTAGCCTTTTCTCAGGCTAGGTTGAACCCATTTCTAAAATATTTCACATTTTTACTACATGGGATCTCAGAGTTCAATACACCTTCATATTTCCACCGGTGATGCAGGTCTTTAAGTGATTGCTGTATGAATAAAGAGTGATTGAATACTTATATTAACTTAAACACATCACTTACCTTTCCTTTAACTTTGTCTAATGAATCTAGAATAAATGAAAGATTCACTTTTGAAGGAACTTTTCAATGCTATTCTATTGTTTTAGATGCACTTCATGATGGAGCATGTCGCTTCCTTTTCAACCGTAGTCGTTTCCTTTAGGATATAATGCACACAATGTAGGTTTAACGAAACATCTGTCTGCGCTATAACACCAACCTCCTCCTGACTATTAGAATATGGGAATGTATATATTAATTTACAGCAACTCAACCCACTTTCTGAAAGGATTTGGTGAACATTGATCAAATTATAGGCAACGGCAGCATGAAATTATTGACCAGTCACCTCAAAATATGGCAAACATATAGCCTGCAATATACCGGCCGTATAACAAACTTAGGAAACATGTGTTTAGTGAAAGGCATCTGTATGCAGTAACTTGGGCTACATTAATAGTTGATCCTTCAAGTCAACATCATTGACAGAAGGTCTAACAATAACATGTCCAGACATGTTTAACTGTGACACAATCTCCACAAAGAATGTGTTTACAGTGTATTTAAACTGTTGATCTACATGATGGCATGGCAATTATTCAAAAAAGAGATGCAACAAATTATTTTGAGTTTTTAAGTTGCCATGTCAGAAAATAAATATTGATACATTCCTACTCCTATGTCTTTCTATGTAGCCTATTGTAAGACATTGGAAAGACTAATTCGTATTAAGGCTTTATTATTAGTTGATTTGATACAATGACTTTCAAGACTGTCTAAGAATAGGAACCATGTTTAGCTCTTTGTTGACGTTACATGAAGTGAAAATTTGATTTATAGTCGAACAACATTGTAGGCTATAGACAAACTCTGGCCACACTGGCTAGAGGAGGTAGGTTCGAGTCTAGCAATACGAAATTCCACTAACATCACCTTTTCACCATAAGGCTTCATATTTCAGCGAGCTTGGACAGATGGCACTAAACCAAGTAGGCTATAGTAACCCAGATTAATCCTGCCCCGTAGCCTATGGCTGGTATGATGCCGTTTAGTTACCGAAATCCAATGCCGCTGTCTTTAACGTGAGGACAACCCCCGTGTACGTACGTGAACCTACCAATGTTAACATCAAAACGTCACTGGACATCGTGCTAAACGGACTTTAAGAGCGGCCAACAGGATTACAGGTTTTTTGGATAGCCTGTCTGGCTACATTAGCGCTGACAGCTAGGCAGCTAACGGTAGCTAACCAGCTGTCTTTATAAAACAGGAGTTTAAAACAATTTCTCTTTACCTCCTTGCGTTACATGTCCAATTGGCCGTTTTGTCCAGGTAAATGACACAGTCCGCTGTACAGTCAACAACACACGTTGAAGACAAAAGAGCTTGAGTTTTCATAGAAACCTACACGAACTACACTTGCCTGGAGATTCTTTATATTGGTTAGTGTAAACGGAGTTCGCGCGGAACATATCGCGAGATTACCGAACATTCTCAAGGCGGCGCAACGTATAGTAGGCTAAATGTAAAAAAATAAAAATACCAACATTTCTGAATGGAAAACAAAAGCAGATTAATTGATCAATTTGCATTTATTCACATTAGACATGCCTTTCAGACTTATACAAATAAAATGATCTAGACCCGATTATCCTCAATTTAGGCCTATAGCTCTATTACACAATTAATTTATGTTGTTCAAGTGCATTTATTTATTTATTTAATTATTTCAAGACAATGCACATTAATAAACATAGTCATTCCAACATGTAAATGTGCCAGATTGTAGCCCAGGGGCTAATTTCCGTCTGTTGTCAATTTGCCTATTCAGCTATTTATCTTAACCTTAGATGCCTGTTTTTCACGGTTTACGGTTTGGTTCAAAAACCAAGTAATTCGGCTATCCTAGCATTAGATGACATAGGCCTATATCCTAAAAAGTAGCCTAATACATTCAAACTGGATGAAATTGTCAAGAAATAAAAGACAAGAATGCCCGTTGATAATCATCCATCATCAAATCATAAACACCATTGTTGGTCCAACTCTCTCCTTCAGTGGCAGTGGTTTACAACACCACCTAAGTGCATACAAAATGGGGAAGCTTTGCCTCGTCGAGGCAATTTCCCTTTTAAAAAATCAATGTCATAAATAGAACGAAATAAATAAAGTGAAAATGTAAAATAAATAGCCTAACATAAAGGACATCATAGTAACATTACGTAGGCTATGCTTCATGTTCAGACATCCAGAAACGTTTTAAAAAGAAAAACAGAGTAGGCCTATAGCCAAAAAGCATGTAGGCTAGCCTAAATAAAATCCTAGGCCTATACAAAAATAAAAAATAAATAAAAAGGATGTTGGAAATGTGAAAAGTTATAAAAAGGAAATACATAAATAAAAAGCACTAAAAAATCATGTTCGCTTAGACTTGAGGAGGAGTTTCTCCAGTAAGTTGAGAGCGAATTGTATCTCTTCGGGCGATAGGTCGCTCAGGTCGGGCAGCTCCTCAGGACGCAGCCTCCGCCTGGCGCTGCCGCTGCCCCGGGCCGGAGCTGCGTGCATGCTCCGCAGCCTCAGCTGAAGCCACTCCAGGCGCTCCTGCACCTGTCTGTGCTCCCCCACGTTATGCATGAGCTGCACCTCACTCACAGTCCTCTTTCTGAACACACGGAGCACAACAAAAACAGGAGGGGTTGATTAGAACGGATGTTGGGCTAATTAAAGGTGCACTATGCAGTTTCAAAGGAGGGCGGGATTTCTAAAACTAGCAGAGCCTGCAATTAGGCTAGTTTACGAAACATATTTAGGCTACTCTACATGTCATTCTTATAGGCCTATTAAATAATTATATCATCATAATTCAAAAATGGTTACAATTAACATTTTGTTGCGGCACCTGGAACCAAACGTAATGTAAGACTAGTATAGTAGTTTGTAAACCAAACTTTGGGCCCTGCTGTTGTGAACAACTGTGGCTTTATAACTGAAAACTGTGTTCCAGGGATCCAATTTTCCCGTGAGTAAAGTTGATTTACTCAGTTGTGTGAATATACCTTAGACAATTATTACTTCTCTGAAACAACATAAGTTACAAAGTGCACCTTTAAAATTGGTCATAGACTAGCCAAAGCGAGATAATGAAATAGCAGATTTGAATATATCTGAAGGAGGCATTGCTTAATGATAGGAGGGGGGGGGGGGATGGGGGTTTGGGGGTTACCTTATGGGGCGACTGTCACATACAGTCAAGAGGTGTAGGATGCAGAGGGAAATGAACACGGTTTTACAGTCCAGAATTTTCATGTTGACCTTGAAGACCTGTTATGATAAAAGTGAAACATTTCTCAAAATCGTGTTTTCTTGTACAAACACAAAGCTTTCAAAACATAAAATATTAGGCCATGACAAAACAAAAAATTCAATTGAATTGACTTGTTTGAACAGTTTGATTCAAAGTGTGTGTTTGATTTTTTTTTAATCTTGAAATCTATATATTCCCACAGCTTACTCAATAAACATTTAAACGGACTATTGCAATAGCAGCCTTAAGGCAAGACACTGTAGGTGATAGGGGTAACATTTTAAACTTCATATATATCATCATGAAACTCTACTAGTTCTTTACTTACAACGCTTACACATTTGACTAAAAACTAAAATGATAGATGTTGAATAAAGCCAGAGTTAAAATCATAATTTCATTTGCATACATACATTCATTTGATGAACATACTATATTAGTTTCCAAAGTTTTTAAACAACAGATTTTGAACACAGCCCCTTTTCATTTTATCGATCAAAAAATACTATGAACGGATCTAAAAAATGAATTTTTGTCATGTTCTTGGGAACAGAATGCATCATAAATCAGACAATTAACAACATATGAACAAATCCTTCGGTAATAACCTTTACAATAGTGCTAAGAATTATGGAAAGTTTAGTTGATGTGAGTGCTTTAGAAGTCTATTTTGGTTCACATTATTGAGAAAAAAAAACTAAAGTTGAGTTAATGTCTATTAAAGATGGTTGCATAGGAGAAATATACAGACGCAAACAAACAAGGTTTAGTCAAATAAACTATTGAATCATACTGTATGTCCATTTAAGATATTGTATTCTTACTACTGTGAAAGCACAGGTTTTAAAAGCTGTATAGACAAATATCTCAAAATTGACAGTTCATGAAAAAATATTATTTTTGCCTGCTGTATCTCACATTAATAAAATAAAACACTTGAAATGAGGTGTGTTGTGTCCTATGACTACAATGTAGAAACAAGCTGAACATACCTGTGGTGGTGGCTTCTCCCCAGTCTGATAACAAGTATTAGATGTGTGGTCAGTGGCATATAAAGTGAAGTCGGTCTGCTTTGGTGGATTGCTCCTATCAGTTATGATGAGAAGTGGACTCTCCCAAAGTCCTTTTATAGGCTGTAGCCACCTAGGCCCAGCCATTGATGAGCTGCCTTCATTACTGCTGTTTATGTCACACCTCTAGCTTGGAGGGGGCAGGACAAGAATGACAACACCTCCTCTGATCTTCAGTGCTTTCACCACGGTCATACCAGACCAAACGAATGGCTTTGCACGTTGAACCCAAATACCCTCACGCACGCACGCACACACACACACACACACACACACACACACACACACACACACACACACACACACAACACACGTTTCTACGGCTATAATTGTGAGCACATTCATTGACATAATGAATGTCAACCATCAGAACTAAATGCCCAATCCCAACCCTTACACTTCACCTTAACCAACCAAGTCTTAAATGTCCTCATTTCCAAAGATGCCCTTACTCCGATGGTAAAAAGCTTAAATAGGTCCTCAAATGGGTGCCTGTACCAGTAACACACATACACACACACACACCACACAACACACGAACACACAACACACACACAAAACCTTAAAATCAATACCTCTTTTATGGTTCCAATAAGTGTTAAAAAATCAGTTGTACTGTATGAGGATGGCTACACAGTTCTGTTACAAAAGGGTTTTACATTTTAATCAGTTTCACAGACTAAAACTGCACTTTCCCAAGCACTTTTTATCGCACGACTTCCCCTCCACATTTTCAATTTTGCATGCTTCTGTGTGAATATTCCCCCTATCTCTGTAGAGTGGCCAGATCTATTAGTCCACATCTGAGGTGACCTTTTTTTGTCCGACTCCACAGCCTGCCTCAGAACAATAGCGCCAACATTAGGATGGATTTATGACTCTCATTGAGCATTAGGGGGTCTCCCTGGTTACATAGGCACTTTACTCAAGAATTAACATTGTTTTATTGAGTTCGCCGCCCAAAAAAGGAGCTTTTACACCGGCCTGACGTCAGAGGGAAACTTTCTGAATCAATGAGAAAGCGGGAGTTCAGGAGGTGTGTCCTCTGATGATGCTGTTATCGTCACCGTCTCTGTCATAAGTGATAAGTGCGTGTGTTTGTGTTTGTGCAGGCCTGCCCAGACAAATGACTGGGCCCCTGAAAGGTCCAGCCATTGGGCCCCCTTTACTCATACTGAACTTGTATCAATGTGCATGATGCACGTATTACTACATAAACACATACCTGTACACAGGGCCGGTTCTAGCCAGTTAGATTAGGGTGGGCTACTGGAAATAATAGTGGGCACTGGGCAGAGATACCGATGTGCGAGCTAATTTTTTTTGCCCTGCAAGATCTCTACCTGCTTTTTGGCACATTTAATGTAACATTTACTGTAATGTAAGCTTTTAGACACACCAATGCTGTGAGGGGGGGGGGGGGTTTACCATGATAGCACTGCTACCAGAAGCTATTCCTCATCAGTATAACAACTATCTAACACCTTCGTTTAAAGGCTAAATATGTAATTTTTTTCAAATTTTTCTAAATATAATAGATAAAAAATACATGCAACTTTTAGTTTTTCAATATAAAATGTGACATATTTTACCCAACAATGAATAAAATGTTTTCTTTTATTAAAGAAAGTTCTCTTGCGAATATAGCGTTCATAATAAAGGTTGGCTAAGTTAGGTCATCTGGGCCCCCCCTGGTGGCTGGGCCCTAGAAAGCTTTCCCACTTTCTACCCCTTATGGGCGGCCCTGTGTGTGTGTGTGTGTGTGTGTGTGTGTGTGTGTGTGTGTGTGTGTGTGTGTGTGTGTGTGTGTGTGTGTGTGTGGTGTGGTGTACGAACTTTCTGAACATCTGTAGAATCAGACTTATTTAGATGTTTTTTTTTACTCAAGGGCATGCTGATAATAAGTGAGAGAAGTAAGGTTATTCTCACAAATACTAATTTTCTCATATCATTGTTGCATTAGACATTGAGTGGTCTGATACATGACTTTTGAAGCATTATCTACGGTATATTTCTGTACAAAGTTTAAAAAATTCTGTTTGTAAGATGATTGTATTTATTTATTCTATATACGAATACCTTTGAAAATTGAATATGTGAAGATAGAGGCCTTCACTTCATAACTCAATTAGTAAATACATTTTTTGTAAATATATTGAAAGGCCTGTTCACCTCAGCCATCATACGTGTCCAAAAGCTTACAAATAGGATTAACTATTTGTTTTCATGTCAGATCTCCAAACCCTTCAGCTTCCCCTGTCTGTCTGTCATTCAGGCATCAGGGTCGAGCTCAACTTTCAGTCACAGGTGTCCCGAAGGAAGATCAGTCCACACAGCTCATGTTAGAAAGACACACTACTCTTTATGGTCGCACGCGCCACACATTAGGTAACCATGAGGGTATGGTATTTTCTAAATGTAGCAGGAGCTAGCACTGGCTATGTCATGACACAAAGGCTCTGTTCACGCAGAGACCCTTCTCTGTGAAACCGATTCAAAGCTATAGTGCGCATTATTTTCCAAACAGCGATGTCAGTTACATTCAAGCCATCGCCAAACAAGTTGACAAAAGTTGATGAAGCCAATCAGCTCTGACCCCCTCCGAAGTGTGGTAACTTGAGAGGGGATATGCGAAAAGACTAATTTCAATGTGCCTCGTGTACAACTGACAAATAAAGATAACTTAACTTAACTTAACTTAACTTAACTCAAACTCTACAAAACTCTCTCATGTTTTTTTCAGTACCCCCCACCCCCCCCCCCCCCGGCACTGGCGCAGGAGTAATGCCAAGAAGTTGTTGATTCTACTGCTAAGAAAAAACCTGGACGTACAGGAATCCATACGGCTTACCTCATGTTGATTGTACATTATTGTAGATTGTTGTCTAATACTCATGGATTCATCATGGGGGAGACGGAAGTTACGCACTATAGCTTAAATAGTTAAAATATTTAGATATTAGACTTTATAGCAGAGTTGAAGAGTGATGTATCCAGGAAGCGTCACCTTATCCGAGCAAATTGCCAAACTTTCAAAGCTCCAGTGCGAAAGCTGCCATGTTGTCATCATCCCTGACAGGTCCCAACGTTTTGATCAATCGTTCTCGTGTTTCCCACGATGCAAAGGGAGCATGACCGCATCGGTAGAGTGGGCAGAGAATGCCAAGCAGCTCCAAAAAGATTTATGAGTGACATTTATTTTTTTTACCTGCATTCAGGCAAAGAGGATGAGAAAATATGTAAATATGTTGAAATGTATCTGTAAATAGAAACATTTTAACAAAGTCGATTTTTTTTTCTCCCCCGTCTTCAGCACATTACACTATAACTATTTGATTTCGTGGGGCTGTGAGTGATTGATCAACGTCTCACTGTGACAGCGAAGCAAGAGGCAGTCACACAAATGCTTTAAGTGGCCGGTGATGTAATTTGTTTTTAAGTGCAGGCTTTAACAGATTTACGGTGATCGGCAGCATGGGGCCCTTGAGAGACATTGACCTCCACTTGCTTCCTTGTGATACTAATGCGGACTAAACGGTGGCCAGGCCGGCCTGTTTAGATGACACCCGCTGGACACCTCTGACCCTGGAGCTCAGATGCTAAACCTTGTCCTTCTCATTACCTCATGCTGCCTTCACGTGGAGCATGCTACCTATGGCATGCAAAGGCAGCTATGGTGCGTGGGAAATAAAACATGGCAAGGGCCTTCCAAGTCAAAGTCCAATATCCAGCCAAAAAAATGTTATCCCACAATCAAGTGGTCCAAAACAATCGACTTAATCATAGTTGTGATGCATTTTTCTTTATACCCAGAGCCAATGTGCTGTGTGCACCTCTGAATAATAGAATTGCTAACTTCGCCGGGCATCACCGTTAACCCGACACTGACAGCTACTGCAAGTCAGGTGCATCTGTAAAGCAAGCTGGTCCCCCCCCCCCCCCCCCAAGACTTAAGAATAGTACCATGGGAGTAAATAAGCAGAAGGGTACTGCTATTTACAGGTCAGGCTTTGACTTTTATAGAGGGTGACGGCATGCCCAGAGCTGGTTGACAGAGAAGATCAATAACATTGCCTAAATGCTGCTTGTCTTCTTCAGTCACTCGAAAGAGAGTTTGGAGACTTCCGGCTTGGCGAGCAACATTTAGGTCACGTTGCTTAGAGCTCCTGCAGATTTTTTTTTTTCTTTTCGATTTGTAGGCACTTTTTTTTCCTCCACTACGGTCAGCAGTTTTAGTGAACTTTTATTTAACACATTTGGTTGACTTTTCTACGATTATCATGCCGCCCAAGGCGAATAAAGGAGGCAGCATTAAACCTAGCCTGTGGCCTGTTGCACGGAGTCGCGCCTCTGCCTCTCCTGAGTCTCCGCCTCCGCTGAATCCATCGCCGGAGAGTATGGATGTAGCCTCACTCAGAACTGAGCCCCTGTCGGCCCTCCGTGTTGTCGCGGCAATGTTTAAATCGGAGCTCCGCGAAGCCTTGGCTGAGACCCTCAGTTCAATTAAGACCGAGCTGCTAGCCTTTAAAATGGAGCTTTCCTCCAGTCTGTCCGCTGTCCGCCAGGATGTTGCTAGCTTGAGGAGCACCGTAGCTGAAGTGGAGCTGTCGCTCTATACCAGCACTGATGACATCCTGGCCCTCAAAGCTCGAGTGGAGCAATTCACACAGGAGGCGGCCAAAATGGAAAGTAAGTGCTATGACCTTGAATCAAGATCGCGATGCCAGAATATTGGAATCATCGGTGTCCCGGAGGACGACCCCAACTCAGCATCAGCAGCTAACGTTTCCAAGCTACTGATGGAAGCCTTTTCGCTCGGGAAAGAGCCGCTAGTTGATAGATCCCACCGTGCTCTGGCGCCGAAGCCCGCTCCAGGTGGCCGCCATTGTCGCAAAGCTTCACTACTACACCGACTGCAACGAGATCCTCAGAAAGGCGAGGGAGTTACAATGGATTAAACTACGCAACATGTCCATCTCCGTGTTTCCGGACTACACTCCAAAGACGGCCCGGGCTCGCCCCGCCTTCACCGAGGTTCGGCACCTGCTACGAGACATCGATGGAGTCAGGTTTGGCATCCTCTTTCCTGCACGGTTACACATCACCTATGGTGGTGTACAGCGCGACTTCACTTCCCCAGAGGAGGCTAAGACATTTATTAAAACACTGAATAAATAAAGTCGCGCATCATGCTCTCCATTGCTCTGACCCTCGTTTTCCAGTTCACTCTACAAAAGTTCTGGTGAGTTGTAAAATGACTCTTTCCCTATAACCTAGTTTGTGCCTCCAGTTGTCACCTACTATTTTTGTTTACATTGGATGACCTTGACATTTGTCCAAGTCCACTCATGGACAATTAAGTACATTTGGTGACTTTTGTAGCTGCACTTTATGTTTGTATGTTTCTATTTTTAACTGAATCTGATTGGAGTTGATAAAAATAGCCTACTTAGGTTTGTGTGCCAATACGTTCTCCATAAAAATATAAACCACATGCCACTAGCCTTATTATTTTTATTGTATTTTTCATCACAGAAACTAGTGGGTGTGTGTAAATGCATGCATACACGGTTCCCAGATGTATAGTCTGTGGGAACATGCATATTTTTATTTATAATTTTATATTATTTTTGTACAATCTAATTTTCAGTTCTGCTGTGCCAATGCACCGTAGTTATTTCAAGTGCCTTATATTCAATATTCAATGTTTACAGTTGATGCTCAGAGTTCTACTTGTTAGTTCTAGCTTTAAAGTCGAAAGCTTCATTTTGAAGACAGCTCCTGTCGGAGTCTGCACTGCTGTTTCCATCGTTTGGGGATGGGAACAATTGATGTGCCGGAGGGGGGTGGGTTTGGGTGGATTAGGTTGTTTATGGTGTTATATCTCTCTGTGATTACTTGTTGTTGTTTTTTGTTGTTTTTTTTCTCCTTTGCCCTGGGGGATCTCCTCTTTTCATCTACCTTCTCCATTCCTGATAAAAATGCCACCTTCAGATGATTAATACAACTTACTCCAACATTGGATCCACTACTAGATTTTTAAGCTGGAATGTGAGAGGTCTGAACAACCCCATTAAACGATCAAAGGTACTTTCTCATTTGAAGAGATTGAATGCCGACATAGTATTCTTACAGGAAACGCACTTACGTGATGGGGATCAAGTTAGACTTGAGAGTCCATGGGTCAGTGATGTTTTTCACTCAACTTTTGATTTGAAAGCTAGAGGGGTAGCAATTTTGGTTAATAAAAGGGTACATTTTACCGCTTCTAAGATCATAGCTGATAAGAATGGGAGATATATGATTGTCGCAGGTCTTCTATACCAGAATCTGGTTTTATTAGTAAACATTTATGCTCCAAATTTTGACAACCCAGATTTTACAAATATATTATTTGCCACCCTGCCTTTCCTAGACACCCATCTTTTAATTCTTGCTGGGGACATGAACTGTGTTATGAATCCAACCCTGGACCGCTCTAATCCCCGTACTCTCAACCAATCTTCCATGTCTAAATCAATTTCTGAATGTATGCTCCAAAATGGGTTTGTAGACCCTTGGAGATTTCATAATCCCCAAACTAAAGCATATTATTTTTTTTCCCCAAGTCCATCAATCCTATTCCCGCATTGATTATTTTTTGGTTGATGGTTCCCTGGTCTCCAAAGTGACCTCCTCTGAGTATCATTCAATTGTTATATCTGATCATGCTCCTCTTAGTCTCAATATACAATCGCCAACCTAGTTTCTCCTCACCCTGGAGGTTTAACACTCTGCTTCTGTCTGATGATGCATTCAACACCTTTATATTGTCCTCAGTTGATGACTTTATAACTATTAACAAGGATGACTCTGTCTCTTACTCATTATTATGGGAGTCGCTCAAAGCCTATTTGCATGGTCAAATTATTTCTTACTCAGCTCATCGCAATAAAACCCGTAAGGCCAGGCTTAATGAACTCCTAATTAAAATCCAGGATATTGATGTGTGACGCTGTGCAAATTTTAGTACGTTCTCGTGCTACTTATTATGAGCATGGTGATAAACCGAGTAGGCTCCTGGCTCATCAATTGAAACGTCAAACTACTTCTCGATTAATTCCACGAATTAAAGATTCCTCTGGTGCACTTGTCTCTGATCCCACTTCTATAAATGACATCTATAGGGATTTCTATTTCTCCCTTTATGAATCATAATCATCATCAGACACGACAGATATGACTTCTTTCCTCCAGAATCTTGATATCCCCTAAGTTGATCCCACTACTGCTAATGAGCTTGACGCACCTTTGAATTTGGAAGAAATTAAATCATCTATTAAAGCCATGCAAAACAATAAAACACCCGGCCCGATGGATTCCCAGTTGAGTTTTTTAAGACATATACTGTATTAATAAGCTGGCCCCTCTCCTCAACTCTGTTTTTAACAAATCCCTAGAACGTGGTTCATTGCCCCCCACTCTAACCCAAGCGTCCATATCCCTTCTTTTGAAGAAAGGAAAATACCCTACTTCTTGCGCCTCGTACAGGCCTCTGTCACTTCTTAATGTTGATGTTAAGATTTTAGCTAAAACCTTAGTGACTCGTCTTGAAAAGATTCTTCCTGCCATCATATCAGAAGAACAGAATGGCTTCGTCAGGAGTTTTTCAATGTCTGAACACTTTTAAATGTACAGTAATTTTCTCTGGTCATTCCGCCTCAACGCCTGAAGTTGTTATTTCGCTTGATGCTGAGAAAGCATTTGATTGGGTAAAATTGCATTATCTTTTTGAAGTTCTACAACAGTTTGGCCTAGGGAACAGGTTTATTCATTGGATTCAGCCTCTGTATATCACCCCTCAAGCTAGTGTCCACACAAATAATTCCCAATCTAAATATTTCACACTATCACGCGGTACTAGGCAGGGCTGTCCCCTCTCTCCCCTACTATTTGCTTTGGCCATAGAACCCCTCTCAATTGCTTTAAGATCTCTCCCCCACTTTCACGGCATTCCTCGTTCTGGGATCGACTTAAAATTGTCTCTTTATGCTGATGACCTTCTTTTGTATATATCGGATCCGCTGACTACTATTCCACCATCATTGCTGGAGAGATTTGGCTCTTTCTCAGGCTATAAAGTGAATCTACTTAAAAGTGAATGCTATCCAATAAACACCTCAGCTTTACAACTTAAACAATCTGATATTCCTTTTAAGCTCAGCCCCTCAGGGTTCAAATATTTAGGGATTAATGTCACCCGCACCTTGCCTTCTCTTTATTCTGCCAATTTTGCCCCATTGGTTTCCCAGCTTGGATTGTATTTTAAGAGGTGAAACGCTCTCCCTCTGTCATTGATAGGTAGGATTAACGTGGTAAAGATGAATGTCTTTGTCAAGATTTATTTTTCTATTTCAGTGCACTCCTTCATTTTTTTCCAAAAAGTTTTTTAATTCTTTGGATGGTACTATCCCTTCCTTCTTGTGGGGAAGTAAGACAGCCAAGATAAGAAAGTTATTATTGCAAAAATTTACATCTGACGGCGGTCTCGCCTTACCAAATTTTCTTCTATATTATTGGTCAGCACAAATACATAAATTAACTTACTGGCTTCAATCCCCCGACCTATTATGGTGTAAGATTGAGACCCAGTCCTGTTTCTCCTCTACACTACCAGCTTTACTCACATCTTCATTGCCCATTAATCGTTCTGCCTTCACAAAGAATCCGATTGTGCAAACTACTTTGAGGATTTGGTTCCAATTGAGGCGCCATTTTAAGTTTTCCTCTGCATCCACTCTGATGCCCATAGTGAACAACCATCTATTTCCCCCATCTGTTGGGAACATCTCCTACATCTTATGGCAAAATCGAGGCATCAAAGTGTTCAGAGACCTTTTTAAAGACGGTGCTTTTGCTACTTTTTCAGACCTGTCCAAAGATTTTAATTTACACATCCCATTTATTTATGTACTTTCAAATTAGGCATTGTGCCTCTTCTCTTTTTTCATGTTATCCCTCCCTCTCTATTAACCAACCATGGGAAGACCTTCTGACCTTAAAACCTCAGCAGAAATCACTAATATCTAAGATTTATGACAAACACATGGCTCCGGAAAACAATTCCACTGTCAAAAGCAAAAATGCTTGGGAGCGTGAGCTTGGGGTAGATTTGACAGATCAATGGTGGGATAAGGCTGTGCATAGTATACGCTCATCTTCTCCTTGTGCCAGGCTGCAGCTTATACAGTTTAAAGTGTTACATAGAGTCCATTTTAGCAAATCCAGACTATCGGAAATGTATCCAAATGTTGTGGACCAATGTGACCGATGCCATGCCTCCTCTTGTAACTTGAGTCATATGTGTTTTTACTGTCCCAGGCTAAATAGATTCTGGAATTACTTTTTTATGACCATGACAAAGGTTCTTGGAGCCCAAATTAAAACAGACCCCTTTATTGCAATATTTGGAACCCCATCTCAACAACCTCATATCACAGCCTTACAATCAGAAACATTAGCCTTTACTTTCCTTCTGGCAAGACGCCATATTTTAAATCCCTCTAATCCCCCATTAATTCAAATCTGGCTCCAAGATGTTTTTTTTTTATTTGAGAAAATTAAATTAACAGTGAAAGGCTGCACTGACAAATTCACAAAAAATTGTCTTCTTTTATAACTTATTTCAATTCTCTATGAACCCTGGCCCAAAACTGAACCCCCCTCCCCCTTTTTTTCTTTTAACTGTTTATTTGTGTTCCTTACGTTATTTAGTCACTGCTTGTTTTGTTTTGTATTTTGTGGAATTTTTCATGCCAATTTGTATGCATTTCTGTGTGAATGCTTGTTTTTTTTGTGTGAACAATTAAAAAACCCAATAAATAAATGAAAGAAAAAAAGAAAGAGAGTATGTCAGCGTTTACAAACTGTTGTCACCCCCTGACACTGGCGCCAGAGCTCAAGAAGAGCCCAAGAAATGTTTGAGTTGTTGATTCTACTGCTTAGAAAAAACCTGGACGTACAACAGAACGTTGTACGTCCAGGTAACCCTACATGAGGTAACCCTTTCACCATCCCTGAAGGGTTACCTCATGTAGATGTGTCGACAGTGTTGCTGTAATTACTCAGAATTCCTGGTGGAGGGGCGCCCTTAGCTCAGTTGGCAGGGATTCCCCTCCATGGGCCTCGGTCAGCAGCAGACCCGGTTTCGATTCCAGCCCAAGGTCGTTCTCTGCATGTCACTCCGCTCTCTGCCCCATTTCAACTCTGTCTCTCTGCACTATCAATAAAGCATAAACATGCCAAAAAATACCTTTCAAAAAAAGATCCTGGTGGCATTGGGGTGACAGAAGTTACGCACTACAGCTTTCAGTGAGGCTAAAATAAAACAATGATTGGTGCTACTTTAAGTATTGTGTGTGTGTTTGTGTGTGTGTGTGTGTGTGTGTGTGTGTGTGTGTGTGTGTGTGGGGGGGGGGGGGTGGTTTGGAACATGTATGAAGTAACTTTTGAGATTGTCAATTGACGCCTGATAGCAATACACCATTCAATATAAAATGACTAACGGTTACATTCCCAATGGTATCACACTTCAGACAAAATACTTTTGTAAAATGTTTAGGAGTGACAATAAGTGGTAATGCCCTTCAGCTCGGTGTGATTGGCAGGATTTATGGTGTGGGGAGAAGGGTCAACTTTAACAGTGAGTGAGCTCACTGTTACAACCTCCTTTCCCAGAACTGCAAACTGTTTTTTACCCTGACCCCTGAGGGCAATGCACCCATCATTTCACTGCCCACCAAACACCACCAAACCAAGCAATTACTATAGCCTGAATTCCCTTCACAAACCCCGGATGGATTGCTTTTGATCGGGTGATAAGAGAGACATGAATACTTTTGAAATTTGAACCAGACCGAATGCCGAAAAAGTTGGTTATTACAAACCATCAAACTCTCCCTTTAAACTTGGCTTCATACAGCCATATTCCAAGCCTGAGCCAAAAATGAAGTCTTCGAAAATATGAAATGAAAATCAATCCATCAGTCTGCCCACCCTCAGCCTCTGTTTTTTGTGCCACCGACATGATATTGTTATAGAAAGAAAGAAAGACATCCAAGACCATTCTGAATTCCAATTGTTGAATTAATGAGAGCATTAATTAACAGGAATCTACAAAACCTGTATTAACCCTTAACCTTAAACTAACGACATCGGTATAAAGTTTGAATTTAAGTCAAATGAGTTGAATCCACTTAGAGGCATGGACAACTAAGTGTTGATTCTTCCCTTAATGTTAAGGAACATGCATGTTTAGTACATGTACATAATGTGCTGTGAGGCTTGTGTATAGAATATTTTTGGATGTTTTTATAGCCACATCAGCAGCCTGACTCCAGATATACCAATGTTGGTTCGTCAGTCAACCACTTTCTTAATAACTAGTGGATGGATTGCCACAGTAGTTTTTTACAGACAGTGGTGCCCTCTAGGCGACAGCAGGTATAAAGTTTGCTCTAGAGTGAAATGTGCCGGCAATTACTGTATGCTGATATAATAGGGGAGAACGGGGGAATCTGAGGCATCGGGTAATGTGAGCCACCCCCTGTATCTAGGCAACGGAAAACATTTGTGGTCATGTGAGATAAATGTTTTCAAGCCTCTCTCATTTCCCCATGGCCCTGAAAGAGAGGACCTCATGGTGCTGTGGTAAGCATGTTTTTTTCACCAAAATAGGTGTTTTGCATGTAAAAGTAAATTTTCTTGCTGTCAACTTAATCAACTGTTGTGCCAAAGCAAATGTATTCACGTAGAAAAACTTCTATCATACGTGTTGATGAACTACCAACATAATGAAACCATGTGATGCTGATAACTGAAGATTAGCCTGAAATGCTAAGAGAGGTAGTTTTTTCTCAAATTGTGGTGGTGGGGGAAAGTGAGCCAAATGCTGTGGGGGAAAGTGAGCCACTATCTCACTTTCCCCCACCATGAGGCACAAGTTAAGTTTAGTCTTAAACATATTTTAATGTAATATTACATGACATATGTTTTATTTTAATGTCATACGCATTGTAGAAAAGCCATCATGCCAAGGAAATACACCAGGAAGACGACCTGGGGCAACCACACGGAAAGAGCACCTTCTCATCTTTCCCTGTAACCTTCAGGGCTGGAATGTAGAGTAGGCCTAATTGTAGAGTATGACAGGCTGATGTTATAATCCAGTTGGGTCTTCTCCTGTGTTCTGAGTCCCAGGCTGTTCTCGCTGGTTCTGATTTTCCTATGCTTTGACCCCCAGACACTAGCTGGCTCTAAGGGTCCTGTGTTCTGACCCCCAGACTGTGTTCTAATTTAACTGGTTCTATCTTTCATTTGAATCTTATTAAAACCTTTTAAATTATAATATGTTGTATTTGATTTTGTTCAGAGTTACTTTCAAGTGTTTAGAAAATTTGCTTTGCTTAATTGACCAAACCCCGTCATTCTTTTACTAGTCCGACATTAGTTCTGGAATGTGTGGCTAGCTTTCAGGATTCTTACTGTTACAATATGTGTTGTTATGGTAGTTTCAGAGTGGAAAAAGTAAGTGGATCAGTTTACCCCCAGCTGGTTCACTTTACCCCCTTGATTTTTCTGGTCTGTCTCAGTTTACCCCACAACTGGGGTAAAGTGAGCCACATGACAACTTTTTTAAAACAATCATATTTTCACTGCCCTTTGTCTTGAAAAAATTCTGCTAATGCCCATTTCTAGGAAACATCCTGAATTAATGGGAAATGTGTAAATTTGAGTGATAAATAATTTTAGCTCGCTTAGAGGGGAGCAAATGTAAAAAGTGGCTCAGATTACCCCGTTCTCCCTACATGAAATTCATCTTCGCAAATGATGGACTGTAATATCGTTGGGGATCTCATGTTTTTTCGTTGTTAAGGAAAAAAATTATGCTTTCAATAATTAATCATACAAAGACATTACCCTCCACGATGCCCCCTTTCATTAGTGCTAATTATCAAAAGGTGACATAACTAAAAAGGTGCAAATGCTACTGTAAATATCATACAGGCTAACCCTCCATACACTTAGTAGTTAAACTAACTACCAAATGAACTGTATGTGTAAGCCTATGCCTGTGTGAGTGTGTTAAAAGATCTCCTATTATACCACTTTTCTGGTCTTAATTTCTCATTAATGACACCTATAGAGCAACCTGACACGAATCACAGCACAAAAAACTATGTAGATTTTCGGGAAACTCTTCCTCTCATCTGGGCGATTTCAGCATTCTCTGTCAACACTGGGCTTCGTCCTTCTCCACCCCCTCGCCCCCCTCCTGCCAAGCCCACTCCGTTGTGATTGGTTACCTTCTGGAAGACTTTCAGAGGAGCGCGGGCAGATTCGAGCAGGCAGGTGGGGGCATGGCAGGAACGTGCCTGAGCAAGTTGCAGCATTACCATACATGGAAAATACGGATTGATCTACGTAGATAAATCCCGGAAAAGTGAATCGTGACCGGCGTTCCTAGTGTTTAGCGCTCTGCACAGCCAGGGCCGCCTTAATGCACGGGCTTACCTGGGCTGAAGCCCCAGGGCCTACAAGGATCAGGGGCCTCTCAAAAAAAAAAAAAAAAAGTTTTTTTTTTTTACTGTCTCATTATAGGCCCCTGATCTAAGAAGGCCCCGCACATTGTCATTTAAATAAATTATTGACTGGCTCATGATAGGCCCCTGATCTTAGGGGGGCGTAGAGAGATCAGGGGCCCATCATGAACCAGTAAAGAAAAAGGAAAAAAAATCACATTATTTTTGGCCTACGAAGATCAAGGGGCCTATCATTCACCAGTACATTTTTGTTATTTTTGTTTAAATAACGTTTTTCGGGGCAACGCAGATCATGGGCCTATATTGAGTTGAGCCATTGAAAACAAAACGAAGACTTAAAAAGAGAGAAGTAGCTTTGGGCTAAGGGATTAGTAAAAAAAATTTTGAATGCTGAATGACTGGATTTTTTAAACCTGTATATTTTTGTTTCTCCTTTTTGGTATTTCTGTGTCTCCAAATGATTCCAGAAAATAGCTCACATAGGACACAGTTGATTTAGCCTTAGTTTTCTTCTCAAAGTGCACCAGATTGATGCATTCTACTTTAAAAGGTTCAAATTTTTCTTCCGGGGGGGCATGCCCCCGGACCCCCCTAGAAGGTCCTGGGTCCCCACCGCTGTCTCTTCAATAACTTGGAAAAACACTGTAACCAACCATGTGTGTTTCGTTATTAAAAGTCATTATACCAGGAGGGGGTTTAAGTACATGTTACCTTAGGTGATTTTGTATTTCATCAATAGAGATATTGTGGTGTAGACAAACATGGCTTTTACGCATCTGTACTGTAAGACTGCCGCCCGGGGGGGCCTACGAGACCTCTCAGCCCCGGGGCCTAGTGGCAGGTAAAGGCAGCCCTGTGCACAGCCACCCCAGACGGTCAGCAGGGAATACGTCTAAATGCATGCAAGTCATCATTTGACACTTTAGTATGGTTAAACATGACTATAAATCATTATAACAACTTATAGGTTTATAGGTCATAAAAGTTGAAAAAGCATAATAGGTGATCTTTAAAAGGACTCCTTTTCCACAGCCTCCTCCATGCAGGATGCACACATCGCAGAAAGGAGAAGGTTATCTCTATGAAATATAATGTCCCTGTTTCAACCTGAGCCAATGTCAAGGAACATTTTAGACTGAGAAGGATGTGTGTGTTAGGGAAGTGTAATCTTCAAATGTCTAATATGGCCTTAAGTACAGCCCTCAAAGATAAAAAAGGATTATTTTAAGGATTTTGCGCGCACGCAAACACACGCACGCGCACACACACACACACACACACACACACAAAACAAACACACACACACACACACACACACACACACACACACACACACACACACACACACACACACACACACACACACACACACACACACACACACACACACCACACACACACACACACACACACACACACACACACGCTAACAATTCAACACCTCTCCTCTCCCCTGTCTTTCTCTCTGAGCTTTACTGTGATGTTTTTTCTGCCAACCTGCGTGTGATCACCATGGCAACAGGAAGCTGCCCGCAGATGAAAATGTATAGTGCCCCCAACAGGAGTAATGTAGGAGCACATTGAGAACATAACTGTAAGATGAGGGTTTCAATGTATCTTATTACCGCTCCAACATGTCAATGGTTTTGGCCCATAATGTTATATTCATTTAGGTTGTTTTGCATCTGAAATTTGTATAGCATATAGCCTATGCGAACATGGAAAAAGGTGAACATGAGTTGTTGAAAAAGTAAAACGTTCAATTCACGGGCAAAACATGTATATACGTGATTTCAATCCATAAATATACAGTGCTAGTTATTCAATGGCTTTTTAATTTTCCAAATTTCAGATGAAACAGATTTACTTCCACATGAATCAGGGGCGGATCAGAGATGACTGTGATAGGCTGCATGCAGGCCCTTTCAGAACTGCACTAAGAAATGATAACGGTATTATACACAAGGCATTATTGTCTCCTTCTGGCAAAAACAGAGTGCAGGTTTGACAGAGAGGAAAAAGGTCTAAATCTCAGCCTGTGGCAAAGTACTGTCTGAATCATCTCTGTTAATCAACCCACACACAGACAGTATTATGCTCACGTAGTGCTGCAGGGCATCAAAAGCTGTACTCATAACCTCCTTAAACTCCCTGTCAGATCAAGCAAAGAAAATCATTTTGAGTTTTGTACATTGCAAAGACAAAATGCACTTTTTTTATAGTATGTGGCAAAGGTTTCAACAATATATTTGCTGTCTTTGTCTATTGATGTTATTGACCTTTTCTTTATGAATTGATTGATGGTTGGTTTATCCTTAGAAATAAATTATGTTTTAGCCCTTGAGAAGTCGCTCAAACGGCACTGTGAGGTTAATTATTTGTGGGCTCGTCAGCAAGAGGGAGCCCTTCTACATTACATACAGTCATATGATCAATTGATAATATATACTGTAAGAACCTTCATTATGGTTGTTACCTGGTGGCCAAAGGATTTAGGCATCAAGCACAAACAAACAGTGATGTCTTTGGAGTAAATAAGTACATTTAGCATTAACAAGCCATGATGAGGTAAGATATTAACCCATAGATTCCCTGCGTTCCAATACCCGTTCAACATGCCCTCGTTCACTTGCCCTAGGCACTTGCCCTCGGGGGAATCCCCGCCGCCATCTTAAGTGTCGTTCCAATTGTCTGGAAACTGAAGTGAACTTCATGATATAGACCCTCGGAGGGCTGAGTGATCAAGTGAACATCCATGGTCACTCCGAGGTGGATATCACCCACAGTGCATTGCAGTTCGTCTTCTTCTTCTTCTCCTTTTATTTTCCGGTAGACTGTATGCTTTTAGGGACATCGCGGCCACCCGCAGGACAAATATATATATATAAATATATTCCAAAACGCCTCAATTAGGCTATCCTATCTCCATACAAACAATCCAGTGAATGTATTGCAGTTTACACATTGCTGCTATAACACCGATGGCTGCCAATTAGAGGACTATATAAAACAAATGTTTTTGGTTGAAACTAACATAAATAAGAAAATATGTCGGAGCAAACAATTTACATGTGTAAGTAACAATATCTTGATAATCTGAGTTACCGTGTCGAAATTCAATGTTTGTTATGCTATGGAAATGGCTTTCTGCAACATAGGCTACCTTAGCAGAATGTTATAATTCTGTATTATTTGCATTCAGATTTACCTATGTAACTGACGGTCCATTGCGACTACAAGGGCAAGTGGGCAAGTGGGTTCCATTTAAATCCTCCGCTCCTCCCCCACCCAGTCTCCCTCCGTTCTCCAAGTTCGCTCTGTGCAACGTATGCTGTTACGTCATACCAAGGGCTGAGGGTAAATGAACGAGGGGAAGTGCAACTACTATTGGAATGCAGCTATTGATACATGGCAACTGTTATGTATGTCAATTCATCTTAATTTTAGTCAGGTTTTAATAGCAAGACCAGACTAAAACTCTTAATTATTTGCCAGTGGACCACGTAAGCTTCAACTACCAATAACTCATTGTTTGTTAAAGGAACAAACAACCTACTTGTATTGTTTATTCATTCTCAGTGCGGGCTAAAGTGGGGCTAGAATGTAATGTTGGAGACATTGGGGGAGAGGGGTTAGGGTTTGTTGTCCTGGCAACACATTTCACTGCAAACTATGCATTAAACTGTAAACTATCCTGTCAAGTGTGACTATTAACTTCATTTTCGCCATGACTACCAAATGGACAGCAGTGACACAGAGTGAGTCACTGGCTGCCTCCCAGCTTGTAAGAGAGTATCCATTAGTGTGTGAGAGACATCTGCCTAACCCTAACCTGACCTCTGACCTCTGGGTTTAAAGACCTAACACCCGACGCAGGTGTCACTACAGACATGCAAACACTCATGGGGGAACGTCAGCTTCCAAGAATGAACCTTTGGAACTCCATTTTATTTTTTGAATTAATAAAAATGAAGCATCAAAAGTAGAGGGAAAACCTACGAGGATCGGTCCAATCTGCAATTCTCATCATGTTATTCCTCTCCTTAATAATGTGTCTGGACTGACTGAACCTTACTGAATGAGTCTGATCCGGCCTGTTTTTCTCCACAACATCCTTTTTACTATATAAAAGACTATTACTGTATTATGTCACTTCTGATAAATTACAGAGTTATTGTGCTTATCTACACAAAAACGGTATCCCTTGGCTTTGTCAAAACTGCATTTTGCTTTTTGTACTGCTGCCAAGGCTGCTGCAGCAGCACTCTGGCTCGGTAATCTGTGGACTGTCTGCACTCTCTGCCATAGACAGACATCAACATAGATGGCTGAAGCAACAGCAGAGCTGTATTAAGAGTATGGTTTTGAGATCAGATCTGGTTTAGCAATCATTAAATTACATAAATAAATGTAATTAGTGGTTAACCGATTAATATTATATTATAATTATATTGATTTTAAAATGAAAAGTAATAGTTGATACCCTGACACCTGGCAAGGATAGCTTCATGTTTAAAACTGTATTTATATATTTCTCAAAAGTGGTACAGACACAGTACAGAGAGGTTTTTGAATTTGGAGTTTGCAGCATTACTCAGGTTGAATAAGGTTAAAATAACCAGGACCTTAAAAATATATATTCTTTATAGGGGAGAACGGGGTAATCTGAGCCACTTTTTACATTTGCTCCCCTCTAAGCGAGCTAAAATGATTTATCACTCACATTTACACATTTCCCATTAATTCAGGATGTTTCCTAGAAATGGGCATTAGCAGGTTTTTTTCAAGACAAAGGGCAGTGAAAATATGATTGTTTTAAAGAAAGTTGTCATGTGGCTCACTTTACCCCAGCTGTTTGGTAAATTGATCCACTTACTTTTTCCACTCTGAAACTACCATAACAACACATATTGTAACAGTAAGAATCCTGAAAGCTAGCCACACATTCCAGAACTAATGTTGGACTAGTAAAAGAATGATGGGGTTTGGTCAATTAAGCAAAGCAAATTTTCAAAACACTTGAAAGTAACTCTGAACAAAATCAAATACAACATATTATAATTCAAAATGTTTTAATGAGATTCAAATGAAAGATAAAACCACTTAGATTAGAACACAGTCTGGGGGTCAGAACACAGGATCCTTATAGCCAGCTAGTGTCTGGGGGTCAAAGCATAGGAAAATCAGAACCAGCGAGAACAGCCTGGGACTCAGAACACAGGAGAAGACCCAACTGGATTATAACATCAGCCTGTCATACTCTACAACTAGGCCTACTCTACATTCCAGACCTGAAGGTTACAGGGAAAGATGAGAAGGTGCTCTTTCTGTGTGGTTGCCCCATGTCGTCTTCCTGGTGTATTTCCTTGGCATGATGGCTTATCTACAATGTGTATGACATTCAAATAAAACATATGTCATGTAATATTACATTAAAATATGTTTAAGACTAAACTTAACTTGTGCCTCATGGTGGGGGAAAGTGAGACAGTGGCTCACTTTCCCCCATAGCATTTGGCTCACGTTCCCCCACCACCACAATTTGAGAAAAAACTACCTCTCTTAGCATTTCAGGCTAATCTTCGGTTATCAGCATCACATGGTTTCATATGTTGGTAGTTCATCAACACGTATGATAGAAGTTTTTCTACGTGAATACATTTGCTTTGGCACAACAGTTGATTAAGTTGACAGCAAGAAAATTTACTTTTACATGCAAAATACCTATTTTGGTGAAAAAAACATGCTTACCACAGCACCATGAGGTCCTCTCTTTCAGGGCTATGGGGAAATGAGAGGGGCTTGAAAACATATATCTCACATGACCACAAATGTTTTCCGTTGTCTAGATACAGGGGGTGGCTCACATTACCCGATGCCTCAGATTCCCCGTTCTCCCCATGATTGTTTTTTTTTATTAAAAAGGTTTTTTAAGACAAATATTGCTGTTGTTCCACACTAAATCAGCATCTCTACTTCAGACAAATGTAGGACATCAAATAAAACTCAGCTGAGAACATTCATTCAATGTCTCATCCCTAGGTCCACTTCATTGGTGTTTTTCTGAAGGTTTTCCGTCACATCTCATGGCCTTCCTCCAGGCATAGATGTGGCTCAGTTGGAACGGAAATAGTTTAGTTGTTATCAAATGACCTTAATATTCAGATTGGTTATTCTTCAGTGCTTGCCAGAGTGTCAGTGTATGTGTTCTTTGCTTTCTACTTTAAATGTAATTTAAATGTAATACACTTATAAATGATGTATTTGTATGGATCAGTTTAATAGAAAAGCCTACTTTTTAATCCTCCATTACCATATAGACTAGCAGGAGGGGCCCTCAGATTTCCAGGTACCCCTACCCGAGGTAGAACAAACCTCAACAATGATTTTTTAAATCTTTAGAATGTCCTGTTCATGAAATTGATTCTTGAGCACTTTTTCTTTGGGCGAAATATGTTTTTTTGGTTCTTCTTTAGAACTACCCCAGTCCCTCAAAAAGAGCCAAATTAAGCCATTCCGAATAGGGGATATGTGACAAAAAAGCCCATAACTTGGGAATGCTCACTGTTTTCTTCATCAGATATATCAGAGGTACTAACCAGGTGTCTGTCCCACATCACCAAAAAGTTAGAATGTAATTTACCAAAACATTTATTGAAATAGAGTCCTGTATACAGAGCTTTAGTTTAGGCGGAAATGGTACTTTTGTGGTGATAGGAAAAGAGGGTTCCTTTACCTTTCTCTCAAATATCACCAAAACATAAATCCCTGCCAAATATACCATTTATGTATTGTCTAGGATGCTATTGAACAATAACCAGTGGTTGTATGAAGATATATATTACAGTTCAATTTTAATGAGATTTTTCTCGAAGTACTCCTCCACTGAAATAGCCATATTAGGACATTCCGAATAGCCTATAGTCCAGCAGATATGTGAATGCATTGTGCTTTTTATGATAGAAACATGAGCTTTGGCACACTGTTAGAGCATGCCCTAAGGAAGATTTCTGGCTATAGGGCCAATTTTTCCTATGGCCCCCACGGCGGCCATTTTTTAAAATGGCCACCAGCAGCTCTTATAGTACTAGTAGCTTGGGTTGTAGAGCACCTAGGATCTTGATTATGGTGTCTAATCCCACATTTTCAAGGATGGACAAGGCATTGGTGCTATTTAAAACATGCTAGAAAGTACCCAACTTCATATATCTGGCATTCAGGGAACACAATTGTGGTAAAACCTTCAAATATTAGCGGAGTTATGCATATTTTCATGAATTACAGAATCAGTTCATGAGTTGTATGCCGACCTCATATTGTAAGCATATAAAGTCAGCATACAACTAAAGTAAATATATTTTTCAAAGCCTGAACAATACATCAGTTTAGCCTGTTTGATAGGTTGCTATTTTATCCGTGTAACCCTCTCTGAGTAAGTCAACATTGCTCTAGGTTCCGAAGGAGCTAAGTGATATAAACAGTTACCACAATGAAAGTACCAGGCAAGGTAAGTTGCAAGCAGTAACTTTTACTCACATAAAGTTGTAGGTCACACCCAAAACACATATGCATATACTGTTCATTATTTGAAAATAAAAACATGGGCCATTTAAAATAAACAACATGGTAAAGGGGAGGAGCTTAATGTGGGAAAGAGGAGGAGCTTAATATGGAAAAGGAGAGGGGCCTAAAGTGATTAAGGGGAGGAGCTTAATATGGTAAAGAGGAGGAGCCTAACATGGTTAAGGGGAGGAGCTTAATATGGTAAAGGAGAGGATCCTGACATGGTAAAGGGGAGGAGCTTAATATGGAAACTGGGAGGAACTTAATGTGGTAAAGGGGGGAGCTTACTGCGGTATAGGGGAGGAGCCTAATGTGGTAAAGAGGAGGAGCCTAACATGGTAAAGGGGAGGAGCCTAATATGGTAAAGAGGAGGAGCCTATCGTGGTTAATGGGATGAGCTTGATATGGTAAATAGGAGGAGCCTAATGTGGTAAAGGGGAGGAGCCTGACATGGTAAAGGGGAGGAGCTTAATATGGAAACTGGGAGGAGCTTAATGTGGTTAAGGGGAGGAGCCTAACGTGGTAAAGAGGAGGAGCCTAGCAAGATAAGGGGGAGGAGCCTAATATTGTAAAGGGGAGGAGCTTAATGCAGTAAAGGGGAGGAGCCTAATATGGTAAAGGGGAGGAGCCTAACATGGTTAAGGGGGTAGCTTAATGTGGTAAAGGGGGGCTTAATGTGGTAAATGGGAGGAGCTTAATGTTGTAAAGGGGAGGCGCTTAATGTAGTAAAGGGGAGGAGCCTAACGTGGTTAAGGGGAGGAGCTTAACGTGGTAAAGGGGAGGGGCTTAACATGGTAAAGGGGAGGAGCCTAATATGCCAGAGGGGAGGAGCTTAATGTGGTAAAGGGGAGGAGCTTAATATGGTAAATAGGAGGAGCCTAATGTGGTAAAGGGGGGAGCCCAACGTGGTAAAGAGGAGGAGCCTAACGTGGTTAAGGGGAGGAGCTTAATGTGGTAAAGGGGATGGGCCTAACGTGGTAAAGGGGAGGAGCTTAATATGGTTAAGGGGAGGAGCTTAATTCGGTAAAGAGGAGGAGCCTAACATGGTTAAGGGGAAGAACTTAATGTGGTAAAGGGGAGGAGCCTACTATGACAAAGGGGAGGAGCTTAATATGGTTACGGAAATATGTTTAATTCTCATCAATCCGAGATGTGTGCCAATAAGGCGAGACAACAATAAAACCCAATGGGGCTATTTTTTTCCTTTACCCCTATCAAAATGAAACTTTACTTTTCATGGTTGATTAGGGGATACTAATAGTAACTTTTCATGTTGCATAGTCAAAGAGCTGATGTCAATAACAGGGTCCAAAAAGGAATAGCCTAAATATAAGGATACTCATTAAAATTAAAATTGAACAAGATAGAAATCATCATGGGCCCCTCAACTAGTATTCTGTATGTGTGAAGGGCCTTGAAGGCCCCCTCACACATACAGAAATAAGCTTTCTATGTGTGAATTATAAATTGTTCATAAAAAGTAGCTATCCACCCTTTATCTTTTCAAATGGGCCCCTCCATCATAGAACATGGGTCTGCAGACCAATCTACTGTTTTTACAGTTGCAAAGTAAAGAGTGCTGCCTGTTTAAGAAAAATCTGAAAAATAATGTTCCTTCTGCATCTCAGGATTTGATATAGCCTCTAAGGGTGTATTCACACATGCCGTGTTTAGTTCGGTTGAAACGAACTCAGATGCACTTCTGCCTTTGGTGCGCATCTTTCAGGCAGGTGTGAATACAGCTATCGCACTCTGGGGCGGACCAAACAAACGCTCCGAGACCCAGGTGAAGAGGTAGTCTCGGTGCGTTTCCAAACGCACTCTGCTACAGTTCGTTTGTGGTGTGAATTTGTCCGGACTCGATCCGACCCAAATGCAGGAGGCACTGCGCCTTTTCTTTCTTTTCTTTTTTAATAGGCTAAATTGCCTTCAGCTTCACATTATGAGAAAGTTTTGTTGTCGCCATTGTTAGGACGATAAGTTGTGGTTTGACCGGGAGCCCAGAACAATATATTACTATACTATATTATTATTTGATCGAGAGGACGCGTAAAAATGCTGAATGTGTTCAGCGATCAGATGAAGGAGAGGGGAGCGTCTCCCGCACAGTGCCAACAGGTTCACGATGCGCATGAAGTGTGTGTTTTTATTTTGCTTCCCATGTACGGGACAGTCAATACTATCCCCGTGTCAGTTTGGAGCTGAACTGCGCCGAACTGACACCCAGCTGATACACAGCTTAATCAGCTGAGTGTCGGCATGAGCCTATTCTTCTCGCGAGCCGCACGTCCAGCAGCAAAAATACAGTAAAAATTATGTTTCACATCGTAGACTACAAGCCACATAACGTGGCATTTTCATAGGGCTTCATATTATAACCATATGAAACAACAATAATTTGATGTTTTTCTTCTTTATTTATAGGCTAGATGTAGGTATTTTTATTATTTTTAACCCCATATTATATCAATGATATATTTCGCAGTTTTTACTTCGTTCTTCCTGCTTCTCTCCACCCCAGAATGTCTGTCCAATGAATGAATGACAACAGATCACGTGTGGTTTTGCTTCGTAATGCTGGTTCACTTACAAAAGGGGCAATATGAAAGTGGACCACACCAAACAAAAGAAATCTAAACTCTATTTGGTCTGGACCAAAGCAAGTGAACTAGCGGACTTTCCCAGTGTGAATACACCCTAAAAGTTCCTCTCAAAGTGCACCAGATTGATGCATTTTACTTTAAAAAGGTAAAAAAAAATCCGGGGGGGCATGCCCTCGGAACCCCCCAAAAAGGGGTTCCGGGGGCATGTGGGGGGCCCTTTAAGAGATTGTGCCCAGGGGCCCATTATCTCATAATCCGTCTATGGTGACAGGGGACCGTGGCTGGCGTAGATCAACACGGTGCTTTGCTGTACTTGTCGTGATAGTCCCCCGGACATAGCCGTCATGTTTGGGTTCATAATATGAGGCGCTAGCGGCACACAACAGGGTGAGTTAACTAATGCTATACGGCGCTAACTTGTTTTATCGGCTAAAGCACAGCCGCATATATTCACTGAATTAACCAGGAAGTCCATTCTCCTGGTTTACTCTCCACACGCCTTCTATTCCCGAGCTGCCGTCATACAGCACCGGCCGCCTGCAATATATTTTCCTTTTGAAAAGTCCAGGACCCAACAACAGCTCTCATCCCTGAAGAGTGACTGCTCCTGTTCTCTAGGCTTTATATTGTATCCCAGATACGTGATGGAAGTCTCGATGAGTTTCCTTTAGCTCGAAAAACCAGGCATGTCCACTGGCATTGTCACAAATGGGCAAGCTAAGAACTGGAACCAAGTCAGACTTGGTGGGCTGTTTGGCGAACCTGATTTCATCACAAGAGAACAAATCCAACCCCATAGTACAGGTCAACATACTTGATGGGGCTCGTAAACATGCTACGACCTGGTGCTGCTGAGACCTTTTCTAAATATTCACAGAAGGTGTTCTCACCATACATCCTGTCTAAGCTGGAGCATGTCAGCAGAGTGAATGTTGTGTGGGATCTATATTTTCCTGACAGTTTAAAGGCGGAAACAAGCAGCAAGATAGATGCCATGAAAGAGAACAGTTCAGCCTTGTCCAGAACGATGTATCGCCTTGCCGAGGTTCCATGCCTTTACTGGATGTGACACAGTGTCATCTTTTGGTGGCAGGGGTAAGAAAAATGTGTGGGATACATGGAGGAGCTTTGAAGATGTCACAAAAGCCTTCTGTGCCTTTGCTGCCACACCTGACTCCATAGACAACTGGATGGAGCCTCTGAAGAGATGTGTTGTATTGCTATATGACCGCACCAGCAGCCAGGAATCTGTCTATCAGGCAAGAAAGCAGCTCTTCACCCAGAAAGGAACATCAATTGAGGGACTTCCAACACAAGCAGCACTGATGCAACACAAAAAGAGGGCTGCCTACCAAGCTGTTCACTGTTGGGGACATATGATGGTTTCAGCCCCTCAACTCCCATCACCAATGGGGGTGGAAGTGGAAGGCCACAGGCAGATGGGAATTTCACTGGGCCGCACTACAGGATCGATACAGGCCTGTTGTAAACTCCTCCGCTGTGGATGCAAAAAGGGGTGCAGTGGACATTGCAAATGTGTCAAGGCAGCACTTCCGTGCAAAATGCACGGAAGTGCTGCCTTGACACATTTGCAATGTGTGAAATCAAGTATTAGGCCAATTTTTTATGTTCAAATTATTTATATGCATATGTGTTTTGGGTGTGACCTACAACTTTATGTGAGTAAAAGTTACTGCTTGCAACTTAGCTTGCCTGGTACTTTCATTGTGGTAACTGTTTATATCACTTAGCTCCTTCAGAACCTAGAGCAATGTTGACTTACTCAGAGAGGGTTACACGGATAAAATAGCAACCTATCAAACAGGCTAAACTGATGTATTGTTCAGGCTTTGAAAAGATATTTACTTTAGTTGTATGCTGACCTTATATGCTTACAATATGAGGTCAGCATACAACTCATGAACTGATTCTGTAATTCATGAAAATATGCATAACTCCGCTAATATTTGAAGGTTTTACCACAATTTTGTTCCTGAATGCCAGGTATATGAAGTTGGGTACTTTCTAGCATGTTTTAAATAGCACCACTGCCTTGTCCATCCTTGAAAATGTGGGATTAGACACCATAATCAAGATCCTAGGTGCTCTACAACCCAAGCTACTGGTACTATAAGTACATTTTTAGAAATGGCCGCCGTGGGGGCCATAGGAAAAATTGGCGATGGCCCTATAGCTAAAAATCTTCCTTGAGGCATGCTCTAACAGTGTGCCAAAGCTCATGTTTGTATCATAAAAAGCACAATGCATTCACATATCTGCTGGACTATAGGCTATTCGGAATGTCCTAATATGGCTATTTCAGTGGAGGAGTACTTCGAGAAAAATCTCATTAGAAATTGAACTGTAACATATATCTTCATACAACCACTGGTTATTGTTCAATAGCATCCTAGACAATACATAAATGGTATATTTGGCAGGGATTTATGTTTTGGTGATATTTGAGAGAAAAGTAAAGGGACCCTCTTTTCCTATCACCACAAAAGTACTATTTCCGCCTAAACTAAAGCTCTGTATACAGGACTCTATTTCAATAAATGTTTTGGTAAATTACATTCTAACTTCTTGTTGATGTGGGACAGACACCTGGTTAGTACCTCAGCAAATCTGATGAAGAAAAGAGTGACCATTCCCAAGTTATGGGCTTTTTTGTCACATATCCCCCATTCGGAATGGCCTAATTTGGCTCTTTTTGAGGGACTGGGGTAGTTTTAAAGAATAACCAAAAAAACATATTTCGCCCAAAGATAAAAGTGCTCAAGAATCAATTTCATGAACAGGACATTCTAAAGATAAAAAAAATCATTGTTGAGGTTTGTTCTACCTTGGTAGGGGTATCTCGAAAACTAAAGCCTTTTTTGAGCACTTGCTGCTAGACTAATAGTCTACTTGACAATGATGTACTGTATGTCAGAGTATGAGTAGTTGGTAGTAAATTGCGACATCTACTGGTCTGTTTGTGAACTGTGCGTGAAACATGAAGTCTAAAAAATTCACCTTTGAACCTTACAAACAATGCATTTCATCCAGGACAGAGAACTCTGTAATAATCTTCAGTGTAGCGAGAAAAGTATGTTTTATGAAAGGAAATTATTACCATGCCTACTTTTTTTTGTGTGTGCCAATAATCAATACTGCAGTCTGGACCAATGAGTCCTTTCTGTGATATCGAAAACAAATCGAATTGTATATGCAATATATTAATAATACGTAGGCTATAATAATTTAATAATTAAACCTACATTGGATGAAATAGTGGACAATGACGTGTTTATTCTTTCCTTAGAAGCTCCTTAAATATTGGAAAGGCTTTTTTAACTGAGGCATGCCAGTGGGTAGTTGACAGAAGTCAGGTCATGAGAGATGCACTTGAATGCAACACACAAACTCTTCGCAGCAGAGACGGTCTTTTTGGAGCTGAGTTGGCCGGGTTCTTTGAAATCTGCTTTCTGAGGTAATTATTTATGAATGTATTAATTATTTATTCAAAAAAGTGTTTGTATGTTACATTTAATGTGACAGCCTAGCTACACATTCCAAATACCTTATAACATCACGAAATAATAAGGCCTACTTTAAAGTAGCCACCGTATTGAACCGCGAAAATACACTTTGAAAAATAGTATGCTAAACCCGTCAGCTTCCTTGGTAAAGTCGTTGTGTTTTTCATGATTTCGACAACTTGCACTAGTTTTTAGCTAGTTTTATAACCAGACGAAACTGTAAAAACGCCAGCAGGCCATAGTAATAGGGCTACACATTACACACCAATACATTTTCCATTCGGGAATGAAATAAAGTAGCATAATTTAGCCTTTCTAAATAAATTCAAATGTATCTTGACAGTTACATTGTCGCAGACGTAATTTCTCAGGTTAACGTCCTCAATTGAAAGGCTGTCAGTGTACTACTGTGTTAGCAAAGAGATTAACTTCACGCTGAGTCAAATGCAGCCTATTAAAAACATAGGCTATAGGCTAGATATCTGAAATGAAGGTAGGCTATACCAAATAAACCTTAGCACATATTGTAACAAAGCAAATGCGCGCCAAATAGTTAGTTCATCAACAAACGTCACCATGTTGTTTCTTATCAGCTCTGTTGCAAAGTGAGACCCACCAAAATATATTTCAGTAGTCCTAGGTTGCTTATTGCACATAGGAAATGGAAGCTTTACAGGGGGCTATGTGCCTCCTTATGTTAAAGCTGCAATTCATAATGTAAGCTACTAGAGCACTCGGTTAATCCCCTTTTTGATATCATAGGCATACTGTTTAAAAGCCAGTAGAGCTGTGAAGGGTATTATGCAAATTAGTTAGGCTACATCTCCTGGGAAATACAATACTTGTCGCCCCGTGATGTATGGAGTATCCTCCTGTTTACTTCTCTGAGTGTGTCTCCACAGAAGCAGTGCACATCATGTCTGTTGCCTCTGTGCCAAGCCTGGATGTTAAACTATAAGTGTGATAAACCAAACAGGGCTGTTTAAAACCTCACAAGGGAACGAGACGCCAAACAGACTCTCAACGCATCTCAAACAATTACGCTAAAAAGATTTGCTGACACTAAACGCACTCACTCTCTCCCTCAACAAAATGGTATGCAAACACACTGGTAATGCACAAAGCAACATGAAGCTGCTGAACTAAATACATAGAAGCAGATGGTGAGACAGGACGTTAAAGCATCTACTATACAGACAGGTGTTGAATTAAAGGAATGACAGGGAAAAGGGAGAATGCTGTTCGCACCTCCAGTACAATAAGACATTCTATGACGCAGGGGCAATGGAGCTGGTGGTGTACAATTTCAAAGTGTTTTCTGGGTGTGGCATGTCTCCAGTGGAAATGACACCCAAATACACCCAAAAACGTTAGGGCTGAAACCATGGTAAAATCACCTTGATCTAAAGATCTGAAGTAAAAAAATCTAATGTATGTCCGGTCAGTGTAATTGGTAATACGGTTGTTGTCACGAGTTTATTACCCGTTGTGGAGATTTCCACACCATGGCGTCCCTACTTTGATTGTGCATATTCTGTAATTACAAAATCAAATAGTGACCTGAAATAAATTCAATTTAAAGATAGTCTACCCATCTGTTATCTTCACGCGAGACCCATACATTTACATTGTCTCTTTCTGTCCTAAAAGACCCATGATGAGTGACTGCGAGGAGGAGACGGACTTCTTCTGTCAGTCCTGGACTTTCCCTACAAAGACAAAGACAAAGAAAGCCTCCAGAAAATGTCCCAAAAGCAAAAGCAAAACCACAACGGAAAGAGACGAGAACGGGCAGAAAAAAAAGAAAAAGAAAAGCGCCAAATTCAAAGAAGCTATGGAGGGACGGAAAGAGAAGAAAAAAGAGAAGAAGAAAAAAAAGAAAAAAAGATCGGATCTGGACGATAGTTTTTTGCTCACGCAGTACAGAAGCGCAGGAGAACATCCCACGCTGCATCCCCGCGGTAATGACCAGCCCGACCCCGATGGCCTGACCCATGACTCCAAGAAGAAAAGCAAGAGGAAAAAGAAAGTGGAGTTTGACTTGTCGGCGGGAGACGTCCGTGTCAAGCGTCCTAAATGTGTCTCCTCTTGTGAGCAGCAGTCTCCCAGAGAGAGCATCCAGGCTGAGAGCAGCTGTCCACAGGTCACAGTGGCTGACCACAGTGACTCCCAATGCACCAGTGATGATATAAACAGCCAGGACCTGTTTATCACCCAGAAGACATTCAGAGAGCCGCCCTCTGAACCCTCCAGCTGCGAAGCCGGCGACAAAGCCATTAATACAGCTCTGTTAGTATTAACCCAGCATCCAGAAACGTCGCATAAGCTTCCACCAGACTCACATTTACAACAGCGGCACGGAAGGACAATGGAGCCGGTGCAGAAGCCAAAGACAGTACAGGTACTTCTCGTAGAAGAAGAAAAAAAAGAGGGGTTAAACAAAGCCAATCAGAATCGCAAGAAGGAAAAATCGTCCTATCAGGGGAAATTGCAGTTTAACACAAACCTGACCCAGGTGAGAAAAGCATCTCGGCCCGTTCATACAAAGCCCCGTGTGGGGAATCCATTCCTGGACGAGCCGGTGGTGGTGACAGACTCTCCGGATGTTGCACAGACAGAGAAACATTCTTCTTCTTCAACCCAGCAGTCTCCTTGGTGTCCTCAGCACACAGACAAGCCATCGGTGTCTCCCTGTGTCTCCAGCACTGCCACACAGACAGAGAACTTCTTCACCACTCGACTCTCCACCTACCTGGACTTCTGCCAGAAAAGTAGAGCGACGGCTGACCTGGAAGACTTGAAGCCCTTGGACCTGAGCCTGGCACACAGGGCCAGAGAAGACCAAGGGAAGGCATGGTCGTCTTTACCAGGAGAGCGCCACAAAGAGCCCAAGCCACATCCACCTTTGTCTGGCCCACAGGCTTTTTCTGTGAGCGGTAAAGGTGGGACCACTCCCAGCCCCCAGTCAGAATCTGAGCCCAAGTCAGCAGACACCACCACATCCAGCGAGGACAACGAGCCGCCCTGTCGCAGCAGCAAGCTGGACCTGGCCCAGGTGAGAGCAATTCACTTCTAGTGCCTTACACAATCTCCAATATGCACAGCTGCTTCATCATCGTCTTTTAGGAATTCAATCAGACCTTTGAGTCAAGAGGGCTTGGCGCAAAAGGGGCGTGAGTGAGATTTTTTTCCAGAATTTTACAGGAGAGCAAAAACAAACTTTTCATTTATCGTAATTATTAATTTTAAAAAAAGCCATAGGGAAGCAAGCTCTACTATTATAGAGATAAGGCTTCAAGGAATTCATTTTAAAAAAATTAAAAAAACATATTCGATAACACTTTTTCTGTAGTATAAATGTTGGTATTTTCTGCAATGCCTCAATATTGTCAGCTCTTTAAGCCCATTTACAATGCACTTGACTTACACTCACGCCTTCTGTGCACCAAGCTGTATAGTGGCGTTATTCTTTTATTTGACCATTTTAGGGCTGGCCCGAATTATTCGAATATTCGAATATTCGTTCGGAAAATTAGTATTCGGAGCTTCGTTTTTTTTTTTTTTAATTTTTTTTTTTTTCTTTCAAAAAAATGTTTTGCAAGAAGCTAGTACTGCAATATAATGTCATAAAATAATTTTATATTTGGATATAAAAGTTAGTGATATTGTAGTAGTAGTAGTAGTAGTATTGCTCATTTAGGAGGATATTACATCATAGCGCATCCATTACTTCACCTCTGAGCGCGTAAATCTTCAACAAAATATGCAGATACTGTCAAAATCGGTTCCAGGGAGTATATAGGGATTATTAACGTTTAAAAAAAAAAAAAAAAAAAAAAAAAATCTTTTAATTTTTTTTAATTTTTTTTTTTATGTATTTTTTGATGGTGTGTTTTTCTGGAACGAATATTCGAATATTCGCTCGGAAAAACCAACGAATATTCGAAGCCTGAAAAATGGTATTCGGGCCAGCCCTAGACCATTTACACTGCACACATTAAAAAAAAATTAATTAGTATTAATACACAGCCTAGGCTCTGTAAATGGGATTTATTTTTCATTGCACCGGTAGCGGATTGTGATGATATACCGGTACTTATGATTTTGAAAAAAAGGGTTTTTGACAACAAGCATTTTCCAGAACAAACATTCAACACAAATGCTCTTTCTGCTGTGTGATAGGCTGTTAGGTACTATATCCATAACGAGTATCAATGTCTAACATTTATCATCGTTATCGATGTCAATTTTATTGTGATCCACTATGGAGATTGTTTTATCAACCTAGCCCAAACTCTAGCAAACGAAACATCGATATGATCTAGGCCACCAAGTCCTCCTGTTTGAATCACACTTGCTAAAAACTACAGTGCCCAGAAGCTGTAGGAAATGTACCCAGCCTTTTAACACATGGAACTATGCTCATTTATTCAAAGATGGACTCATTGAGTCAGGTCTCATCTGTTTAAACCTGCTAGGTACATGACAAAAGGGTTTTATGTTAATAGAATAATTCACGTTAAGTAACAACCTGACTTTTGTATTTGACTTCAGGTGAGAGCAGTACAGATGAGACTCAACGGCTCCTTCTTCTTCAAGTCCAAAGGAGAGGGCACGTCCCCCGAGCAGCGTCCCCACTCATGAAACTGTGTCAGGGCAGAGAGCTGAACACCAAGAAAGCCCACTGACCGCCAGTCACAATCTGGACCATACATTCTCACCTTTACTGCTGGATGCTTTTTAAACAGCAGCCATGTGTCAAATGAACAGGTAAAATGAAAGTGAACTCAATCCAAACCTACAAATCTGTGACTAGTCAGGTGTAACATACTTAACACTCTAAGAACAGCAGTCAGTCCCTATAGGATGTAAAATACAAAGTTCATATAGGCAGGATGAATGTTATTAGGAACTCGAAAACCGTCAGCCTTTTGTGATAGTGAACGCAAAAGATGAAAAAAGTTATGCATTATTTTGCTGTGTTTGTCAATTGTTTACATTTTCAAGTTAGACTTTCCCATTAATTTTGTTGGTAAAACGTTTTTTAAGCCACACATCAGTTGTGTGGCTTACTCTTTTGAATATCAGTTTTAGTAAGAGCTTCCTGAATGTTCACAGGAAACTATGACATCAAATTGTAGTTCAGAGTTTTATTAATTGTATGTTCTGTATGACCGCAAGATTTTCATCAATTAAAGTTTATTTATTCTACTTAATGTATACTCTGTCAGATACTGTCTTTTGAGTTTTAACAGGCTTCTCCCAACTTAGCTGTGGGCTATAATATTTATTTCACCTCCATAGCAATGTAAGGTACTATGTGATTAGTCAAATTACACACACAAACAGACAACCGTCCATTTCTGCTTGAAGAAAGTGAACTACATCAAGGTTCAGAATTAACTAAGGTTGACTTGGAGCTTCACATTGTTATGAAGCTGTTATGAGTTTCACACAAAATCAATATTTTACCTGTATTAAAAAATAAATATATTATATAATTATTGCTAGTTATTACACTTAGCAGCTTTCCTCCTAAAAAACAAGGGCCTTAAAAGGTGGAGTCAAGTGATTCTGAAGAATGCATTTTGTCAAAATCAGTGAACACCTCATGATCTGCAAGCTGTCAAAACTGTGTGCGATGGACAGAAAAAATTCAGTGTTTATACACTGCTCCTTGAAAAGACATGTTGCTGTGGCGGGCCCCCTTTGTATACATAGCGTTCTACATAGTAGTTTACAGAGCCTAAGCTGTGTATTAAAGCCAGATTTGTTTTCAGTGCACACACAGCACGGACAGGTAGCGGATAGTGAGTTGATTTTCAGTGATATTGACGTGTGCATGGCCCACTCCAGATTCAGAATCACTGAAAATGTATGTACTGTTCACTGTCCTTCGGGCGACCTCTTTTCATGCCATATGTCGATTTACCAGTATTTCATTCTTGTGTTTGTAGAAAAAGAAAGAACATTTTAACTACATTTCATCTGTGTTGATGTACTGACAAGATGTGTTTTTTTTTTTAAACCTTTTATTCGCCAACAAAACAAAATAGGTGCAGAAATTCAAGGTGCATCGCTAACAACAGAGAATGCATTTGTACAGTAAAGACTATTTCCTTTGTCAGAAGCAGCTAGTTGTGTCTGAAGAGCTTGATGCCCATCCAGCTCCAGAGGTGGAAGAAGACGTAGACGGGTATGGTGACGGGCAGCAGCAGGCTGTAGAAACACAGGCTGCTGCTGCTGGTGCAGCCCTGAGGGAAGTCCTCATCCACCGCAGCAGAGTAGAACAACCCACACAGAGACACTATGGGGATCAGACCCACCAGCATGGACAAGTTCACCATCTTACCAGACGGCTTTCTTTGGGAATACAGGCTACTACTTGAGATAGTAAATAAATAATGAGATGATATATTACATGTGCTTTTTAGCCAGGTAGCTAGAATACAGTACAAGCTCTCACTGTGCAGCAGAACAATAGGTTATGGACTTAAGAAGAGCTAAGCAGGATCCAGAAAAATACAAGAATGTCAAATTTGTTTTGCTTGGGTCAGCTGAAAGTGGTGTGGGGGCGTTTTTCTTTCTTGTTACTCCTGTGCTGGTGCTGGAGAAGGGTCTGTGTCCTTGTGTAGGAGTCTGGCTTCCTGAGGGATCATGTTGGGGATGCCATGGAGGATGGGATAGGCGATACCAAGCTCCTCGTTGATCAGCTCGTTGGTGTCAGCCTCATACCTGTGAGGCAACAAGAGCAATATTATCCTTCTGTGAAGCACACCTTTCTCTACAATAGCCTAGGTCTACTGTGTCTTCAAATTGTAGGCCTATATTTTTTCCCCAGCGTGTAGGCCTACAATTTTAGACGCAAAAGCTTTTTTAGTGCAATAATAACTGTGCAATTGTACAAACAATTAAATAAGATCAAATATAGCACACAACTTTAAACAAAAACATGAAGAACCAGGGGTTTACCTAGGCCTACGTAGTAGCCTTGTCTAAATAGGCAACAATTATACACACACATTCAGAATGTTTAGACATGTGTAGCCTACTTTTGAATATAAGTAGACTAGTCTAGGCAAAGTAAAAAGGCAGTTTCATATAGCAAAGCATTTCTGCTCAAATGTTTTTGGATATTACAAAAGCTGAAGCTAACGGTTTCCCACAATGTAGCAAGTAAAATAATGATTTATCCCACAACACCTAAACGCAACCACCACTACTCCTCGCCCATCTATTCGTTCACTCCGTATACCCCTTTTACCCTTTACCCACGGACCTATTATAACAGGTTTGACCCAGTATTGTTTTACCTGAGCGGCTTCTTGGACAGAGGACACACTAGGAACTCGAGCAGGGAAGTGTCAAAAGGCTGCTGCGCTTCGTCCTTCACGTCAGTAAAGCTCCTGACCGACACGCAGGCGGGCGTAACCCTCGGTATTAAAGAAGCCTTCTTCGCATAGCGGTGAACACCAACGGTTTCTGTCACCAATCTGCCCAAAACATTCCGAAACATGACCGAAAGTGTTCAACAAGCTTACGAAAACACCCCGACAGGAAGAACCGGTAGACAAACGGTGTAACCGAAATACGGGTCCTCTTCCTGGACTGTCATTCGTTCCGGTTATTGACCCTTCTTTCTATATAAAAAATAACGTATTCTAGTCAATTTCAATAGCCTAGCTTATTTAATTTACTCTACAGTAGCCTACATTATTTACAAGATGTTAAATATAATTGTAAATATCATTGTTGTCGATCTGGTCATAAATAGGCTATTAATCGGTGAATGGTTGTGTAGTGTTTCCACTCGTGTCCACATGGTGGCAGTGTAGCACTGTTAATCTCAGAAAAACTGCTGTATGACTGAAATAGAACATTAAAACATTATGAATGGCATTCATTTGATTAACTGGACTACCTACACCGACGTCAATTGATTTACCACCTTAGTTAAATCTAGCTTCAGTGAATAATAGCCTATAGCCCGTAGTATTTTGGTCAGTTTCCTCAAATAATTAAATCGTGGATACAAGATCAGTTGTTGTGGAAGGTATTAATGGAGATTGGCCTAAACACATTTTGTGAATATCTCAATCAGTCAATGTTTTGAACAGTAGTTTTTCATTTAAGCCCCACAGACATCCTGAGCTTGATTTCCCAGCAGGTTACATCCATACAATATTAAATAGTGTCCATATGGCTGAAGATATTGCTCTGAGACTTTCTTGGCAGGGCCCCAACTTGTTTTAAAACTGCTTCCAGCTGTAATATATCCCCCTGCTTGATACATGACAGACCTGCTAATAGTTTTTTTTTTTTTTTGTCCTTTGCTGCCAGTCCTTTAATACACCAGTGTAGCGCCTTAGCTGTGTACCCTTTGTTGTTGGGTCTGTTTACTCATGAGAGGTATCCATCATCTCTGACAGCACTGTGGGTGCAATTTCCAGCCAAAATGTAAGATAGCTGAGATTGATCAAGACAGACAGATAGACAGATAGACGATGGATGAGGACGGATGTGAAGATGGAAATGGATGAGGATAGGCCTAGATTGATAGACAGACAGACAGACAGATGGATGGGTAGATAGGTGCAGATAGATAGAAAAGACAGACAGACAGACACTGTTCATTTCCATAGGGACCTTGTTGGTTCAGTAGTAAATAATAATACTAAAAAATCAAATGATACTTAACGCAGATCTAAAAAAAGAAGAAAAAAAGATATCTATATTTTAATGTAATGTAATTGTATTTTACAGGGACAATGTACAAAAAAACATTAACCTTGTTCAGAACAAAGAGAGATGCATTGTACCCGGTTATATTCCCTGGGCAGGTAAGAACAGTAAATACTACAAAAAAGAAGACACAATAATATCTAAACATGGGATTACACATTAAAAGGGTACATGATACAATGATATGAATAAATAGGATAAAAAGTTTTCGAAAAGCACTACATTGCATATTTTATAAAACAATTATACCCCTATCCTACTAGCACTACACCACTCTATAAGTGTGTGCAGGTCTGGTTGGTGATCAACCAAACCTTTGTCAGACGGGGAAGAAATCATCATTGGTTGTTAGATCCTAACACACATGATCATAGCAGATCCACTTGCTGAAACGATAGAGCTGTCTTGAGTATTCTGAGGAACATCTGGACCAGACCATCCATCCACAGACTAAAACTCCCTGATGCTCTGATCTAAATTTTAACACAACATTGCTCTTGCGGTGCTGATGAAGTTTAACAGTGTTGATGAGAGAGATATTAGGAGGGAACACCATCTATCCCAAGAAAGCACAGGCTGCACAACATCCAGCTAAGTCTTTTTATTCATGTGGTGAGCTAAATAATAACAAGAAATTAGTGTTCCAGAAGTAAGTAAGTATTTTATTTAACATAAATAATAAATACATGTAAACATTCTGACAGCTATAATAACTCTTGCCATTTGGCAAAAAGAACTACAAAAATGTCAACCGTTGGCAAGGTGGCTGCTTTCATCTTATTAAAGTCAAATGTATCACTATTACAATCAATTTAGCTTATTAAAAAAAAGGAGTTACAAATTGTTACTGTATCTGAATGTACTCGTTAACAAACTGCACAAACATGTAACATACCAAATCTCCTCATGTTCCGCTACCCGTCCGTACTGTGTGAGCTCTGAAAAAAAAAACACGGTACCACTACCTGTCACAGTATGGACAGGTAGTGGATTGTGCGGAGATATTGACTGATTTTTACAAAAAGATTTCGACTACAAGCGTTCTCCAGAATTGCTAAAATGACACAGGTCAGCATAAGCAAGTGCTGTATTGTTGCAGCACAGAGTGATACTGCGTTTTCCAAAACCTTCTTGCTGCTGACTCAAGAATGACTGTGTGAATCACTGCTTTGGTGTAATGGGTTCGACATCAATGTCACCCACCAGAGGACAGTAACTGATGACGGTCCTGTTTCCCAGCCATTGGTCACAGTGTCCTGGCGAATATCTCCAAAATATATATAAAAAAAATACTTGACAGGGAGTCTTATCCAAAAAGGCCTCACACTTCCCCAGTGAAGGCACAGCCCCCTCAACAACAGTTTGGCTTGGAGTTGGCAGCGAAATGTGTGTGGGTCCCTGCCAGGGTTCTTACAACACTAATAACTTCTAAGCTTTCCGGGAAGCAAAAAGGATCTCTCGTAATCTCACCGCCTTCCGCACGATACACCATTAAAGCCTCTGGAAACCTGGACTAAAAGAGTAAAAATCAATATGTGATATCAAAGATAGTGTTCTCGGTAAGCATTTCACAACAATCTGATTGAAAAATAATGTTTCTAAATATTAGAAAACTTAGTTAAAAAAATGGCTGAAAAAATGGCTTGGGTTTAAAGGGCCACTGTTTCTTTCTTGAAAAGGTGGAGTCAGTGATTCTGGAGAACGCTTGTTGTCAAAATCACATTTTGTCGAAATCAGTGAATATCTCCTAAAGGTCCACTACCTGTCCGTACTGTATTTGCAATGAAAAAAAAATCCAGTTCCAGTTTATACACAGCTTAGGCTCTGTAAACTAGTATGTAATAACACACATAGTGTGCGCAAAACACCAAATTTGTTTTCAGGGAGCACTAGTACTGACAGGTAACGTTTGGTGAAGAGGTATTCACTATTTTTAAAAAGAAAAAGTAATTTTGACAACAAGCCTCCTCCAGAATCACTGACTGCACCTTTAAATTGCCTCCGTTCATCAGATCTTCACGGATATGTGCGAACTGGGACCTGTGTCCCAGTTTGGGTATTTGTTTATTTATAATATATTCCACCCATGTTTTATCTATATCCTGTGTTCAAGTGGTCCACAGGGACAGCGAAGCTTCTCTTCTCATGCCTCTCTGTAGTTCCTTACGAGTGGGAGAGAGAGCCGTGCTATGGAGGCAGCTAGCGCGGGCGTCAAGCTCCCAGCAGCAGCAGCACCGGATGGGGCTTTTCATAGCCTGCATGGTACTGTATCTTCTGACAGATTGTACACGGTGCCAACCCCTCCCAGCCATATTTGACAGAGCCTTTCATCCATCCCACACATCTGCCCCGACCCTTAACACCTGAACACTGACACCAGGGCTCCAAGTGATGACATTTCTGACCGCTTCAGGCTGGGGTTTTTCACCTTTGCATGGAAGAGGCGTCTTTCAAAGTCAAGAACACTTGACATGCACTTGACAGAGCTTTCACAGCTGGCCACTGATTGTATTTGCTCCTTCTGTTTTTTCTCCAGGCAGTGGACTGCAGGATTCTGTCTGTTCTTAAAAAGACAAATAGGAATCCGTCAAGGCTGCACACCTTTTTTACAGGCGTTCGCTGCATAATGTATTTTTACTCATTAGTTTAATTACCACTGACCCATATACATATAGAGTTTATGTTAATGCATCATGATCCCTTTCTGAGTTTTCCACGTTATGAGCAAAATAAAAGCCTTCATATGCTGAAGGACTCAGCAAGCTGAAGTTATACTTTTGTAACTGTAATCATACTAACTACTGATATGGCTTTCATCAGCCTCCTACAGGAAGGGGATACTGCTCCAGAATGTATGTATTTTAATGATGTGGCCTTGAGATGAACACTAATAAAACCAAAGAAATGATAATATCCATAAATTGCCACATTACCGCCCTATACTGTATGTCAACCCCTTATAATCATTGGGTGCCCTGTTGAACAGGTCAGTAGTTTTAAATACAAACTTACTGATACTTAGACATAGTAGGAAACGTTGCCTTGACCTTGACTTTGAATCTCACCCCTGCTCTATACTGAGATCTAGCATTGTACAAATGTTAATCGAAAGTATTCTTTAGATTCCCATACACGGCCTTGAAGGAAGTTCACTCACAAAAAGGAGAATATTCTTTTTTCTGTGAAATTGAAAGGCGCGTGAGAATTCAATGTCATTCTATTCGGAGCTTGGGTTTCCGCTGGGTTCCTCTGAGTGAGCGTAGGTTTCATCAAATTAGGAACAGGAGATTAGGCTTTTTTTTCTTCTCCCCCTGCCAGGAGAGCTTTCATTTCCCTGCCGAAATATTGCTGATGCAGCGGTTGCCACTTAATCTGATAATCAGATCCCCAAGGACTTCCTTTCTCTCGCCTCCCGTGGACCCATAATCCTCCGCTCTTCATCCCATTTCTACTATTTCTCCCCTCCGCCCCCGCTTTTCTATTTGTTCCATTTCCTCTCCTCTCATTCCCTCCCACACTTCTTCACAGGCCCGTGCACAGATAAAACCCAGGGGTGGCCTGAGCCCAGACTTGTGCCCTAAAGTCAAAAAGTGCCCTTCATAAAAAATAAACAAGAATAAAAATATATGTTTCAAATTCTATCAAATATGAAAACAAAAATGTATAGAAGTACTATACACTATAAGTTAATGCCGAAAAGACACAAATTAGTGATTTTACAAAAAAACTAAACAGAAATTCAATGTTTGATGCTCAAAATGTTGTGGGATGAGGATCCCCACACTTAGAGTGTTCCTTCCGATGTCACAAAAAATCCCACACCATTGCAGGTGGGCACAGCTTTGTTCGTGAAAACAGCAAACATAACACTGGGTTTTTATGTTATCCATTAAAAAAATAACAATAGTCAATAGGAGTCGTTTGTAATTTCCTCATTAATTATCTCTGTAGTCTGTACTTGCCAGCAATCAAGCTAGCATAATTAACATTAAAAAGTTTCCCTGTTGTTATGAAGCAACTTGTGGAAAATACAAGTCAGATAGAGGAAAGGCCCATCACAAGACTGTGTCAAAAGTGTTCCTGTTTAAATCAAAACACATCAGTGCCCCTTTATTGTTCTGAGCCCCTGCCCCCCCCCCCTCCCAAATTGTCTATGCACGGCCCTGCATCTTCCCTCTTCCAGTCAACACACCCCACTGTCAACAATGGCAAAAAAAAAAGCGGTAACACTTTCTAATAAGGTACACAAAAAAAGAGTAGTTACCCTTTTGAAAAGAGTAGTTACCCTTTTGAAAAGAGTAGTTACCCTTTTGAAAAGAGTAGTTACCCTTTTCAAAAAGAGTAGTTACCCTTTTGAAAAGAGTAGTTACCCTTTTCAAAAAGAGTAGTTACCCTTTTCAAAAGGGTAGTTACCCTTTTCAAAAGAGTAGTTACCCTTTTCAAAAGAGTAGTTACCCTTTTCAAAAAGGTTAGTTACCCTTTTCAAAAAGAGTAGTTACCCTTTTTGAAAAGAGTAGTTACCCTTTTGAAAAGAGTAGTTACCCTTTTCAAAAGAGTAGTTACCCTTTTGAAAAGAGTAGTTACCCTTTTGAAAAGAGTAGTTACCCTTTTCAAAAAGAGTAGTTACCCTTTTGAAAAGAGTAGTTACCCTTTTCAAAAAGAGTAGTTACCCTTTTCAAAAGGGTAATTACCCTTTTCAAAAGAGTAGTTACCCTTTTCAAAAGAGTAGTTACCCTTTTGAAAAGAGTAGTTACCCTTTTGAAAAGAGTAGTTACCCTTTTCAAAAAGGTTAGTTACCCTTTTCAAAAGAGTAGTTACCCTTTTGAAAAGAGTAGTTACCCTTTTCAAAAAGGTTAGTTACCCTTTTCAAAAAGAGTAGTTACCCTTTTGAAAAGAGTAGTTACCCTTTTGAAAAGAGTAGTTACCCTTTTGAAAAGAGTAGTTACCCTTTTGAAAAGAGTAGTTACCCTTTTGAAAAGAGTAGTTACCCTTTTGAAAAGAGTAGTTACCCTTTTCAAAAAGAGTAGTTACCCTTTTGAAAAGAGTAGTTACCCTTTTCAAAAAGAGTAGTTACCCTTTTGAAAAGGGTAGTTACCCTTTTCGAAAGAGTAGTTACCCTTTTGAAAAGAGTAGTTACCCTTTTGAAAAGAGTAGTTACCCTTTTCAAAAAGGTTAGTTACCCTTTTCAAAAAGAGTAGTTACCCTTTTTGAAAAGAGTAGTTACCCTTTTGAAAAGAGTAGTTACCCTTTTGAAAAGAGTAGTTACCCTTTTGAAAAGAGTAGTTACCCTTTTCAAAAGAGTAGTTACCCTTTTCAAAAAGAGTAGTTACCCTTTTGAAAAGAGTAGTTACCCTTTTCAAAAAGAGTAGTTACCCTTTTGAAAAGGGTAGTTACCCTTTTCGAAAGAGTAGTTACCCTTTTGAAAAGAGTAGTTACCCTTTTGAAAAGAGTAGTTACCCTTTTGAAAAGAGTAGTTACCCTTTTCAAAAAGGTTAGTTACCCTTTTCAAAAAGAGTAGTTACCCTTTTTGAAAAGAGTAGTTACCCTTTTGAAAAGAGTAGTTACCCTTTTGAAAAGAGTAGTTACCCTTTTGAAAAGAGTAGTTACCCTTTTGAAAAGAGTAGTTACCCTTTTGAAAAGAGTAGTTACCCTTTTCAAAAAGAGTAGTTACCCTTTTGAAAAGAGTAGTTACCCTTTTCAAAAAGAGTAGTTACCCTTTTGAAAAGGGTAGTTACCCTTTTCGAAAGAGTAGTTACCCTTTTGAAAAGAGTAGTTACCCTTTTGAAAAGAGTAGTTACCCTTTTGAAAAGAGTAGTTACCCTTTTGAAAAGAGTAGTTACCCTTTTGAAAAGAGTAGTTACCCTTTTGAAAAGAGTAGTTACCCTTTTCAAAAAGAGTAGTTACCCTTTTGAAAAGGGTAGTTACCCTTTTCGAAAGAGTAGTTACCCTTTTGAAAAGAGTAGTTACCCTTTTGAAAAGAGTAGTTACCCTTTTCAAAAAGGTTAGTTACCCTTTTCAAAAAGAGTAGTTACCCTTTTGAAAAGGTTAGTTACCCTTTTCAAAAAGGTTAGTTACCCTTTTCAAAAAGAGTAGTTACCCTTTTTGAAAAGAGTAGTTACCCTTTTGAAAAGAGTAGTTACCCTTTTCAAAAGAGTAGTTACCCTTTTGAAAAGAGTAGTTACCCTTTTGAAAAGAGTAGTTACCCTTTTCAAAAAGAGTAGTTACCCTTTTCAAAAAGAGTAGTTACCCTTTTGAACAAAGTGAAATTTGCCTAAGTCGAGAGTTTGAGAATGCTTTTCCTCTAATAACTTTCAAAATGTTCAACTTTTTCAGGAGTTTGAAATTACCTCCTCTGGAATGGGCCCCAGGACCCCGAAAATATGAAAATATATATGTGGATCTGAAATGTTATTTTGCAAAAATGACTCCACAGCCCCATTCTAAGTGGATGGAGAAAATTCAAAAACGTACCTTTTCAAAAGGTAAACTAACCTTTTCAAAAGGGAAACTAACATTTTCAAAAGGGTAACTAACCTTTTCAAAAGGGTAACTAACCTTTTCAAAAGGGTAACTACTCTTTTTGAAAAGGGTAACTAACCTTTTTGAAAAGGGTAACTACTCTTTTCAAAAGGGTAACTACTCTTTTCAAAAGGGTAACTACTCTTTCGAAAAGGGTAACTACCCTTTTCAAAAGGGTAACTACTCTTTTTGAAAAGGGTAACTACTCTTTTCAAAAGGGTAACTACTCTTTTTGAAAAGGGTAACTACTCTTTTCAAAAGGGTAACTACTCTTTTCAAAAGGGTAACTACTCTTTTGAAAAGGGTAACTACTCTTTTCAAAAGGGTAACTACTCTTTTCAAAAAGGGTAACTACTCTTTTTGAAAAGGGTAACTAACCTTTTTGAAAAGGGTAACTACTCTTTTCAAAAGGGTAACTACTCTTTTGAAAAGGGTAACTACTCTTTTGAAAAGGGTAACTACCCTTTTGAAAAGGGTAACTACTCTTTTTGAAAAGGGTAACTACTCTTTTCAAAAGGGTAACTACTCTTTTTGAAAAGGGTAACTACTCTTTTCAAAAGGGTAACTACTCTTTTCAAAAGGGTAACTACTCTTTTGAAAAGGGTAACTACTCTTTTCAAAAGGGTAACTACTCTTTTCAAAAAGGGTAACTACTCTTTTTGAAAAGGGTAACTAACCTTTTTGAAAAGGGTAACTACTCTTTTCAAAAGGGTAACTACTCTTTTGAAAAGGGTAACTACTCTTTTGAAAAGGGTAACTACCCTTTTCAAAAGGGTAACTACTCTTTTTGAAAAGGGTAACTACTCTTTTCAAAAGGGTAACTACTCTTTTTGAAAAGGGTAACTACTCTTTTCAAAAGGGTAACTACTCTTTTCAAAAGGGTAACTACTCTTTTCAAAAGGGTAACTACTCTTTTTTTGTGTACCTTATTAGAAAGTGTTACCAAAAAAGCTAAGCTACTGCTAATGCACGTGATTGATGCACAGGCACAGATGCAATGAAGCGCCGCCCTTCACATTAGGCCTCCGTGGTCACCTGGCAACGGTGTTAACAGAGTGCACCCTTCAATCAATTCTCAGCGGTTGCCCGGCAGGAGTGCCAGCCAATGAGGCTTGAGCAAAGGTCACTGCTGCATCATTACCGAACGCTGGCTTTCAAGGCCCCAGAGTACCTCGCATGCTTTAATCACTCAGCCAGTTAAGTTCCACACTGTTGCACATAATATGTGTGTGTGTGTGTGTGTGTGTGTGTGTGTGTGTGTGTGTGTGTGTGTGTGTGTGCGTTTATTATCGCGCATGCTCACCGCTCATTGGACACGCTACAATGGATTTACAATGTTTTTGATGTTATGAGAGACTCTGAGGACTTGTTTATGATGTGCTCGTGGCAACTCCGCCAAAACAATACAGGCGCGTGGTTTGGGCCTTTTACGGCAAGTCATCCGTGGAAATGCTTTATCGCTTATTGAGACAAAGCTTTAAGCTGCGGTGATGCCTGGGCACACTCAAGCATTACTGTAATCCTCTAAGAAGGCACTGTGTTAAAGGATGGGATTCCTCTATAGTGAAGATGCATCCGCTCTTTAATGGTATCTATTAAAATAAGGGGGGAGGCAGCAGGCTGGGAAAGTGAATTAAAGAGAGAGAGAGAGAGAGAGAGTGTAAAGGAGAGGGACGGTGAGAGAGAGGGAGTCCAAACAGCTCCTCAGTGGGCTAAGCAGAGAGTAGAATGCTGCTGCCTGAAGGTGATTATTAGTGTATCCACAGAGGCTGCGGCGGCCCACACATCTGCCCCCTAGTTCAGCTGAACTACAGAGAAACAACTCCACCAGAAAGGGTTTTTTTTCCACGCTATTTTTGTTCATTCGGTCTGCAGTGTTTTACACTTGTTAGAGCGGAACATCTTCTGAGCATTTAGTGCATCATGAGAAGCTAAAATCCTGAAAGCAGACGGGGGAGCGTTTTTCTAAGTGACTCATGACCGATCCTAGGGAGTTCCAGTCACTACTGAGATGTTCTTTTGCTTTTTAGAGCAAGTCCCAGTCAAAGCAAATCTCAATGCAGTTAAAAGAAGCAACAGTTGGTAACACTTTATTTTGATAGTCCACTGTTGACAAACTATCAGTAGATATGCAGATGAAAGCATGTTATGTATTTGTTGAAAGATCTGTTGAAGATCAACTAATGCACTGTTGACATGCAACAAAACATCTAGTAGTAGTGCAACTTATAGTTCACTGGCAGTTAGTTGAACGCATGTTTCTTATCTGTTGAAAGGAGTTCTGTTGAATATCAAACTCATTAACTGTTGACATGCATCTGCACATCTACTGATAGCTTGTAGAGTGTCAAACGTGGACTATCAAAATACATTGTTACCCAAATGTTTTATCAGCTCTTTGGTGTACATTTCTAAATGTAGTCACAATGGTAAAAGAGAGCTTTAAAGAAAAACAATAAAAGTCCATTGAAAACCAGAGGGGTATACTACGAAGCAAACTCAACAGAGCCCGGCTCTCTTTTTTTGATCTGGTTCAACATAACACATACCCTCGCTCAGAGCTAACCAGTATCACGAAGGCAGTTATCAACCTCTTATGTTGAACGAGGGTTTCGGCTACAGGCTCTGTGCGCGTCCCCATGAGAGGGGGCGTTTGGCCGTCATTTGACTCTGCTTCCGCACAGACTGGACTGATCTTGTGCCGCTAACTTTACACAAACGGACTGATAGTGAGCAGCTGAGTAAAAAAAAAAGTGCGTCTCTGACTTCACTCAAGAGGAAGAGTTTGTCAGAATCTGATTTAAGTCTGACACTGTCCCCTAATGAATAGCATAGCCTATGTGGAAAATCATAGTTTTGGGCCACTGTCCACATCAAAATTAATACAATTTTGATTTTGATTTAGGCCAATAGCCCTTTATTTGCATCTTATAAATACCATTAAAATAAATAGCCTAGATACAAAACCTGTAGTCTGTATTTTCCGGACAAATATGAATCTACTGTGAGAAGCTTAACCTGCGAGTCTGCAGCGATGTCCGAACTGTGACAGCTGTCACGTCCCAACTGTAATCGCTACTGATGAAAAGAAAGAAGCCCACAGTGAAATAATGTTGCAACCTGTGATTTTATAGAACACTTCATTAAGAGCCAGTGTGTAGATCGCCAGGTAAAATCATTTGAGGTGAGAGCATAGAGTGGCGCTGCGTCTAGGGCCTAGGCTATTTTACATTTTCTGCATCAATAACTGTATGCATGTGGCAAAAAGCTGCAGCGCGATGTTACAGTTCACTCTAATGTAAGCCTTATGTCACGGCTTCGTTTCGTTCATTATATTACTGATCAATAAGTTTACTTATTTAACTAGTTTACTCAGTGAGAAGTATCGCTCAGACATTATAGTCAGGTCCGCGGGATTTCAAAATGTGTAGTTTCCTTAAAGGGCAGCGCTCTGAGAGCCGAATTTAAGCTCAAACTCTGAAACAAAAACTGGTCTGGGCAGGTTAGCCGTGCAGCCTCTGTTACCACGGTGATCTAGCCAGGTAAAAAGAGAGCCACCTTTCGTGATACTGAAAAGTTGTGAAAACTAAGGCTTTAGACTCAACAGACCTCGCTCAGCCCTTAATCTCGCTTCGTAGTATACCCCTCAGGTCTCAAGTCTATGGTAATTCTCATGTTGAACTATTTTCAAATAAGTTCCAAGTCCTTGATCGCAAGTCAAGTCCCAAGTCATTCGAGAGGAGCTGTAGTTAAAGTTGCTACGAGGAACTTTAAGTTTTTGTTTATTTGCAACCCCTTAGGACAAAAGCGGTTATGTTTTGACGACACCAGCGCAACAGCGCTTGTATTTATTCAGGAAGCAAGTGAAAGAGAGACAGCAGGATGCATGGCGATGAGACAATGTGTCCATGAAAGATTAAACGGTTATATGATGATGGTGAACACTTTGATTTAGTAATGTTTGGGAAACACAGGATGTTTAGGTCTGCCTGCCGTACATGGTTTTCCTCAGTTCCCGGGAGATAGTACCTGTGCAAAGGCTTTTTCACTAATAGTCCTGTTTGCTGTTACTGGTCATTATGATCATCAGAGGAAATATGAGACTGGTTCAAAAACTGGTTCCTCGCAGGATGTTTAAAGATTGACTATGTAGGATAGGGGGTTGATCATTGTGAGGGATACTCTTTATGTGACTCTCTACTTTCCTTCCTGAGGAATATCCTACATCTATATAGTAAAAGGAAAGAAGAAGCAAATTGCGTGTCCGCTAGAGGTTTTTAAGATTTCTGAATGATGATCCATTAAAATGCCATGACATTTTGCTTTCAATAGTCTTTTTAAATATCTGAGTAGCAGATCCAGATCCTGTTTTTTGCAGTCAATGCGCTGCCTTAAATGTTATTTAGAGTTCAGGCCAAACTCGTGGGGTTTAGTTACCCTTTAAGATATCAGATAGAAGTCTTTAGTGAGTCAAGTCTTTTAAAGCAGGGCCTTAGTAATGGCTGATGTCAAAATGCCCATGTAGATCATTTATGTGTACGGGCAATAGACTTTTAAGTAGAAGCTTTATTGACTTTTTCTGTCTGTCAGGAAAGATTCTCAACACAATTTGCAGTGATAAATAAAGGATGATCCAAATATGATTCTTCCCGATACATTGGTAAATCCATGACTTTCTTAATCTGCATAGATTCTACCTTGAATATGTGTTTCATCTGTAACATGGTTGGAACACACACACACACACACACACACACACATACACACACCTTTTTCTAATGAGATCACTTCAAACCCATTACTTTAGAACGCATTGCCCACAGCACCGATAGCGCCTCAGAAATCGGAAATCATACTTAGCATCCACATCCACTGTGTCATTTCCTCGTTGGGAAATGGTGACATGTATTGCATAATGCACGGGTGTCTGTGTGTGTGTTTGTGTGAATGTGTGCATGCAAATGATGTCTACCATGGGACAGTGGGAGAGTAAACAGCAGCATTACTGGAGATGGATGATAGCACAGCTCAGAGAGAGCCGTCTCATACATGTTTCATGACGAAAAAACTCACAACTTCAGCAGAGAGGCAAACAAACGCCTGTGCTCCCATCCAGCGACCTGCATATTTAAAGGTTGGATTTAGCAGACACAGGCAAACAGCTTTGGCAAGACACAGGGCGAATGAGAATTTCAATCATTTTGGATCAAATATTGATTAGATGAACTGTGCAAAAAATATGTTCTCTCTCTCCCCCCGGCTTCAAAATGTCAAAGGAGAGAGTTCCATACCTTCTATAGGGCGAGGTGGTTGTAGCAGCAATGTCCTCTTTACATTTGTCTAATCAATGGGTTTTTCATTTGTCAATGTGACGATGAACAAATGAGGGGACGATAGAGAATCAGGGCTTCAAACTTGATCCTATTTTACTGTATTGAAGTATTTTTTCTATGCTGCGATTCTAATTAACACATTTATGAGTCGCCAAGTATCAAAAGGAATTCAATATTTCGCAGCCACTTCTGAGGAATGTTCTGAGGACACACTCAGTCAGTGTACTGTGCAGGCGTAAGGAGTGGTGGAAGGAACACAGTGTATTTACTCAAGTTCTGTACATTAGTAGCACATTAGAGGTATTTTACTTGCACCGTAGCCTCCTTTACTCTTCTTCTCACATTTCAGAGCAAACTGGAACTACTTGCTACATTACATTATGGTTTATATTGAACTGTCCAGAACTAAACTATATTGGAGAACAAAAGTAAAATGAGAAGTAACTATCCAATAATAATAATGAGATGTCTCTCTTGAAGGGACATTTCTGCTTACTTCTCCTCCATTGTTGATACTTTTAAAACTGACCTCAGGGCGGTACAGTTCGATTTGGTAAGGTACGAAATGCATTTACTTGCGCTTCCACTGTCAAAAGCTGGAAAGGGTACCAAAATAGGGTCCGCACATATCTCACCCTTTAGTTGGGGTATCAGCAGTGGTGATTCCAGGACATTCTGACTGGGGTGGCCAAGGTGGGCCACAGACCTAGAGTGGGGTGGCCATCGCAACCCTGAATTTAATGGCATGTGTATGTTTTATAACCTTTGCAACGGTGATTTATAATCACTAATTCCCCAAACATGATAGTATTAGTATTATGTGTGTCGGGAAAACTAATCCCCTGTGGGGGGGGGGGTGGGTGCCCCCCCCAGAAGATTTTTTTGTGCTTTTAACATGTAGTCGAAGCATTCTGGTGCATTCTGGTGAAAGAATAAAGGAAAATATCAACATTTGTTGCAGTTCAGATGAATAGTAAATCAAGCAAAACAACAGAACTTGCTAGCAGCTAGATGCTTAAGAACTGGACTGACTGGACATTTACTAATGTTATGAGGGCTACTAACCAAATATCATGTAACACTTATAATATAGATAATTGAAATTAGCCTACATACACACAAAAAGGAAAGAAAATGTAATTGTCTTTAAATTCAGATTTAAAAAATCTGCCCTTAGTGTGTGTGCCACCCATGCACCTGCATGGGTGGCACACACACTTATGCCGTTTTCAAGACCTATGCTGACCTGAGACCAGTTCTGGTGCCCGCAGTCCTACCATTACTGTAGTAGTTGTAAATTGAAAACTGGTCCCATATCAGTGGATTAGCTGCCAGCATTGATTGATCAGTGTGTGTGTGATGAACATGGCCAACAACCAGATCAGAAAAAAAGGTAAGAAGAAAAAAAAAATACACAGAATCTCTGAACTAGGCTATCTATGAGGAAATAAAAAAATCAGATCTGGGGGGGCCACAGGGGTGGCCATTAAGATTTCAGGGGGGGCCGTGACCCCCCCAGACCCCTCCCCTAGAATCGCCACTGGGTATCAGGCCATCCCAAAAGGGTTGAGCTACACACTGATTGGTCGACAGAATAATCCTTTCCGTGTGTCGTGTGTAATCACCTCGGCAAGAGTGAAGAGTCTTGTGTAATGTGTGGCGTTTTTCCTCTTCATTGAATTGATTGGCGGGCTCTACTGTGTCCCGCTGCTATGATGTCACCATGGTTACGTAGTTGGTGATGACTGCCTCTTCCAGCATATACCCCACCTACAAGTAAGGTTACTGTTGTTAGTGGTAATTCTAGCCAGATCTATGTGTACCGTACCAAACCGTGCCTCACTGCTCAGTGAGCACAATGCATATGCAGCATTTTAGCATCTTACAGCTTGTTGTTTCGGTTTTGAAGCCCTCAAGCAGACAGCTGTATTCTCCACTGAACCCCCTGTGTGCTACCTGCAGAAGACTGCACAGCACACAGACACAGTTGGCAAGCAGTTGCTGGAGAAAGATGAACATCTGGCAGCTAATGAATGCTAATGTTGCTGCTCCATGTCTGCTGGATGTGTACTAAAGCACCTGTTTCCTAATGTATTCACTACTACAATATTAAAGTGATGATGTGTCCATGATGTGTTTACAGCTTGTTGTCCCGCCTCCAAGTAGCCTAAAAAAAACTAAAGGCAGATTTAAAACACTTCACATTTACCTACAATGGAGAGAACGCAATTACCTCCTACATCACAGGTATTTCATATTGCAACAAAATATTCATTGCCAGCAGAGCTGAAAGGAGACGCTCAAACAGGACTTTTTGCTTTTAATATTTTTTTTTTAAACTGTTGGTACTTATAAATATCCAGTTTAAATACACTAATAAAATAGCTTGGACATTTTCATGACATGATATATATTAACAGCTTCCCAAAAATGTAGATACTTTTTAAGATTTCAGTATCAACACACCTGAGCCACGCAAAAAAAAATATCAGCAGGAGATCAGACAGAAGGCTCGGTAACAGCTGCTACACAGTAGCCGATAGAACACAGTTCAAGTCTTCAACAAGTTACCACTGCTCTAACACTGTGTCATTGGTACCTAAGTGGGCTGGGAATGGGATTGTGAAAGAAAAGAAAAAAAAATTTGAATACAAAATAGCCTGATTAATAATGAATAAGTTGATCCTGTTTTTGTGTTGAATTATTGAGGGGGAATGTTGAGAAAGGCCGGGGCTTTTGAATTAAACGGGGAGATTGATTGCCAAGCGGATATATTTAATTCAAAAGGGTTTATGGCAGTGTGCAACTTGTGGAGATCTGTAAAATGCAGAACAAAAGGATCTAGCAGTAGTATATGCGAGTGTCAAATGAGAAGAAAGCAAAGTTTACTCATACATAAAACATACATCCATGAAACAAATGCCCCAGCCTGTACCCGAGTTAATGGGACATATTTTTAAGCACAGAAAAATTATGCATGCACATAAACTATATTTTGCGGAGAAATCATTCATCATGGAAAATAAAATCTTCTTCGGTTCACAATATCTCGGCAAAATATCTTTTTTGTGCTCGAAAGTGAGGCGCGTACTAAACTCCGAGTCTAATATTGACTAATCACAGGATCAATTGAATGAGAAGGGGGAAAAGGTTCTCTTCTTTGTGAAAGCAAACGTTAGCACACTCCCCTATGGTTAACTGTAGATTAAAGATGTGAAGAATAGCCGCTATTCCCAGCTCCCAGCCCCCCCCCCCCCCCTCCTCCCTTTGTTGAATAATTACCTGGTGAATGAATTACCCATGATTCAGAGCTTTAGGGGAACAAAGCATTCGTAGAACAAAAACAAAGCAATACAAACGTTCACAAACATAGGCCTACTCACATCGGTGTCATTTTTAATAGGACTTTGGACAGAATTCTAAGGGGAAAAAAGGCCTCTCTGGATGCTCGTCCACTGTCCGATATCATCCATGTGTTGTGTTCAATGAATTGCTGTTATTCTGCTTGTCGACCTATTCCACTTCTGCACAATGCACTGTTGACGTCCTGCATTCCATTCCACCACTCTCACAGAAGAAGCCATGACCTTGATGCATTGCTTTGCCGACGTCACAGTGGAGCTCAGCCTAAGGCATTAACATGTGAAAGGTAATGAGACAGTGAATACTTGAACTGGAGTTGTTTGCCGTCTCACACCCCCAAAACAGGCATGTTCAATGATTTAGCCTGATAATAAGACGTCTTCTCAGGGCTGTATGCAGTATACAGACAACCTCTCTTTCAGGATTATTATTGGTAGGATGACTACATATAGTCTTTAGTGAAGTCAACTTAGAACATTCAAACATGAAATGTTTAAGGTCGAGACACTGCAGGCAAAAACATTGTTTTTTTTAAATACATTTTGAGATTTTTGTCTATTGTGCTTCCATGACACGTCTTCTTCCATACAAAGTAAATCAAAGGTCCAAATGTACAAGTAGGCGTTTATTTGATTAAACCTTGTCTGTTTGCATCCATCTTTAACCACAATCATCTCAAGGTTAGCGAGAACTAAAATCTCAAATTCCTAAAGCATTTACATCAACTTCACTCTCAATAACTCTGGCTTTATCCAACATATAATTTTTACCCTATTTCACCTGCAGTGTCTGGCCTCATATTGGTCATAATAAATAAAACACCAGGGTTGATTAAATTATAAAGTTTTTCACTTGAGCTCCTTATTTGTCGTATACATGAGCCGTCTCGTAGCAGCCTTCACATCACTGACCCTCTGCTCTGAGTTTACCTATCTGTCAGAGAGCTTTCTTTAGCCTTCTTTTTAATTGGACGGACGTGCTTTCCTTGACTTCAGGCCTTGATATGACTGGTGTGCTTCAACACTATTTTACCCAGGCCAGGATATATCAACGCAGCATGAGTCGGGAGTCATATAAATATATATATGCTAGGAAGTCTAAAGCCTCAGTTTCCACTGAGCGGTACGGTTCGGTATGGCTTTGCAGTCTGCACGCATTTAATTGCGTATCCAACATTAACATTTTGGAAGGGTACCAAAATATGCGTACTGCCCCGCATCTATTTTGTGTCACCCTTTTTGGGTTCCAAAACTACACACTGCAGTCTGTTGAACGTCGACAGAATCACAGCATGAGAACCTTGCTGTGCCAAACTGAACTGTGCTGCTCAGTGGAAACGAGACATACTGTATAAACTTCTGTTCTGGACATTCTGAATCTGCCTCTCTGTCTCTGAGCCCACAAGATATGTTGCTGTCTGTCAGCATGATCGACAGCCCTCTCCACCATCAAATTAATTCACACTCTGAAACGTTTGAATTTCTATCACAATGCATGAAAACCATCTCACTTTTTGTGTGTGTTGTGTGTGTGTGTGTTGTGTGTGTGTGTGTGTGTGTGTGTGTGTGTATATGAGGAAATCTACAGCATCTGTCCCTGCCCGCACACTGAGTTCAAGTAGCATGGAATGGTAATAACTCAAAAGCTGTCTCCTACCACATAATGTGTATCACAAATCAGTACTTTGCTTTTGAGTAATCGCTAGTTTTTTTTTGTGCAACGCGTGCTGCCTTTCCCCTTGCATTTCTCCCTCCGCGTGCACACACACACACACACACACACACACACACACACACACACACACACACACACACACACACTACCACACACACACACACACCACACACCACAACACACACCACACACACACACACACACACTCAATTTGTTATGGCGATGGTGACTGATTGAGGCTAAAAAGAGCCTGCCCTAAACTGCGGCCGTGGACCCCAGAATACATCACTGGCCTGCTCCTGCAATAACCAGAGTGCTAACATGATTTCATGAGCCTGTCCCCCTTGGAGCAGGCCACTATATTTCTCATCTCGATTGCAGAGTGGGGAAGTTTTAAGACCCCCCCACCCCCTCCCTCAACCCCATCTGTGTGAGTCTCCTCTCTCAAGTCATTGGTATAAAACGGTTATTAGGTAACTGATGGGCTGTGTCTGATTCAAGCACATTTTTTTCTTCCATGTGCAGATTCTCATTAAAAAATAGATCCGGTATTCGAGGCTCATATTTTTTTGGATGCTTAGGTCAGAATGTCTATCTGAAATCTCACTCAATCACTTTGACCAGAAACTCCTTGAAGGTCATTCTTGGGTGTGGGTCAGTTTTAGTTTTAGTTTTTTTGGGGTTTGTAGAGGCAGAGTTCCTCATTTGGATTTTGTCCCAACAGAGGTTCACTGTGGCAGGACAGTCAGTATGTTGGTGATGGTCCATTTCTGATCGGTACAGTCCTGGATGGCCAGCTGCAACTCTGACTGTCTGCTCTCCACCAGCTCCAGACACTGCTGAGACTCCAGGTTCTGAATGGAGCCGCCCTGCAGGAGAGAGAGAGAGGGAGAGGAGGGGGAGGAGAGGTAGAGGTAGAGAGAGAGAGAGAGAGAGAGAGAGAGAGAGAGAGAGAGAGAGAGAGGAAGAGAAGGAGGGAGAGGGAGAGATAGAGAGAGAGAGAGGAAGGGAGAGAGGGAGAGAGAGAGAGGAGGAAGAGAGAGAGGGAGAGAGAGAGAGGGGAAGAGAGAGGGAGAGAGAGGAAGAAAGAGGAAGAGAGAGGGAGGGAGAGGGAGGAAGAGAGAGAGGGAAGAGAGACAGAGAGAGGAAGAGAGGGAGAGAGGGGACGAGAGAGGGAGAGAGAGACAGAGAGAGGGAGAGAGAGAGGGAAAATAGAGGGAGCGAGAGAGAGGGAGAGAGAGAGCGAGAGAAGAGAGAGGAAGAGAGAGAGAGAGGGAGAGGGAGAGGGAGAGGGAGAGAGAGGATTAGTGAGAATTACAGTAAACAATGTGATGCTTTTATAGAATGCATAATGGATATGGCATGTAAGAGCTTATAATGTTAAATCAAAGGTTAAGGTCATGAAAAAAATGACTAAAACTCAATGTAGTGACTGGTCGATAATGAAACAAAACGCATAATGTAACAACTTATTGCATTATGAAGAAAGCTCAATGGTTTTATCCTGTTAGTGTTACAATTGTGTTAGAGTAAAGATTGAGTCAATCATTTATGGATCAAAGGGGTATATGATACATTTTAGAGTGTAGTTTGCAATTAAAGTATTAAGTATTTGAATAGGCTTTACTGTAATTCAAGGCTCAAAGTGTTCATACACTGATTGGACACTAATAACATTGAGTTTTTATTACATTTCTAAATTGATTTCAAAAGGTGTCTGCTGGTATTTGGGAGCTATGTTAGCTGAAAGCTGGTTGCCTTGTTCGAGTCCTGAGTATTTTTTAATTAAACAGAACAGACAGCTTAGTGTCTAATTTGATTACATATGACATTTTGTTGGCAAGCATGAGTGAGATAATACCCTGCAAGATTTTATGTAATGGAGTTGAGAAACACCTGGTGCCTCTGTTAAATACAACTTGTTTGGTATTATCCCTATCACACAACACAGCCATCTACCAAAAATAGATTCAAACCATTTGTATTTAAAGGTGCAGTGTGTAATATGACATCATCAAGAAAGTTCTACAAAGTTCTAGAATTCAACGCTCCCTGGGTAACCCCAACCCTTTCGAATAATAACAGAAGCTACAGTGGCCTTCAAGGACAAGAACAATTCTAATTTCTAAACAATGCACCTGATGACATTCCAACTATGACACTTTCAAGATGGCGGCACTAGGCCTTGGTCCAAAATATGCAGAAATATGGACATATATGAGACCCTTTCTAAGGGAAAAAATAATAATTCAAAAAAAAAAAAATCAGCTATTATGCACTAAATTAAATGTACTTATGGATATTATAATTACTTTCTACAAAATCTGCTAGGAAATAAAACCCCAAATTCTACACACTGCAGGTTTAAAGACAAGAAAAATGGTTTTGAGTTGGAATTAACGTGAGGTAAATCCTCTTCAATGTTACCTTGATATCATGATACAATGAAATAAGATGAAAGTCATTTGACCTCCATCATATACACCTTTCACTGTAAGTTACATTCTGTTTCCAGCAGCTCATAATGTCTTTAGCACGATATAACGATGCAACAAAAAGTCAACAAATGTCATTTCAAACAATGGGATTCCTACTGAAATGCATAAAAACTCATAACACAAGACTGCTTTGGTGTTGTAATATTAGCTTGTACAGCCATCAGTGGTCAGTTCATATAAGCTGTCTAGCTGTAAGGCTATAGCTGGGACACTCCCCTCGGTCATGGGCAGATTCCTCCAGCATCGCACTGGTGGTGCTGGGCTAACAGAAGACACCCAACTTGTCCACTATATTTTGAATTTTCAAATGTAAAATGAGAGGTGGGCACAGGCTGGCATGCAGTGGTTCATTTAAGCCTTGTTTACACTGAGCGTTGCGGCTCGGTGCGGCTCAGCTCGCTTTTATTTCCGGTAGGATCCCAAAAATAAGCATGCTGAGCCGCTCCTATTTTTTCGGCATCCTTCCTCATAAACCCCGCCTGGCCTATAAACATCAACTATGGGTAATGTCGACAGTGGAAACGCCCGCCAGACCTAGCGTAACTGAGCTGACCTGAACCCAGCCGCACAGAATAGAGCTTTATAACCGCTCACCGGAAACCAGACAAAATATTAAAACCATTTCATTTATTTGGGAAATTTTCATTCTCATCATTTTGTACCACTAATGTAGAACTTTTACAGACTGCAAGTACATTTAAACCTCCTGTTTGTATTGAAGGATTAGATTGTCATCATTGACGTCATTGTGGTCAATTGTAAAAAAAGCAGTACAAGTTGTGGCGCTCTGACCATACCTTTGTGTTTACGCTAACCTTCAATCGCTCATGGTCCAGGAGGTTGCACTTGGGAGTTTTAACTGGTCAAACTATTGTGTTCAGTGACACCGTCAAGGTTTAACCAAAGATAATGTATGTCCATGCAGTCCCAGTATTCAGCATTTGGAAGACACAAACACAGTTTCAGGCCTTGGGGGACTATAACGACCTCATTCGAATTATATCACTCCAGAACACCTAACAACAAAATAAAGTCAAACATAAAGCATCATCTTATATAGAGGACATATTTATGCATTCAAAATACAGCCACGCAGCAAAGTACGGAGCGACAGACCTCATATTAAATGCACTGCACCAGATACACATTTCAACAGACAGCTGTCAGCCAACTAGTGCTCTCCGCTTCCCTGGTTTAACTAGGCAATAAGACTTTTTAGCAAGATTTTGAGTGTGTGGATCTTTTACAGCGTTCATCCTATACCAGCTGCTGAATGATTGCTGTAAAAACAATATGAGCCCCGTTTATAGCAAAGCTGTGGAGGTATATTTTCTGTAAGGCACGGCCGGCGTATTTGACTTTGTGTTTTGAATTTCACAGGTTGTAGTTGCACATTAGAAGCAGTTTAATGCAGTAGATAGAGGACAAGAGTCCAGTGAAGTAGGGGAGAACGGGGTAATTTGTCACACGGGTTGGTTGTCACAATCGTTATATCTCGGAACCAGAAGGCGCTGTCTGTGAAATTTTCGTATGTAAATATCCAGAATTGGGATCAGAGGTCACCTACATAGTCTTCCTTGGAGTTAGACTGCTGAATTTGAGGTGAGACGACTGTTTGTGTTTTTCATGTCAAATTGAAAATATTTAGCTCCTCAGTATTTTTCTTCTAGGCTTTTACACAATGGGTTTATAACAAAACACTTGTTACCCATACAAAGTGTGAAGGGTAAACTATAGTTTAGATTGTGGTTAGCAAGCTAATTAGTTGTCAGATGGTTGTTGGCCTTGATGCTAGCAAGAAATTCAAGTTGGGGTTGGTCGTCACATTTTTTGGGGGGTTGGTTGTCACATGTTATCTCAAGGCTGCAGCCAGAAAAGGAACCCAATAACAAAATAAATTGTCAAGCTGTATCCTCACTGACACCCCAGAGAAGGAAAGAATAGAGCAGGAAAAGGCAGCTAGCATGCAAAAGAAAAAAGGACAACAAAATCAAAACAACCCAGTGCATCCCAAGCTAGACCAGCTGCCAAGGCTACATTAAGTTATGTAGGCCTATTTGTCAACTTGACAATGCAATTAAACTTTCAAATTTTAGTTCTACTTTCTTGCCTTCTTTTAAGATTATTCCCATTAAGATAACATTGTGACAAACAACCCCATAGTGTTTGACAACCGACCCTTGATGGGGTTGGTTGTCACAATGTGTAAGGGTGTCTTGATGATTAATTTATTCTTTATTACAATAAGATAGAAAAAGTGAGGGTACACATTTCAAGCCAACACCTTAAGCTTCAATTTAATGTAGGAATGACTATTGAAAGATGTTTAGGTGATGAGCAATTCTCACTAGAGTAAAAAGTGTGCCTACTTACCCGTTCTCCCCTACTTTCCAGGAAACAATATTAATGTTGAAAATGTGCCACACTCATCAAGTACAGCACAAATAGATGCCATGAATGTGTGGCAAAAAAGATTTATTCCGCGTAGTGCAACCTTTCGCAGGCTCTAACAATTCAGTTTTCACTGTAGTAATTCATTGTAATCGGAAATTTCCCTGGCCTGACCTGGGTTTAGGGGCTGTTGACTAGCAATTGGGGAAAATCTAATGGGAATCTTTCAGTATTGCCCAAGTTATTAGATGTTTGCACCTGGGTACAAAATAGGTTTAATATTTATCATACACTGGGTCTTATTTCAGTATAATTTCATTCATTGGTATTTCGATTTATTTTTTGCATTAGGAGGTGATCTGATATTCCTGCCTATAAAGCAGCCTAGAGTGATTTTGCTAAGGACCTTTACCTTTCCATTGTGTGTGTGTGTGTGTGTGTGTGTGTGTGTGTGTGTGTGTGTGTGTGTGTGTGTGTGTGTGTGTGTGTGTGTGTAAACTGGCACCCATACTAGGTCCTAAGTTATATGGCAAGAACAAACAGTAATATGTTTTAATGAGCCCGAGCCCCGGCACAGAGGGGACTCAACCCATTTGTGTCAAACTGGCTGTGTGCTTTAGGAGGGCTGCTTTGCTTTATATAGCACCACACACACACACACACACACACACACACACACACACACATACACACACACACACACACACACACACACACACACACACACACACACACACACACACACACACACACACACACACACACAACTGGGCATGAGAGGAGAACCAAGTGTGTTGTGCTTCTAAACATGCTGGATCTTCTGAAAACTGCTAGCTGTACATTGAAGGGCTGCTGCCTACACTTGACTAAAACACAGACGCAAACATTGGTACAACAGTAATATTGTCACGTTCTCTTCGAGGCTCTCAGCTCATTGTAAAACATATCGATTCCCTCGGCTTGCTTGTCCTGTGTGCACAGCTGCCTCTGCACAGAGCCGTTTGCCCACATTTCAGCTGGCTGGCATGCGTATAGGTATGACCACTTGATATAACAACGTGAGGGAATCAATCTGAAATTCATATTGGATTTACTACAGTTACCGTCCATTTATTTGATCCCAGGCTAATCATTGAAATACCAGAACCGTGCTCAGTTTGAAACCGAGGTCAATCCCATTAGATTTGTAATGATCGTGTGCGCCCCTATCACAAAGTTCAAGTCTTTCTAAAGGGCACTGTCGTGTGAGTCAGGTAAAATATGATGGCTCTCAAAGTCCAATCAGCAACTAAATAGAGAAGGATGAGGGAAGATCTCTAACAAGGGATCAAAAAGGTGGACCTCAGGGGGGGGTTTCAACGGTTGTTTATGATCCTTAAATATGGATTGAATACTTTAGATTGGCCACTTTGTGCTTTTCATGTTCTTCTGCATCTGACAAATACAAAATACCTGGTCGAACTTCACATTGGAAATTACGGATTTCTAACCCTACCCAGCACTAAGTTGTTTCTCTGAAGTGGTGTATCGATACTTTACATGGTGACTTTGGTGATGTGGTTTTGTCTTGTATTTGAGCTTCCAACCGCTAGTCGGCAGCAGGAAAAGGTGTTATCTTTGTCTGACTAGACAAACAAAACTCGCGAGCGTACATGCATTGGGAGCACCACACACATTAGTCAGTAGAATATAACAATGTTTGTAAATCAAGTTAGAGTTATGCATATAAAATGTTCTTTTTTTCTTCAAATAAAAAAATCACCTTGCTTAAAAGTATCCCGATATATCTAATTATATTGTATCGTCGACCCGTGTCGTTATATTGTATATAGTATATATATATATATACAGTATATATTGTATATTGTATATATATTGTATCGCGCCAAAACTCAGCCCTATAGTTTTCAGCCACAGGGAGCTGTTTTGGCGAACATTTTCTAGAAGCCGTGCTACTGTATGCTACCTGCCCTGAGGCTTTATTGCCGACAGCCAGCTGCATTTGAACATTGGGCCTAGTTCTTAAACGAAAAGGATGTATAGACGGTATGTGTGTATGTCAAGCACATACAACTGATTGTGAGTCGTGTTTCACGTGAACGTGACACTTAAAATAGTCTACGTAAAACGTCTCCTAATTATATTGTGAATGAATTCAAATCTGTATTGGGCATTAAGCGGCTAGTTGTGCATTCCGGTCGGGGTGGGGGGTGCATTTATAATAAAATGTATAATTTAATAAGATGATTAGGAGGTGAGTGAGTGAGTGAGTGAGAGTGAGAGAGAGAGAGAGAGCGAACGAGCGGTGTCGGACAGATTACAGGCGTGTGTAAATCCTGGTAAAGTGACCAGGCGCTATAATAGCTCTTGTAGTACTACTTGCTGTAGTTTGGTCTGGAAGCACTCCGTTTAGAGCCGTCTATTCGGGGGGAAACTGGGCTGGCCTGTTTTTATTTCTTTAAACCAATCACAATCATCTAGGGCGGGGCTAACCCTGGGAAACAGCAGCGGTGTCCTGCAAAATAGTGCCGGGGGAGAACTTATTCTGATGGAACGTCTTCACGTCCAGAGGCTGTCAGAGAAATGGCTAAATCTAACCCACAAACGCCACAAAAAAACTATTAAAGACAAAAGGAATACACATAGTGTGTCGCTTTCTAACCAGCATGTCAAGACACCATACACTTTAGCCCCCGAGGAGCTCACGGGATAACTTAACCGAAATTAACTAGCCACGTAGTCACGCATCTCTGGTAACATTATCATCGGCGGCCCGTTGTCCTGTAAATCACCAAAGAAAGGGAATGGCGGATCTTAATCTAGCTGGTTATAAGGTCTGGTGCTCAATTCAAACCCCCACACTTCATTTTCCAGAGTTTATGAGGTATTTCTGCCCGGGAGAAGTTGTACAATGAAGTTGGACAGCTAGGCTAAGCTAAGCTAGGCTGCGTCCCGGACCACCGCCACCAATATTATTATCCCGAAGTATCGTATAATGTGACTTCTCACACCCTGTGTGTGTGTGTGTGTTGTGTGTGTGTGTGTGTGTGTGTGTGTGTGTGTGTGTGTGTGAGTGAGAGAGAGAGAGGAAGCACACAGGTTGACTGTGAGCGAATTGTTTCCTAGTTTGAGGGGGAGCTCAATACGGGAACGCCAGCAACAGGAAATGGAGGCGTAGCGTAGTTAGCCGACGCCAGCGCTAATAGACGCTGGCGGAAACGGTTCAGCCAGACTACTCTTGTAGTTACATTAAATACAAGCTGCGACGTAGCTTACTCTTTTCTGTCCCCCACCTTCCAATAAACATGTAGATTAAAGGTGTTGTCTCACTTGGCTTCCTCAAAAGAAATCCCCACGCCACGCCACTGATTGTGTAGCTTTAAGCTGCTAAAGAGCCGGATGTTTCCCCCCGGGCGTTGGTGCTAAAAGGAGAGTGAATATTGGACTAACATTTGTCAGCTTGACGCCAACAGGACTCCGTATGAATGTCAATGTTGTAAATAATCCATTTGCAGAGAAAAAACTTTTGAAGGGGATAAATTGCCAACTAACACCCAAGTGGCCAAAGAAAATCAATGAATGCAGCTTTGAAGGACAGTGTGGATCAGGCTATATACTGTACGTCGTTTATAGTGAAAATGTATGTTAGGAGATACAACCCTGCACATTGCATTCATATTATCAACACAATGACACGGCCATCATGTCTGTAATTGAAATGCAATGCACATAATAAACCGTTTTTTTTTTTGTTGCTTTCAGAAGCAGCATTAGCTCTGCAGTGCTTGGTTTGACATTTTCCACTTTCCCACTTGCCTGGGCTGCAAATGAGACATTATAACAGGAGACACTCATCATAGTGAACTTTGCGGATGGATTTTCTCACTGTAAATGCTACATTAAATGAATCACAATGCTCTTTCTTACCTCTGCTGAAAACTGAATCAATTGGCTTTCTCTTAATGTACGAACTCTTCCTGAGTGTACTTAGAAGTCTGCGCTCTACTTCTGGCCTTCTGCCTCACAAGGTACAGCTCAGTCTAAGTGCACGGAAGCTGAGTGCTCTTGTATGTAGAAGAACACTCATGTTGCTGTTCCCACAATCTCAGTCAACATATTGATCATAGAAAAAAGTAGAATGAGTAGACTTTACAAACCGGAAAAAAGACAAACATGCATGTTCACTGCTTTCTGGAGAGCAAGACATTATGTAGAGATTATGATGCAGGCAGGGGCAGCAAGGGGCAATACAGTGACGAAAGCAGCTGATCAAGTTCAAATGTCGCTATTACACACACACACACAGGATAAGTATTTTGAATTTTTCCATCTCCTTGTCATGGATTCAGCTCTGTCATTGTGCAGAGTGCAGAGTTGGAGCAGGCTATTGATTCCCTGCTATTAGGGCGGGAACAGCAGTTTATCAGCCTCTCGGTTCCAGAGAGCCAGCAGACAGACAGCCAGCCAGCAGGGTTGGGCTGGCCAATCAGCCAACCTGTCAGCCAGACACTCCACCATGTCATTCACCACGGAAGGAAGTGGGGAGAGTAGAGTGAAGCCGCAAACCATTGAGTGCTTCAGCAAATGTAATGTAAAAAGCCATTTTAATACTGGGTGAGGCATCCTAGATTGTGTATGCCTACCTGCTCCGTCAAATATAGTTGGAAGTTGTTTTTATGACATGCCAGTCACCTTCCCTGCAATATTAACTACAGTCTTTTGGAGAGTGTATTTGTTTTCGTCACACTCAGGTTTCTGTACCAGGCATTTTTGTTAAAAGATAATATACTGTAGGGGAGAACGGGGTAAGTAGGCAGACTTTTTACTCTAGTGAGAATTGCTTATCACCTAAACATCTTTCAATAGTCATTCCTACATTAAATTGAAGCTTAAGGTGTTGGCTTGAAATGTGTACCCCTCACTTTTTCTATCTTATTGTAATAAAGAAGAAATTAATCATCAAAGACACCCTTACACATTGTGACAACCAACCCCACCAAGGGGTCCGTTGTCAAACACTATGGGGTTGTTTGTCACAATGTTATCTTAATGGGAATAATCTTAAAAAGAAGGCAAGAAAGCAGAACTAAATTTGAAAGTTTAATTGCATTGTCAAGTTGACAAAAAGGCCTACATAACTTAATGTAGCCTTGGCAGCTGGTCTAGTTTGGGATGCACTGGGTTGTTTTGATTTTGTTGCCCTTTTTTCTTTTGCATGCTAGCTGCCTTTTCCTGCTCTATTCTTTCCTTCTCTGGGGTGTCAGTAAGGATACAGCTTGACAATTTATTTCGTTATTGGGTTCCTTTTCTGGCTGCAGCCTTGAGATAACATGTGACAACCAACCCCCCAAAAATGTTGACGACCAACCCCAACTTGAATTTCTTGCTAGCATCAAGGCCAACAACCATCTGACAACTAATTAGCTTGCTAAAAACAATCTAAACTATAGCTTACCCTTCACACTTTTTTGGGGTAACAAGTGTTTTGTTATAAACCCATTGTGTTTATAACAAAAAAGCCTAGAAGAAAAATACTGAGGAGCTAAATATTTTCAATTTGACATGAAAAACACAAACAGTCCTCTACCTCACATTCAGCAGTCTAACTCCAAGGAAGACTATGTAGGTGACCTCTGATCCCAATTCTGGATATTTACATACCAACATTTCACAGACAGCGACTTCTGGTTCTGAGATATAACGATTGTGACAACCAACCCATGTGACAAATTACCCCGTTCTCCCCTACATTCAAACAGGCATTCTGTATGACATCTTATCACTATCGCATCAGCCACTTCTAGCCGGCATGGATGGAGACAACTCGTTGTAGTACCCCCAACTCCAAATGTGTTGCACTGAATGGCTACTGCAACCAAAAGTGGTCAGGGAAACAGCCAAGGAACTTCACCTCAGAGTCTCATTGTTCAATTTTGAGGATGGGCCACAGAGTTTTGCTTGACTTATATTTCATGTCTATTGGGATCTAAGTGCTGTCCAAACACAGTTGAACTATATGGTAAAACTATGTTTGAACACATCCTGTGTAGAAAAACTAAAGAAGACTGAAGCTGCTGTTTGTGCTCTGATAGCTTTCTGCTTTCATTAGCTAGCCTGCACAGACACTGTGAGTTACACGCTACATCATTGAAACACAGTCTATTTGTCTCTGTGCAACAGTTTGAACCCTGACTCAAGCCAACACACTGAAAGGTGGAGTCAGCTATTCTGGAGGATGCCTGTTGTCATAATCACTTTTTTTTTTCAAAATCAGTGAATATCTTCTCAAGATCTGCTACATGTCTGTACTGTGTGTGTGTGTACTGAAAGTGATTTTGACAACAAGCGTTCTCTTTAATCTCTGACTGCGCCTTTTAATGTGCAAATACATGAAATAACTGTGAGTAGTGTATATACTGGTTACAGCCCTATAGTACCTCCTGAGGCCTCACGTTCTCATTGATCACCTTGTACCTACCGTTACAGATTTATTTATCGACATAGAAGACATGTATTAATACACCTAAGCATAATGTATATTACAAAACACCTCTTGCTATAAAAAGCTAATTGAAATCATGAGGTTGGAAATACCAAGTTTATTCTGTAGAGAATGCAGTTCTAAGATATTGAATTTCAGAGATTTGACCAATCAGCTGGCCCAAACTGTTACTGTATGTACCTTCTGAATATTTAAACTAAAAGGCTCTTTCCTATAACACGACACAAGCAGAGAGTAACATTTGCACTTCACAAATATATGTCAATAACTCCAATTTGATAGTCAAGTCAGACACTACCTGTTGTGGTCACAGCAGCCCGCTGTGTTTTCCTCGTCTGTATCTGCCACTCCCCCTGTCTGTCTCACTTCGCACCTGATCCTCATCTGCAATCACGCTCACCTGGTCTTCACCTCCAATCAACTCCCCTTCATAACCCGTGGATTCCTTGCTGTTGGCGCCAGATCGTCCTTTGCGCTACCGTGTATCCGGATCACTCTCTCCAGCTTCCCGGCTTTGGTCTCCCCCTGGCTCCCTCACCCACTACCTGCTTCCCCACACCATATATAAATAAACCTTTTTATATAAAACCTACTTCGTCTCTGTCTGCTCTTGGGTCCAGCATCGTAACCATAACAGAACGATCTGGCCAAGATGGACCCAGCGGACATCGGAAACTTTCGTGGAGCTCTCGCCGCCCAAGGCACTCAGGTGGCGGAGCACGGACAAGCTCTCCGGGACGCTATGGAGGCTTTTAAGAATCTCGCTACCCGAGTCACACAGATGGGTGAACAATTGGACTTACTGGTACCTCCCACCACAGCGCCTCCACTACCAGCGGCACCCCCGCCTGCTCTCACTTCCCCGTTACACCTGCCACGAGCTCGTGAGCCATTTATCCCTGCGCCAGAGCGCTAGGCTGGGGACATGGGTACGTGCAGAGACTTTTTGATTCAGTGTTTTTTAGTGTTCAGTCAGCAGCCTCTCACCTATCCCACAGAAAAGGCTAAGATCGCTTACATTATGGGGTCACTTAAGGGTAATGCACTAGCGTGGGCTTCAGCATTATGGGACAGTGATTCCCCAGCTAATGACAAGTTTGACCTTTTTGTAGCAGAGATGAGGAAAGTGTTTGACCATCCAGTAGAGGGAGGGGACGCCGCCAAGCGGCTTATTTCCTTACGTCAGGGCTCCCGCAGTGTAGCTGAGTTCTCTGTTGAGTTCAGGACCTATGCAGCCAGGTCAGGCTGGAACGACAAGTCACTACGTGGGCTTTTTCTTTCCGGTCTCAGTGAGACAATCAAGGATGAGCTGGCTACTAGGGAGGAAGCTGACACTCTCGATTAAATAATTTCCCTCTCTATCCGCTGGATAATCGCCTACGCGAGCGGCGTAGGGAGAAGGCGGGCAGCTCCGTGCCTCCGGGTTTCGCTGCTTCCTGTTCCCACTCTTTCCTAAGCCTACCCTCTCTGCCCCCGTGACGCATGGTGCCACTGAAGAGGAGCCCATGCAGCTGGGCCGCACACGTCTCACCCAGGCAGAGCGGCTTCATCGGATTAAGACCGGAGTGTGTCTGTACTGTGCGCTGCCCGGGCATCTCATCTCCACCTGTCCGTCACTGCCAAAAGACAGGGCTCGGCAGTGAGGCTCGGGGCCCTGCTGAGCCACGCCCCCTCCGTCCCCGATTCTCACTGTTCTCGCTCACTGCTGGATGCCACTCTCCTGTCCCTCAGGCATTCCTTTCCTGTGTCAGCTCTGGTGGATTCTGGAGCGGATGAGAACTTCATTGATGCGGGCTTCGCGTCTCAGGTTGGCATGAAATTGGAACAATTACCCTCTCCCTTAAATGCTAACGCCTTAGACGGCCGTCACCTGGCCCTTATTACCCACCGTACTAAGCCCCTTGAGTTAATTGTTTCTGGTAATCACCACGAGATACTGCAGTTTCATGTCATCCTGTCTCCCCTCACTCCCCTGGTGCTGGGGTACCCCTGGCTCAAGCGTCACAATCCCCAATTTGACTGGTCTTCTGGCAAGGTGGTGAGTTGGAGCACGTTTTGTCATTCCACCTGCTTACAGTCTGCCCTGTCTCCGGCAGTGGGAGATGTTCCCTTGCCCAAGGAACCTCCCGACCTCTCCTTGGTTCCCCAAATTTATCATGACCTGGGAGAGGTATTTAGTAAGTGTCGTGCGCTCACCCTGCCTCCTCATCGCCCCTATGACTGTGCCATTGATCTCCTCCCCGGCGCCCCTTTGCCCAGTAGTCGCCTTTTCAACTTGTCCCGTCCTGAGAGGGAGGCCATGGAGAAGTACATTAAAGATTCTCTTTCGGCTGGTCTCATGAGACCCTCCTCTTCTCCTGTTGGTGAAAGGTTTCTTTTTTGTGGCCAAAAAGGACAAGTCACTTCACCCATGCATTGATTTCAGGGTCTTAATAACATTACAGTGAAGAACAAGTATGCGTTGCCCCTCATCAGTTCCGCATTCGAGCCACTGCAGGGCGCCACAGTCTTCTCCAAATTGGACCTACGTAATGCCTATCATCTGGTGCGCATCTGTGAAGGCGATGAGTGGAAGACGGCCTTTAACACCCCCCTCGGCCATTTTGAGTATCTCGTCATGCCTTTCGGCCTAACTAATGCCCCTGCTGTGTTCCAGAACCTGGTTAACGACGTCCTCCGGGACTTTCTCAACCGCTCAGTTTTTGTCTATTTAGACGACATCCTGATTTTTTCCCGCAATCAGAAGGAACACGTCCAGCATGTCCGACAAGTTCTTCAACGGCTGTTGGAGAACAAGCTATATGTGAAGGCCGAGAAGTGTGAGTTCAGTGTCGCCTCTGTTTCCTTCCTGGGGTTCATCATTGAGAGCGGGCAAGTGAGGACCTGCCCCGAGAAGGTCATTGCAGTGACTGACTGGCCCATCCCCGATTCCCGCAAGAAACTGCAGCAGTTTCTGGGGTTTGCCAATTTTTACCGAAGGTTCATCCGTGACTACAGCAGGGTGGCAGCCCCTCTCACTCATCTCACCTCCTCTGCCCGCCCTTTTGCCTGGACGCCTGAAGCGGAGGCTGCCTTCTCTAGGCTTAAGGAGCTTTTTTCGTCTGCCCCTATTCTCATCCAACCGGATCCCTCCAGGCAGTTCATTGTGGAGGTTGATGCATCTGACACTGGGGTGGGGGCGGTCCTGTCCCAGCGCTCGGCCTCTGATGAGAAGATTCACCCCTGCGCTTTTTTCTCTCGCCGGCTGGTTCCTGCTGAGCGGAATTATGATGTGGGTAACAGAGAGCTGCTGGCGGTGAAACTGGCATTGGAGGAATGGCGGCACTGGCTTGAGGGGTCAGAACAGCCGTTCGTGGTATGGACTGACCACAAGAATTTGTCTTACATCCAGAAAGCCAAGCGATTGAATTCCCGCCAAGCCCGGTGGTCCCTATTTTTTGGGCGTTTCAATTTCTCCCTCACCTACCAGCCCGTTCCCGTAACGTCAAACCAGACGCCCTCTCCCGCCAGTTTGGCACTGTGGACACACCGGGTCCCCCTGACACCATCCTCTCTCCTTCCTGTCTCAGGGTGGCTGCTGTTACCTGGGAGATAGAGTCCCTCATCCGGGAGGCCCAAATCACTGAACCAGACCTGGGCAACGGCCCTACTAACCGCCTCTTTGTCCCCAGTTCGGTGCGCTCTCCCAGGTTCTGGTGTGGGGTCACACATCGCGTTTTGCCTGTCACCCTGGCGTGGGTCGCACCCTGTCACTCCTCAAGAGGTACTTTTGGTGGCCAGCGATGGACGCTGACACCCGGGCTTTCGTGCTGGCCTGCACGGTGTGTGCGCGGGCCAAGTCCTCCCATCAACCCCCTGCTGGCCTGCTTCGCCCGCTTCCTGTTCCTGGTCGGCCCTGGTCTCACATTGGCCTGGATTTCGTCACTGGTCTTCCCCCCTCTAATGGCCATACAGTCATCCTCACAGTGGTGGATAGGTTCTCTAAGGCTGTTCATTTCATTGCCCTCCCAAAGCTCCCCTCTGCCACCGAGACTGCCCAGCTGCTCGTGCAGCATGTGTTCCGCCTCCACGGGATTCCCGCAGACCTCGTCTCCGACCGCGGACCCCAATTCATCTCCCAGGTGTGGAAAGCCTTCTGCCGTGCGCTGGGGGCCTCTGTCAGCCTGTCATCAGGGTACCAGCCGCAGACTAAAGGGCAGGCGGAGAGAGCGAATCAGGACCTTGGAACCGGGCTGCGTTGTGTGGCTGCCCGCAACCCCTCTGCCTGGAGCGACCATCTCTCTTGGATCGAGTATGCCCACAACTCCATGTCCTGTGCAGCCACCGGCATGTCCCCGTTTGAATGTTCCCTGGGGTACCAACCGCCCTTGTTTCCTGCTCAGGAGGACGACATCTCCGTTCCCTCAGTACAGCACCATCTCCGCCGCTGCCGCAGGGTGTGGAAGGGCGTGCGCACCGCTCTGCTGCGCTCCGCTGAGCAGAACCGGCGCACGGCGGATCGCCACCGGGCTCCCGCTCCTGCCTATCGGGTGGGTCAGCAGGTGTGGTTGTCCTCCAAAGACCTGCCCTTACAGACTGGCTCTAAGAAGTTAACCCCTCGTTTTGTGGGGCCCTTCCCTATTGTCTCTGTCATCAACCCCTCTGCGGTCACACTCAAGCTGCCCTCAGCCATGCACGTCCACCCAACCTTCCATGTCTCTCGTTTAAAGCCAGTCTCCACCAGCCCTCTCTCCCCCCCGGCCGTTGCCCCCCCTCCTCCCCGGTGATTGACAACCACCCAGCTTACACCGTCCGGCGGTTGATGGACATTCGGCGTCGGGGCAGAGGGCATCAGTACCTCGTGGATTGGGAGGGTTACGGTCCTGAGGAAAGGAGCTGGGTTTCGCGGGGTCTCATTCTCGACCCCTCCCTCATCCGGGATTTCCATCTGGCTCATCCAGAGAAGCCTAGGCCGCCTGGAGGCGTCCATTGAGGGGAGGGTACTGTTGTGGTCACAGCAGCCCGCTGTGTTTTCCTCGTCTGTATCTGCCACTCCCCCTGTCTGTCTCACTTCGCACCTGATCCTCATCTGCAATCACGCTCACCTGGTCTTCACCTCCAATCAACTCTCCTTCATAACGCGTGGATTCCTTGCTGTTGGCGCCAGATCGTCCTTTGCGCTACCGTGTATCCGGATCACTCTCTCCAGCTTCCCGGCTTTGGTCTCCCCCTGGCTCCCTCACCCACTACCTGCTTCCCCACACCATATATAAATAAACCTTTTTATATAAAACCTACTTCGTCTCTGTCTGCTCTTGGGTCCAGCATCGTAACCATAACACTACCTTCCAATTAAATGTTTCTAAAACATTATGGCAATGAAAAACAAGCTGGTAATTGCAGTGTTCATTATCGCTTAGAAAGTAGCTGAATGTCTCGGAGCAATGATTAATTGCTGATTCTAATGAATTGAGCATGAGCAACATCAACCAAACTACAGTGAGATGTCTCATGCATTGTACAGTTCAAATAGCATCTATCATGTAGTACAAAAACATGATGATACAAGTGAATGATGAAAGACTATGTAGTAGGAGAGCAAAAAGCATGTATTAGCTAGTATTTTTAGTGTTGCTACTCCAGTCTTAGATTGGAGTCAGACAGTATGTCGTGATCGGTTCTAAGAAATGCTGTTTATTTTGATGTATCAACTTTGATACGCATTAGCAAGTGAAAAGCTCTTGACTTCTCCTTGCTCTTGAACGGTGGCTATGTGCTCTGCGTTTGCGAAATGAAGCATTTTATAGGGCACTTAGTTGAAGGTAAGAAGTGTCCATCGAGGACTATATAAAACAGTATTTCTCAATTGCCAAATGAAAGTGTGATCCACACTTGATTTTTATCGTCACCTTAAAACATTGTCTTTTTAACATGTTTTAACACGGTTTCTTTCAACCCAGATCCCAGTGAAAGACATCAAGATATCTAAGGCCGATAGAGATGATTTGCATTACCAAGGATCTCTGATTTTTCAAACTCCTTTGCATAAATGTTCAATCAGCTCTCAGCACACTTTCTGTTCTGCTTTTAACAAGCACGGATCAGAGAGGCTCAGAAGAAAGAGTTGTTTCTCTAGATCTACACCAAAAAGTTTCATTTGCATCCTTTAATATCTATTTGATTCATATTTGCAGTACAACAACTGTTATAATAATGAATGTGAATGCATGTATGTACTGTACTTATAATGAAAACCTGCACACAAAATGTATATTTATTGCATTTAAAACTAACTGGGAAAATGTATTTTATTAAAAAAGTGTAAAAAGTACTGGTGTAGATTTGCTGTATGGTTTGAGAAAAGAATACACCTGTCAGCTGTTTGGAAAACGTCGATTCTGAATGGACTACAGTGTTACAGCAATTGGGCAAAACTGTATAAGAGCAGACCAACTGAAGTCAGGAGAGCCGTAGCAGTCCCCTGGCAGCTTTTTGTGCTATTCACTCATTCCTTCTCCCACTCTGCTTCCCCTCTCTCTCTCTCTCTCTCTCTCTCTCTCTCCTCTCTCTCTCTCTCTCTCTCTCTCTCTCTCTCTCTCTCTCTCTCTCTCTCTCTCTCTCTCTCTCTCTCTCTCTCTCCCTCTCTCTCTCTCTCCCTCTTTTTCTCTTGATGGCTGTTTGCTTCAGGGTCATGCTGAGTTCAATATTGTAAAATATCTGCGTATCAATAATTCACGAAGACTGACTGCCCGCTTCATATAAAGCTGTCTGTTTGATTCCATCCAGCAGTGCCTCTCTCTCTCTCTCCTCTCTCTGTCTCCTCCCTTGCAGTACTACCCTCCGTTTCTTTAAAGTCCTCTATCGTTCTCTCTTTCATTTTCTCACTCTGCCCTGCACTAGCTCTCTCTCCTCTCCCTTCCTCCTTTAATAGGAAGACTACCGACAGTCCAAATATCCAATGTTTAATGCTAATATCTCGGAAACAACTATTCATATCAAACTGAGCTTTGTTTGTCATGCTGATGGAGTACACAGAAGCCAACCATCGTATGCATTTTTAAATCGTAAGCGTCGTGGTTTAGTTGTTGCCCAGTCTTTCATGAGAACGTTTTACTCCTTTTTTAATTGAATCAGATTTGTGGGGCATATTCCAAAAAGTCAAAGTGAAGGTGTCCATGCTTTATTGACACTATGTGTGTAGAGACTGAGATGAAATGGGGTAGTGAGGGGAATGACATGAAGAGAACGACCAGGGCTCTAACCACTACAACAGGAGCGCTCCCACTCAATGTAAATCTAAAGGTTATTTATTTACGTGGTTTTTTTATATTATATTGTTTTAACATGAAGTTTGTTGACACTGCATTTTTTCTTTTGCACTTCATGTATTTCTGCTGGCTGCACAAAACGTTGCACCCTTGGGGGGGTATGATAAAGATTTCTGGACTTGACTTGGCAAAGTCGACGTGACGTATTATAATGAGCATTAATTCTGCTGCTTTTGTCTAGATTCTAGTTGTCCGGTTTGCAAACCATCACGACTCTGTTGTAGCGTACAGTGTTGTCCCCAAGCCCTCTGTATTCATACTGCTACAATTCAAATACTTACAACTAGCTCTTTGGTATTTAATGCATTCCAGACTATTGTCGTATAAGAAACATAGCCCTTACTTGTTTGCTGCTCATTGCAAAGGCTAATCATGCATTAATGTTAACCCACATACAGGCCAGTAACAGGGTTGATGATAACAGTGTAGACGGCTTGCGGGAAAAGTGAAGCACATGCAGTGTGTTGTTTGATCTGTCTCTTCTTGATGTGTTAGAATACATTACATTGCACACAAGACCTATAAAACAGCTTGCATAACTCAGTGGGGTTACACAACAGTCGTTTGACATGTTAACTGTGCTGAATTACTTGCTTGGTTAAACAATATTCCACTCAATGTACCAGCATGGGCAGACTGTACTGTATGTACTTGCTATTTAAAACAGTTAAATCTGTACTATTAAATTAACAATTGATTGTGAGTATGCATAGTGTGAATGGTCTTGCTCCCAGTGACAAACCCAAGAGTGTATTAACACCCAAACCATGCAGCCTGGTTTTCTTGAGGCTCTAGGAAATTGATTGGGCTGGTCGTGAATTCTATCAAATAGAGGGTTTTGTCTCTCTATCAAGTCGCTAACTTTAACTTGAACCATGTTCACTGATAGGGAACAAGTCTGACCTGAGATATGCAATCAACTCTAAAACTTACCCTGTTCTCATTTCACTGTCCTCACTCCCTGTTGAATCTTTTCCTACATCTAACATTTCATCTGAAAAGCTTTCTACTTCAATCTCAGGCCTTATTTGACTTCTCCACCAAACTTATTTTTTTCTTTTAACCAAGAAACTGGGCTTCTCTTTCCACAGCCCCATAGGGATAGGCCTACAGCAGTTCATCTCTTTTTACTTCTGAAATAAGTTAGAAATTAGATTTTTCAGATTCTGTCCGGATGCTAATTAGAGGAAAGACTCCCCTGCCAGTGCACCCAGCAGCTACATCATACTGTATACTGAGAGAACTGGAGAGATAAGGATGGCGCAGTATTGTTCTCTGAGGACATTGGACCATGGGTAATAGAGAGAGAGAGAATGAGAGAGAGAGGAAGGATCTTAATGATAGATAAGAAAGCCTCTTTATTCAGTCTGATGTCTGGGATGAAAACACTACATACACACGGCACTGTCACTCTCGCACACACACACACACACACACACACACACACACACACACACACACACACACACACACACACACACACACACACACACACACACACCCCACACACACACACACACACACACACACACACACACACACACACACACACACACACACACACACACACACACAGAGAGAGAGAGAGAGATCAGAGATGTGAATAAAGCAGTGTCTGCTTTATATTAATTAACCACCTCCCTCCACTTCTCTGTCACTTTTCAAGGCAACATTCAAAGTGCCAAGATTAAAAATAAGACAGGGGCTTGTTCAAAGTCAAGAGACTGCGTATGTGTGAAAGCTCATTATCCAACAGACGCAGCCTCGCTGTTAAAACACCTATCTAGTGTAGAAAAGTGATTCATGCTCAAACAAAACCAGAAGTGGAGAGGTAGAGGCACGAATATCCCTTAATTGAATTGGAAAAAAACAGCCCTGTCAAACCATGGAGCTCTGGTCCCGTGTTACATTTACACCACTGTCTTCCTGTCTGCTTCAGGGTTGAATGTAAGATGTTATTGCTTGTTTTTAAGGTTTTAATGGGCTGCATTTACAAACAGTTGTCGACACTGGCGCATGAGGTCAAGAAGTGCACACAAAATCTTTCATTTGTTCAGAGAGTACTGCTCATAAAAACAACCTGACCGTACAGTAAACAGGAATTAAATTCAATGCGCCATCAATGAAAGCTTACCTCACGAAGATATGTATAAATACATTTGAACTTTGAACTTGATCTTTGATTCGCATACACAATACCAACTAGCAACCAAATATGACCCATGACCCATCCAAACAGAGGACCTGGAATGAGTAGAACTAGCCTGGCACCGCCCGCCTACCTACTTCCGCTAAATTATCATTTCCCTTCAGGAGTCAGTCTGGGTCGCGGTATATTCACGGGAACAATGACGTTGAGGTTGTGCGCCAGTTTCAGTTGTAGTCAGAAGCCGGCGCATGACATACAGTACGTCACGACCAACCATTATGCAATTGGTTGGCAGATCCAGAGTGGCACTGGGCATATCCAATAGTTAACAGACACCCTTCAAGTGGGTTAACATTTGTCAATTGAGCGATTCCAGACCTTCTGTACAAATGAAATGAAAAACGATGGTCTGGTAGGACCAGGCTAGAGTAGAACATGCACATAGCTGGAAAGTAGTTATTTGTCTTGCATATGGAGGCTCTGAATGCAAAGACTACATTGTACTGTACTGTGTAGGAGCAGGTGGTGCTTTGAGTGTGGGTGTGTACCTGAGAGAAGGTCCAGGTGAGCTTCATGTGTTTGGTGGCCGCGTAGCTGCACTCCAGCAGCCGCGGTCTGCTGTTGACGTCCACCAGACACTTGTTGTCGTCATCGTCGATGGTGGGACTCAACACGCCCAGGTGCAGCTGCTGAGAGCTGGTGTAGTACACATTCTGCTGGGAGACACAAGCAGAGACTAAGGTGGGAGTTTTTTTTTTCTTTTTTAAACCAGACATGTTGGATAAAGTGCTTAAGTAGATGAAAGTAGGGTTAATTTCTCCTTGGCTAGAAAGCACAATGAATTTGTTACAGTCAGTCAGCTGTTATAATCTTATTTTTTAATGTGCAATCTGAATCTACCAAACCAAGCTGTTTTCTGAGAGAAGTGTTGACACAGATCAGCTGGTAGGTTTAATCTCCCAAAGTCTCATTAGTATGTTAAGTGATTTTCTAGGTATTACACAGCTTAGAATCCTTGTGGATGCACTATAATTAAATACATTAGACTTCATATATATGTTAGGGCTGTCAAATTAACACGTTGATTTCGATTAATTAATCACAGAAAAATTAACGCGATTAAAAAAATTAACGCAGATTAATCGCACTTCCATATTGCCCTTTGACCCGGTACAAAAGAGGTGAGACGATAGCGGAGCTGCACCTGTAGTTTGCGGAGACGGCCTGCACGGGATTAAAGAGTAAAGAAAGAAGCAGGGGAAAGGGGCCGAGGGCTCTATCTATGGATGTGTTATGGGCTGCTATGGTAAGAATACGTCTTATGTTATTCTCCGCAGTGTCTGTGCATTATTGATTTAGTGGGTGCCTAATTAACAATGTAGGTTCAAAACAGTATCTCTCAATCTTCCTCCGTGTCTCACTTTTGTTTGCTAGCTGCGATTGTCTCACGCAAACTGACACCCGCCCCCTCTCACTCTTCCTAGATATGGCTCTCTTTTTTCCTCCTTTGTGAGTTGTGTGTGTGTGCGTCATTTAGCCTGCTTGTTTTTTTGTGTTTTGAAGAGGAGAGAGAAGAGAGGAGAGAGAGACAGACAGAGAGAGAAGAGAGAGACAGAAGACAAAGACAAGGAGAAGAAGAGAGAGAGAGAGAGAGAGAGAGAGAGGAGAGAGAGAGAGAGGAGAGAGAGAGAGATGAGAGATGAACGGTAGCCTATAGGCCTTATAAACAGGCATAAAAGTGTCATATAAGTATGCCATTAATTTAGATTAATTAATCACAGAGCCTGTAATTAATTAGATACATTTTTTTAATCGCTTGACAGCCCTATAATATATATATATATATATATATATATATATTTATATATATATATATAATATATTATATATATATATCTTTTCATATAGTTTCCAGAGTGATTTTTTATTTTCCATTGATATTTTATACCCGTCTTTCTATTTTAAAGTTGCATCTGGTACCATGAATTCTCCTTGAGTTGTTGCATGATAAATGATTTGAAACCCTTCCTGACCCCTCTATACTTCATACATTTCAAACCACCAAACAGCTTGCTAATATAGAGCTAGAAACTATACCACAAAGCAACTACTTGAATTAATAAAACCAAACCATACACAGGAATCTTCAAGCACCCTGAATAATGAAGCCGTTAAATCCCTAAGAGAACAGAATAAATATAGCTTGTGAGCATTAGTAGTCCCATTTCCATTTGAAAAGGTACATAGAACCTGAAGTAGTTTGGCCAAGAATATAAAGCAATATATATTAGAGAGTGGTAATTGGATCATGTACAGTTGCTGGACAGTAGAGCTTTATATATGAGTATTAAGATATTATTGTTCACTCTGCTATGCAAAGAGTCCATCAACTTTGCAATAGAGGCAGCAATGACAATGGAGTTGCTTTTTTTAAGATAAAAGATTTTTAGTTTTGTATTATTTTGTTTGAATGTGAATCTTGAATTAGTCTTCAACCAAGCCAAATTCATGTATTTCATGTGACCTAGCTAGCATATGTCTAGTCCCCGATTACAGCCAGGATATTTGGAAAGCATAAAGGCAGACCAAAGATAAGTAAGAGCTTGGATTTAAACAGAACCAGAGACACACACACATTTCTGTTGATGTGAAAGTGAGAATATGTAAATATTGCTAAATGTTGATCTCTCCGTGAATAAATGAAAATAAATACAATTATTTGGTGGAATCAAAATATCGACTGTAGAACTCCCGACTATGCTGATGTGTAGCCTTTAAAAAAAATCACAAATCAGTGGGCCATATCAGGATAAAATGATTCAATTTGCCAGGGAGCATAAAGATTGGACTTTGGAGCAATGGAAACATTTTGTGTGGTCTGATGAGACCAGACTGACCCTGTTCTAGAGTGATGGGTGCATCAGGTTAGGAAGAAAGGTGTATGAAGTGATGTTCCCAGCATCATGCCTAGTGCCTACTGTACAAGCATGTGTGGAAGTGTACAGTATGATCTGGGGTTGCGTCAGTTGGTCAGGTCTAAGCAACCTTATGCGCCAAATAAAGCTTATCAAAATGTGTTACAGTGAATATGTGCAGTAATCAAAGCTAAAGATGGTCCAACAAGATATTTGAGTGTGTGACTTTTTTCCCCCAGGCAGTTTACTTCTCTTTTGTTTGATTAATATTTTTATCAAATTTTACAAAAGTACTGAATAGAGAGAAAAGTTTTATGTATAATAATGTAAACAGTAATGGCCCGAGAGTAGATCTCTGTGGCACCCCATAACAGAAGGCAGTATTGTTTGAATTAGCCCCATCAGTCCAATTCACAAGTATCAAGCATCTTGGGCACACACATTTCTTATGAAGTTCTCTCAAAAATATAAAGAACCAAAGCTGAGACAGCATATACTTACTGGTACTTATTATATTATACTAATGCACCTTTGTAAATGCCAAGCTGAAGCCTGTGTTCAAAGGGAGTTTGGTCATAAGCAGCAGGGAGTACTGTAAGTAGGCTAATGTTTGAATACTGAGTATACTTTTCTCTTCTAAATTTATCTCACCTGCAAAAGTTGCTATGTTTTTAAAAGAATATTCTCACTTTTTCAATGTTGCAAGAACAGGTCGCCTGTAACTCCTCTAATTGGGATGAAAAAAAACAGTAAGAAAAGAAATTTGGGAAGGAGAGGTCAGGCTGAATATTAGCTCATTAGAAATTGTGCATACCTGAACAAAAAATAAATAAACAGAATAAGAATCCCCACACACTAGAAGATGGTAATGAATGCAAATGTTGGCCTAGTTTGGAATCGTAGAAAAAAAAGCCTAACAAGGTAAATCAAACACACCTCAAGTAGTTTCAGAATTCCAACCATAACGCAAGACATTTCCCCGAGTCTGACATGACGGCAACAGATAAGACAAAGAATCACAGAGACGAACCTGACACGAGTTAAGCAAATGAGAATGATCAAGGTCGACATAAAACCAAAAACAAGCAGAGAAAGTTGTGAACAAGGCACGACAAGAGAGAGAGACAGAGCAAAGAAACCAGCACTGCTCAGAACAAACTGGTGTGTGTGTGTGTGTGTGTGTGTGTGTGTGGGTGTGTGTGTGTGTGAGTGGTCTGTGTGTGTGGTGGCTGTGTGTGTGTGTGTGTTCGCATGCAGAGGAGTGTGTAAAAGCTCTCAGGACGTAATTGATGAGAATGATGACCGTCTTGCCCGAACAGGACATTTCCAGATAGGACCCATTATCACCCCGTGAAGCTGCCACAGAGCTTTTAAGCTGCTCTTTAAAAAACACCAATAGACGGACCACAGCACTGATTGATGTGGGCATGTGTGTGCATGTGTTACACACTGAACGAGAGGGACATTTATTCAGGTGCGAGATGATTTATTTTATTCTCACATTTCCCATCTGCAATACATAAAACATATGTAGAAGAGTGGCAATCTTTATCGTTTTGCTGCTCTGTTCTGTGACCTACATGGATCACTTCTTGTTTGGATGGGAAATTAATTAATCATAAAAACAAATTACTCTCTAACTTATATAAACTGTGAACCAAATACCGACAGACGTTTACCGTGTGCGCGCCTCAATTAGCTTAGCCTCATTAGCTCCCGTCGGCAGAAACAAAACAAACGGAACATAAAGTTAAACTGATGAGTGAACACAAAATAATGTCACCGCCATACAAACAAAACTAGTAACTAGTTTCTTACTTTACGTATATATTTAAACTTTAGAGTCTAAGGCTTGAACAAGGTCTCAATCCCTAAAAGATCTGTTGTTGGGATTGGTTGGCTAAAAGACATCCCAAAAAACGTGTGATATGTTTTGAATCCGGGGCAAAGTTTTGAACAACACAGGAGAATACATATTTGAAAGCAATACAGAATGCCTGAGAGCCTTACTGCATTTTATTCCATCATATTGGAACCTGAACCTTTTCCTTTCCATATAAGATACATTCCACCATAAATTGATGCAGAAAAGGCACACAGTGGTGCATACAAATTCAGCAGAATGCGGGAAATGTGGAATAATATGCATGGGCGTAGGTGGAAACATAACCTAACGTCCATGCATATGTGTATGGATGTGTTGAGTATGTGCAAATGTTTAAGAGTCAGGATTTGTTTCTCTGTGTATGTGCAAGTGCCCCAATAAGAGTGATTCATTTGGCATCTGTGGATAGATTGATGCTCCGCTCCCAACACAGGGCTTAATGCTATCTCCTCTCCTGTCACGGCTTCTTAAAACCGCTAATGGAAGGATTAGCACAGTGCTGTGTTAGACGGATTGCAATCTCTCCTGACAGATGTAACACGTTACCAAGCGTGAACACAAGATATCCCTTAAGCCAGGGCTGATTCTGTGCTGTTAAATGTCTAGCCTACCATCAGCAGATGACATTTCAATCCCAATTTAATATTTGTGAAGTCAGAGCAACAAAAAAAAACTTGCGGTTTAACAAGTTAACAAATCTTTCAATTGAAATGCTTTAGGATATCAAAATATATCAACACAGTACACAACGCTACATGTTAATGGTCTGTGCTCTCCAGTTATGGCTGACAGGGCAAAACATGGGCTCACAAGACTCAATTGATTTTAACATGCTGCTAAATGCAATATGTAGCTGTGTGTAATGCTGTGTTAACCTCATGAACCACTTACAAAAATACAACAGTATATTATTCTGAAGCAGTTCGCTGTGTTTGACTGCTTTAACATTGCGGCTGCTGCAACTACAGTATGTCCCCAGGGAAGCCTCCCAGCTCCAAAAGCTAGATATGCATAACCAAAAAAATGTGAATCAAGTCAAGGTAACACTTGTTAACATTGTCTGTGTCTCACACACACAAAAAAATGACATTTGGTTCTTTCTTTCAATGTTATCTTCAGGTAGAATTTTTCAGAATGAATTTGTCTTTGTTGTTGTTCATGTTATTTTGTTTCATTGAGTTTTTTAAGATCATCCATACTCACTGAAATTTTGTCATCATTCATTGCGTATCCCATTCTCTCAGCACTTCTAATTTATGTTCCTAAATAATCTTATAGACAATAGGTCTATGAGTGTTTCCAGTAGAAATAAGAGTATCAGTACAATTTTGATGAGTAGTTTTAGCATCAACATTGGCATCAATAAAATCATAATGATACGCATTCCTAACAGCACACCTCTGCTTGTTACCTGTATCTTCCCAAAAGTAAACTTGGTTTATATGACTATGGTTTCTGTTCCTTGACCTTATTCAATGTTAATTATTTTAATCATAAAGACAAAGGTTCCCTAACCTTGCAAATTTAAATTCGCTACGCAACTTACTCTGGGCAGCAACCGTTGGTTCATTTACTATGTTGGAAAAATTCGGAGCTACCACTCAAATCCTACTATCTGATATGGGCTGGCGTAACAGGATGAGGACAGTGGTGCGTATGCACTGTCGAAGATATGATAGTAAACAACAAAGATGGCTGTGGATACTTTGTTTGAAAAGGCTTTAGATTTGACACTAAACATTTTGGACTTAGCTTTTTCCTTAAAAAATTAACAGAAGACGGCACTCAAATATTTCATTAGCAAATAAGATGAATTTGCTGTTGGGCCAACCAACCACGGTAAAAGTTTAATTTACCATTAGCCCCGCCGTTCACTAAACGAACGGGGCTGAATATGTCAACGTGTTCATTGCTCTGATTAGTCGTACTCGTAGTCGGTCGTAGTGTTATCTAATTGTGTGCAGTGGTATTTGAAATGCCTGCGTAGGTGCTGCCCCTTGATTTGTGTAGGTTTATTTCTCACCGCCAGACCCTGCATCGATCTAGATGTAGGTCTGGATTTCCACGCTACCTGGCTCTTTCTTTAGTTGGTAACTGTTCCACCATGTTCACTTGCGAGCCAACACTTAAGATGTACACTAAATATATAACCTACTTAACCACCTAATTAACTTATTCAATTATCACTTGTCAAATTACATTCATAACAAGAGAAAAAAGTTTGACACTCCACATTTAATTAGAGTACGGTACATACAGTGTATCGAAAGAGTAAATTTACCCTTTGAAATATGAAAGATATTGTTTATAGTCAAGATTTTTGCCAAACCTTGAGAACTCCATTAGTTTTATGTCCATTCGTAAATTGATAATGACACAGATGAGCCACAACAGACTTGTTCAGTGTGAAAACGACTAAACACACTAACCGAGGCACCTGCACATGCTTCTTGCTGACAGCTAGAGATTCAGTTAGACAGGCTAATCGCTGGTGTTTCCTCAACCATCTGGTGGCCAGAAGACAACACAAACACCACACACACACACCACCACACACACACACACACACACACACACACACACACACACACACACACACACACACACACACACACACACACACACACACCACACACACACCCCACACACACACACACACACACACACACAACAGCTGCAAAGTTGTCTCAGTACATAATGAATCCAGACGAGTGGAGCAGAGAGAGAGAGGCAGAGGAGAGGACAGTTTAGACAACGAGGTTAACTCCAGAATAGCTATTACTTATAGATACAGATAATGATCAGCTCACACACACACACACACACACACACACACACACACACACACACACACACACACACACACACACACACACCACAACACACACACACCACCACACACACACACACACACACACACACACACACACACACACACACACACACACACACACACACACACACACACACACACACACACACACACACACACACACACACACACACACTTTTTGCTATTTGTCAAACGAATTTAAGGTAATTGGTTTACGTTTTTCTTTTTATCAAATCGACTGCCTGGTGAAATATTATCTTAAATCCTTAAAGGAATACTTCACCCATACGGAACCAGCGTTCTATCATTATAAAATAACTATTATAATATAATGAATGAGGTTTTTCTTCCCTCAGTCTTCCCTTAGTCTTCCCTTGGCCCAGCTGTCCTGTTATTCCTGACTCTTACTGTGATGTCACAGTAAGGAAACTGTAGGGTTAGACAGTGAGACCATAAAACACTCTTTCTGCCTTTTCTCAGGCTAAGATGATCCGATTTCAATTTTTTTGCACATTTATACTAAATAGGATCTCCGAGTTCAATACACCTTCATATTCCAACCGGTGAAGTAGGCCTTTAATACACCAGCAGTGATACATCTATTTATTTTTAAAGAAGACAGTATCTTAAAATCTTTTACAAGTGGCAAGGTTGAGTAAAATAGGTAAAATATTCTATCAAACTGCGTCTTGGTTTTCTTTTCACCAAGGCCTGTCTGTTGTTGTTGTTGTTCCCTTCAAGGCCAATTTACAATCATCCAATTCTGCTACCAGATTTCAGGCATCATTTTCATTTTCAATTTCATTTCAAACTTATTCAAAAGTCCAATAAACTCGCTGACACTCATACACTTACCCAGACACACACACAGGAGACAGGCCAAACTCACACACTTGCAATACATTTTTTTACACATGAGAAAAGCCTTTTAATTACATTCAATCCATAGCTCAAACCCCAACCCTTTAACAGCATAACAGCATGACATGCCTTAACTGATAACCTCAAACTCATGTCCTCAAAAAGCCTCATAAGAAAGTAAGGACTTACAAAGTTATAATGAGAGGAATCACACACACACACACCACACACACACACACACACACACACACACACACACACACACACACACACACACACACACACACACACACACACACACACACACACACACACACACACACACACACACACACACACACACACACACACGAATGCTTCCCTGGTAAATAGCCTCAGAGGTCTAATTTACAGACTTTATCGATCTAGGTACAATCCAATCTTCATAGCAGGGCTACACCACTATTGAGGAATACATCAAATTTTTTTTTTATTAGTTTCCATTGCAACATGTCTGTACTATCATATTATTTTGTCAGAATGAATATCGTCATCCACACCTCTTGCATTGGCCTGACATTAGGCCCTGATTCAAAAAGCCCACATTGTTCCTCCAAAATGACCAACTGTGGTACAGATAGATGGGATTCTGTTTGATGGGATTGTGTGCATGGCTATGGGGCAAACAAACAAATTGGTATACGAGTCCAATACAATACAATGCTTTTACGGACATTTTGTAGCATTTTAGAAATAGGACAACTTGCTGGAAAATTATAAAAATACTTTTCCAGAGATACAGTTGTTGGGATATTTGCTTTTTTTGTGAGTTGTTTATGGCACGGTGCCAACAGACAGCTGTCAGAAACGGGGGCTTCTATCATCATATCATAGACACTTATACGCTGTAAAAGAGCTACCAAAGCAGTGGAGGGAAAAGTAATCAAACCGTGGCTAGACAATGGATGCCCTTATAACATTAAATAGAAGAACCATCAATTTGTTTTTGGCCTTTTCAGCTCAAATGTCACTGCATCCAAACACTGCCAACTGCTGGGTGCCGTCCATGTGTGTTTTGGTCCAACATGGCAGTCACCACCAGGACATCCAGGTGAACATTCATCCAGTGGACAGGTTAAAAAAAAAACTTCTCCAGCACCATCTCTTAAAGGACAGAGACTACTATGTATCAATAGGCAATTTCACATCCGAGAGAACAAATATTACATGCGGGGTCCCCCAAGGTTCCATTCTTGGGCCTCTTCTGTTCAACATCTACATGCTCCCACTAGCTCAGATTATGAACAAGAACTAATTATGTTACCATAATTATGCAGACGACACACAAATTTACATAACCATATCACCAGGAGACTACAGTCCGATCCAATCACTAAGTAAGTGCATTGAACAAATCAATGACTGGATGTGCCAAAACTTCCTTCAATTAAACAAAGACAAAACTGAAGTAATTGTCTTTGGTAACAGGGATGAACAATTAAAAGTCAGCGCACAGCTTAAATTTGTTATGTTAGAAAGCACACACCAAGCTAGAAATCTTGGAGTAGTCATAGATTCAGACTTAAATTTCAAAAAACACATTAAATCAATTACTAAGTCAGCCTACTACCACCTTAAAAATATATCAAGAATTAAAGGGCTACTGTCTCAGCAGGACTTAGAAAAACTTGTCCATGCATTTATTTTTAGTAGACTTGACTACTGTAATAGTGTCTTTGCAGGCCTTCCTAAAAAGTCAATCAGACAGCTTCAGCTAATTCAAAACGCTGCTGCTCGAGTCCTCACTAGGACCAAAAAAGTGGATCACATTACCCCAGTTCTTAGGTCTTTACACTGGCTTCCTGTCACTCTAAGAATAGATTTTAAAATATTGATGTTGGTCTATAAAGCCCTAAATGGTTTAGGCCCCACATACATCGCTGACCTGCTGATCCCATACAAACCAGTCAGAGCTCTCAGATCGTCTGACACTGGGCTACTGACAGTCCCCAGAGTAAGGACTAGACAGGGAGAGTCAGCCTTCAGTTTTAATGCACCAAAGCTCTGGAATAAACTTCCACGGGACTTGAGGTCCGCTTCAACACTCGGCTCTTTTAAATCAGGTCTGAAGACTTTACTGTTTCCGTTTTAACCTGTAATTTTAAATTTTTATTTATTTTTATTCTTTTTAAATTTTTAAATTATTTTATGTTTTATTTATATTCATGTTTCTCATTCGCTTTTTTTTATGTATTTTTTTTAATGTGTGCTCTATTCTTGATGTGTTTTTGTTTTAGCATCTGTAAAGCACCTTGAATGGCCTTGTGTCCGAAATGTGCTTTATAAATAAACTTGCCTTGCCTTGCCTTGCCTCTTTACTAAGGCCTTTGGCCACAGTTGACGTTGTCCCCTTCCATTTAGCCACCATTTTTTATTTATTTGTTAATTAATTTATTTATTTTTTCCATCCTTGCTTGTGTTATAACCTTCTTTTCATCACCCTGCACTTTTGTAAAGCGTCCTTGGGTTTCTTGAAAGGAGCTATATAAAACCAAGATGTTATTATTATTATAATGAGCATTATTATTATTATTATCGCAGTAAATCTGACGTTACATGAACGTGTGATTAGATTGACAACTGTTGAAATAAAATAGCTAGACTGAATGTTTGCCAAATAAATCCCAGGTATGATATCCCTCCCAAACCTGTAGATGGTAAAGTGTCCCCCTGTCTCTCTCTCTCTCTCTCTCTCTCTCTCTCTCTCTCTCTCTCTCTCTCTCTCTCTCTCTCTCTCTCTCTCTCTCTCTCTCTCTCCTCTCTCTCTCTCTCTCTCTCTCTCTCTCTCTCTCTCTCTCTCTTTGTCTCAAGCACTTTTTGCATAATCCCTCCCTCATCTCTGTCAAGAGGCTGAATAGGAAATAGAGGAACGTTATGCATCGGTGACATTCAACAATTCATCAGGTATTCAAAGCCATATCCCACCCATCCATCCCGAAGGAGATGCACAGACAGGCACAGACACACTGACAGACACATACGCACGCACGCGGACGCGCACACACACACACACACACACGCACACATGCACATACACACAAACACACACACACACACACACAGAAACAGAGTGATTTTGTTCAGAATGAAGAGGACTCAGAGGTAATCTAAAATATTGGAACATATAGCAGAATACAAGGGTCTGAATGGGGAATATGAATGACTGGAGGGAATCATATTACAAGAGACACTCCACATGAAGAAGGGCTAAAGAAAGAGAAAGGGATAAAGGAAGGACAGACCACCAGAGGAATGTTTGATCCTTTGATGTCGTCTGTATGACACAGTTCTTGCTGCTTATTGCCCATCCCTCACGACCCTTTAAACATGCCCCATCTTTTTCTGCATTCACCAAATGATTTCACACATCAGAAAATCTCTTTTTCTAGTTGAGATAGCTTTGGAATTGTTTTTACCACGTGTAATTTTAAGAAAGTGGTAAGACAGTCGGGCCTGAAATTTCATTAGTCTAATGCAAGGAGTGGTCGTTTATGCATAGTATTTTTGTGAAGATATCCATTATCATGGTGGCAGGTTTATCCATGATGTACTAACATTCTATAATCCCGTATATGATGACTGCAGCAGGTACAGGATATAGAATAGATTATAACCATTTCATTGTATGTGCAGCGTAATGTATGTGTATATGGACCTTTGACTCTGAAAGCGCAAATATCTCCAGTCTTTAAAATGATTCGTTACCCTTGTCGATTCACTACTGTATAATGATATTATTCTGCTATCTTAATTGATCCAAGTAAAGGCCCAGAATATATACCCTTGTTATCTGGAGACATGTTACAATGCAGTGGGTAAATGATGGCTTGCTAGAGATGAGTTTGTTATCTGTTTATGTGAGTGGAAATTCCCCTACAAATAGGAGCTGACAAATGATCGGTTCATTTGTTATGCCTGAAAATAACAATAGGCCTACAGCTAAATATCTGCTCGCTAACACTAACTGGAAAAGCACAAGGCTACCTTTGAGCTGGCTTGTGCCTAAACATGGGTGTTTTAAGTAGCAACCACTCATATTTGAACTAATTAGCATCATAGTGGGCCTATGAATAATACTGCATGATTCTGCATCCCATGGGATGGGTATAAAACGGGCCCACAGGCTTCACTTTGGGCAGTGCTGGCTGGTACTGAGGGCAATCTGCTCTGCCATAGGCTGAATACATTTACCTGCTATCTCTCTGTCCCATGCCCCAAATTCATGTTGTGGAACGTGAAAACTTTTCACAAAGCATCTGGCAGGCTTTGCACACAGCTTTACCAACAGTGGCACGCTCAGAAATAAGCTTTTTTTGAGTAAATAGAATACGCTCATGCAGGACCCTTCATTGTAGCCTCGTAGAATCAAAGTGCTGTCCTTATCTCTATTTTATAGCTTTGTAGAATCTCAATTTGTTATGTTTACATTAATAAATAAGTAAATAAGGAGAGGAAAAGAGATGGAACGTACAATCAAGCACCTGCTGATTATGCTGTCTCCAGGAGAGATGAAATGTGAAAAGGCAAAATGACATGTGTAGTAAGGGAAACGCCGACACAGCTATTCCAGCAGCTGATGCTGTACTTTTGAGTATGACCCAGATAAAAAAAGTAGGATTTCAGCATCAAGGCAACCGGTCAAAGCTATTAACTCTACTGACAAAAGGAGGCAAGGCTTGGGGTGTCCTCAGAAAAGCTCTTGTAGATGCTGGGAAGCTAGTGGAGTCAAGTTGTGATTATGCCTCTTTATGACAGGATTTAAAAAATGTTTTCAAGGCACTGGGTTGGGGTAATGTGTTAAAAGTTTATTCCGGTGCCAGGGCCAATGAGTGCAGCTTTTTACAGCCCCTTTAAGGAAGTCAATGGCCTTACATCTGCAGAAGGCTGATAGAGTTGTTGATTGGCTTCAGTGGTTTGAGGAATACTTTCTGATTTTTCCGCTTGCGAAGGCTGAAAAGTTCCACGCCATAAGCAAAGCAGCACATGGCAGAGCGGCACTATTATAGCGTGGTGATATATTATCTCTTTGTTGCAGTCCCTTCTGGATCTCTGCACTAATCAGCCAGTTTACTCATTATGGAAATGTGACTTTTTCATTCATGCAAATTTATAGGCCCCCATAGCTCAACATTACTGCTGCCCCTAGACAGATCCAGTGTCATTTTCCAAAAATAGTCTACTTTATGTACTCCAAACTGTACAATCTCCCCTCGACTTGTTTGTGTTTCAAGCTGCAGTAATCAATATGCTTTGCTTAACAATGGTTCAATGACTATAATGCAAAAGTAGCTGCTTGTAGTTGTGAGCCCATAGAGAATAACAACAGCAGTTCCTTTTACTGTATCTCCTTGGAGCAGTTTGGCATATTTTAGTGTATTGGGTGTAGCACGTGCATATTACAATTCTTTATTTATTGTACTTTCTTCATTAATCTTTTTTTCTTATTTTTTTTTTATATAAATCTCTGATAAATCAACTGTGCCCTCAGGAGTTTATGGAGACTTACACATAGAGTAAAGCACAGTGAATCTGGACACAAATGCTACTCAAAATGTTGCGTAAAAGGGAACTGTTCTCTGACATTCACAATATAAACTAGAAAGTGATACTATGTCAATGTGGTGTTTCCAACTTGTTCTCTAAATAACTAAAAAAGCAAAAGATTCACGCACATTTTAATATTATCAGGAATTTACAATATTTGGGTGATTTTAAAGAGGCATTCATATAAAACAAAGGATTGGAACAGAATGAGGGCCCACTCACCTGCGGAGTCATACCGTGACAGAGGTACATGATGGGAACATTGTCAGTGTCCGGTCCCTGGTCCAAACAAAGGTTGTCTCTTAGGCTGTTCTTCAACTGGAAAAAAACGAGAGAGAGAGAGAAAACAAATGAAACAGGGAACAGGAAGGGAGGAGAGGATAACTCTCTTTAACACATAATTAGTCACTATTAAACCAATTGCTCTCCTCACTTAATGTAATTTCAGGCTGCCAGATCTTGGAAGCCTTTGATTTTATCACAGGAACATCGGAAATAAAAAGAACCTGCTAATACCCAGTCTTGTTTGTCGATAGTTAAGGACCTGCTTTTTGCGGATGATGTGGTCCTGAAGACATCATCGGTCTGTGACCTTCAGCTCTCACTGGATCGGTTCGCAGCCTCGTGTGAAGCGGTTGGGATGAGGATCAGCACCTCTAAATCTGAGGCCATGGTTCTCAGCAGGAAAACCGATAGATTGTCTACTCCAGATAGGGACTGGGTCCTTACCTCAAGTGAAGGAGTTCAAGGATCTCGGGGTCTTGTTCGCAAGTAAAGGGACAAAGGAGTGTGATATTGGCCAGAGAATCGGAGCAGCTGGGGCGGTTTAACACTCTCGGAAGGCAAAGCTCTCGATCTAACCGGTTCTTATTCATTACTACCCTCAGCTTAGGTCATGAAAGCTGGGTAATGGACCAGATTGCGGGTATAAGTCCGGCCGCTTATACTCGCATGGGTTTTTTCTCAGGAGGGTGGCTGGCTTCTCCCTTAGAGAAAGGGTTGGCCAGTTGAGGTGGTTGGGGCATATAGTAAGGATGCCCCTTGGGGTAGTTTCAGGCACGTCCAGCTTGGAGGAGAACTCGGGAAGACCCAGGACTACGCACACTCTAGCAGGAAGGAACACAATGCTAGCCGCCTACAGACCTTCAATTCACATTGGGTTTTTTCTTGTTTATCACGCAATAAAACAATGTAGAAACAACCATATTAGGGGTATAGTTAGCTTAAGAGTTGCAGGTGCGGTCTTTCTCTCGAAATTCTTAAATTTTTGCCCTAATCCTCTAGCCTGGCACCGCCCGCCTACCTACTTCCGCTCAATTTTCATTTCCCTTCAGTAGTCAGTCTGGGTCCGCGGTATATTCGCGGGTTTTCTCCCTGGCAGATTTGTGGCTGTCCATTCAGCGAACAGAGGGAGTGTCTGAGAACAATGATGTTGAGGTTGTGCGCCAGTTTCAGTTGAAGTCAGAAGCCGGCACAGACATACCATACGTCACACCAAACATTATGCGATTGGTTGGCAGATCCAGAGTGGCACTGGGCACATCCAATAGACACCCGCCTTCAAGTGAGTTTACGTTTTTTTCAATTGAGCGATTCCAGACCTTCTGTACAAATGAAATGAAGTACGATGGTTTGGTAGGACCAGGCTACTAATACTCTGTCGTACAAACAGAAGCCGATTTCAAAACTGTTCAAATATTTCTTTATTAAGCCAGCAACATACATATTGTGGCCATTATGGATGTGATTTCACAATCAGTTTCTATACTTAATGTTATAGGAGAACAGCTCTGTCTTTCTCTATTTATGGGCATGCCTCTCAATCTCTCAGTCTCTACATTATTAATTGCTCCATTATGACAGAGTGGTCTCCTAGACAGCTCCACTTGTGTGGTTTAAGTGAAGACAAATGGAACCACAGCAGGATAATTGCTGCTCCACAGGAGAAAGTCACACAAACACTTTAAACTACCCTTCACCCTTTTCTTTGGCAGCTGCAGAGTAATATTGTAAAATGGGAAAGCATCATTTTTGTTCAACCTTTTATTGTGGCTATCTTCCAAAGAGAAAAAAAGACTTATGGCTTTTCTTTGGCTATATTCCATAGAGAATAATATACTTATTGTACAAAGTAATTAACACAGGACTCGCATAAACATAAGTTTGTTTTGTACCTGAAATGAACAATTAGGAGAAAAGGTTGTGTAGGCGTATTTCAAAGGAACATTGTGGTTAATTTCAACCTGGTTCTCTTTGCTATTTTATAAGCGCCTCATCTGTTTCATTGATTTTGCAATTATTTTTTCAGATCTGTTGTTTTTATGTATTGGTTTACTTAACAGGGACCCCGCACATTAATAAACATTGCTGTTAATGTGTAAGAGGAACGAGGCAATTTTTAATCTTTAGTCCCTGGACAGATGTTACAAAGTCAAGTCAGTAAGAAGAATGTGTTGTTTTCTGCTGCTCTGTTCTCATTATAAATTCTGGTATCTAATACAAACTAAAAATGTATGTGCATTCACGGATATATATTCCTATTCTCGCACAATGAATATGGAATCACAAACACAGTAGGCAGAATAGCTTTTTTCCAACAATGTCTAAGGTTGAGTCGAGCACTTTGAAGGGAAGGTCAGATGTTACAGGAGCTGCTAGAGGTGAATAAGAATGCTGCTATGAGGAAATGATAATGTGCTATCTCTTCCATGCATGTTGTTAGGCTGACATTCATATTCAGACCATGTCAGTTCTGTTTTGGAAAAACTCTGAGAGTTAAGTTACATTTTGTAGTGTGCAAATGACTTCAACTTGTTTGTCTTAAAGGTGAAGTGAGCGGTTTATTTGTGTTAATACATGTGTTATATCACTCCATATTCCTACAGCAATCACTTCAACAGAGTGCGGACGTCATATCACATTCTGATTTGCAGTAATAGCCCATTTAAAATGTGGTAGTATCCCGATTTTTTATCCAATCAGGAGAGAGAACGCTACAAACCATCACTCGTCTCACTCATATATACTATATACACTCATGGTCTCACTGCCGGTGCACGCCAGAGCAACAGATGAGTGAATGTGCATGGCGGAGCAGGTAAAAATCCTTCCCAATGTCTGTTTTGATGGTTTTTATCATGTTTTATCACACTTATGGATCCGAGATGATGCTAGATAACTTGCTGCCTGAAGACCGCAATGCATTAATGTGGTGACGTAGGGACGAGCGAGGGGACTGCTAACTGCAGTGACTGACAGGAAGTTAGCTAAAAGAACCATTCCGCTTACAGCACCTTTAATGTGTTGTGTCCTGATCCTGCTTAGTGATTATCAGTTATTTCAAGTGCTTGATTGAACACATCCATGTTTGTTTTGGGTTCAGTATTGTATCTGAGCGACAGTTTGTCCATAAAGGTTACGTGGAAATGAGAAATGTCATCAGACAAATCTGCAGATGTATGGCCTGTACTGTATTGACATAATCAATACATGTATATTGAGAGAGGATGTGTCAGGAGCCTTCTCCCTCTGCCCTGTTAACAGCACTAATTGCTGCCGCTCCAGTCTGCTCAGCCACACCTGCATCCACTCCTGCACTAATTAACCTGCCAGCTGCACTGCATTCCCTGCTCATCACCCTCTGTATATAAACCCTGGCTTTCAGTTACTCCTTGTCAGATCGTCTGCTAACCAGCACCAGTTACTCTGCCTGTTTCCTTCCGCTTCTGACTCCTATCTGCAATACCGGACCTGCTCTACTCTGTCTCTGAACATGCCCATACACTCCCTTTCCCCCAATCCTTCAATAAACTGTTGAACGTGACGCTATTGTGGTCCTCGTCTTGTTTGGGTCTGACAGTACGATCTGACCAAACATGGACCCAGCGCACGTCTCACCCAGCATGGAACCCGACAACCCTGGACAACCCACCGCCATGCAGCGCCTGGAACATACAGAGAGTAAGGTTGACCGCATGACTGATGACGTCGCCTCTTTGCTCCAGGTCAGCCAGCAGCAGCAACAACGGATTCAGCAGCAGCAACAACAACTTGCCATGGCTATCCAACTTCTCACCAACATTACTCCTCCGTCAGCTTCAGCCAGTCTGCCCACCGGCCCAGCCCCCGTGTCATCTGCCCCGGTCACTGCCGCCGCAGTTGCTGCATTCCCCGAACCCAAGATTGGCAATCCTGAGCGGTTCAATGGTGACCCAACTCAGGTACGAGCATTCCTGACGAGCTGCCGTGTCCAGTTTAGCCTGCAACCCCGAACCTTTGCCACTGAGGGGGCTAAAGTAGGTTATGTGATCACTCACCTGACGGGACGGGCTCGACTGTGGGGAACGGCTGAGTTCGAGCGCCAGACCCCTGCATGTGCTGCCTTCAACCTGTTCGCCGAGGAGATGCTTAGGGTCTTCGACTTGGGATCCACAGCAGCTGAGGCATCACAGACCCTGATGAGTATTCGCCAAGGCAGAAGACCGTGGCGGATTACTCCATCGATTTTCGAACAGTGGCAAGTCGGAGCCCCTGGAACATGGAGGCGTTGGTGGTGGCGTTCCTCCACAGCCTAGCGGACTACATAAAAGATGAGTTAGTTTCCCATGATCAACCCTCCACTCTCGATGAAGCCATTGCTCTGGCTGTCCGCATCGACCGCAGGATCCAGGCCCGTCGTCGAGAGAGGGGGCGCAGCAGTCCATCCACCAGCACATGGAGCAGCCCGACCGCTCTCCCGTCTTCCCCTGCCACACCATCTTACCAGCCAGACCAGCCTGAACCGATGGAAATCGGCCGCGCCTCACTAACCCCTGCAGAGCGACAGCGACGCATCACCTCTAACCTGTGTCTGTACTGTGGCGGTGATGGGCATCGAGTCGCCACCTGTCCAGTAAAAGCCGGAGCTCCGGATGTAGGAGGAATCCAGCTGAGCTCATCGAACATTCGGTCCTCCACCAATAGTAAAACCCTGATCCAAGTCTGTCTTTACCTGTCTGATACAACCCACACTCTGGCAGCCCTGGTGGACTCTGGTGCAGAAGCAAACATTATGGACACAGAACTTGCTCGTCAGCTGGGCTTGGGAAGCCACCGCTTGTCCGCTCCCGTTCCAGCCCGGGCCCTGGACGGTCACATACTTGGCACAGTTACCAGCATCACAGCCCCCATCTCAATGTTGGTGTCAGGCAACCACCAAGAGACCATCCGCTTCCACCTACTCTGCTCCCCGGGCCAACCCTTAATCCTGGGCCACCCATGGCTCCGTCTCCACAATCCTCACCTCGACTGGGCCTCCGGAACTGTCAAAGAGTGGGGAGATGACTGCCACCTGACCTGTTTGCGTGCTGCCTCGCTGCCCACCAGCTCTATACCCCCCAGCACTGCCCCTGACATTTCTAACATTCCTGAATGCTACCATGGCCTCCGGCAAGTGTTCAATAAGACCAAAGCCACATCTCTGCCCCCACACCGTCCGTACGACTGCGCCATTGACCTTCTTCCTGGATCTACGCCACCTAAGGGTCACCTCTACTCACTGTCTCCTCCAGAAAGAAGGGCCATGGAGGATTACATCAGGGACTCCTTAGCAGCTGGTATCATCCGCCCGTCTTCGTCTCCTGCTGGTGCCGGGTTCTTCTTCGTGGGAAAGAAAGACGGTTCTCTTCGGCCCTGCATTGATTACCGAGGTCTGAACGACGTCACTGTGAAGAACCGGTATCCTCTGCCCTTACTCACCTCTGCTTTTGAGCTGCTCCAGGGATCCACAATTTTCACCAAACTGGACCTTCGTAATGCGTACCACCTAGTGCGCATACGAGAAGGCGACGAGTGGAAAACAGCATTCAACACCCACACCGGCCACTACGAGTATCTGGTAATGCCATTTGGCCTCACCAACGCACCAGCGGTATTCCAGGCTCTGGTGAATGATGTGTTGCGGGACATGCTGAATAAGTTCGTCTTTGTGTACCTGGACGACATCTTGATTTTCTCCAGAACTCTGTCTGAACACACTCGTCATGTCCAACTGGTCCTCCGCCGTCTCCTGGAAAACTCCCTCTATGTCAAAGCTGAGAAGTGCGAGTTTCATGTTCAGTCTGTGTCATTCCTGGGATACATCGTGGCTGAGGGAAATATCCAGATGGACCCCGCAAAGGTCTCGGCAGTTTCTTCCTGGCCAGTTCCGGAGAATAGGAAGAAGTTGCAACAATTCCTTGGCTTTGCCAATTTCTACAGGAGATTCATCCGGAACTTCAGCACCGTCGCCGCTCCCCTCACCACTCTGACCAGTACCAAACATCCCTTTGTCTGGACCCCAGAGGCTAACAAAACCTTTCAGACCCTCAAGGCCCGCTTCACCACGGCACCCATCCTCCTGATGCCGGATGCAGACCGACAGTTCATCGTCGAGGTGGATGCCTCGGACATAGGAGTCGGGGCCGTACTTTCTCAACGGGCAGAGGAGGACAACAAAGTGCACCCCTGTGCATTCTTTTCCCACCGGTTTTCGCCTGCAGAGCGCAATTATGACATTGGAAACCGTGAGCTTTTGGCCGTCAAACTTGCCCTGGAGGAGTGGCGTCACTGGCTGGAGGGGTCCACGGTCCCGTTCCTGGTCTGGACAGATCACAAAAACCTCGAATACATCCGCACTGCCAAGCGCGTCAACTCCAGACAATCCCGCTGGGCCTTGTTTTTCACCAGGTTCAACTTCACCCTGTCATACCGCCCAGGTTCACGCAATACCAAGCCGGATGCTCTTTCCCGCCAGTTCCAAAAGGAGGACGCCCCTTCCCAGGAACCTGCCCCCATCCTGCCTGATCCCTGTATCATAGCAGCTTTGACTTGGGATGTCGAGGAAGAGGTTCAAGAGGCAATCCGTGACCATCCCGGCCCCAGTGCATGCCCTGATGACCGTCTCTTCGTCCCTGAGAACTTAAGATCCCGGGTCATACAGTGGGGACACAACTCCCGCCTTGCCTGCCATCCGGGTTCAGCCCGCACTTGCCATCTCCTTGCCCAGCGCTTTTGGTGGCCCTCCTTGAGAAGGGACGTCAGAGAATTTGTCCGTGCTTGCCCTACCTGCAACCAGAACAAATCCTCCAATCAGCCACCCGCTGGATTACTCCAGCCTCTGCCGGTGCCCTCACGACCCTGGTCCCACGTCTCCCTGGACTTTGTAACAGGCCTGCCCCCATCGGATGGTATGACTGTCATTCTCACTGTGGTTGACCGGTTCAGCAAGATGGCGCACTTCATTCCCCTCCCGAAACTGCCATCTGCTAGAGAGACAGCCCAGAGTGTTGTAGATCATGTCTTCCGTCTACATGGGCTGCCCAAGGACGTGGTCTCAGACCGAGGCCCACAATTCACCTCTACATTCTGGAAGGAGTTCTGCCATCTTCTAGGGGCCACAGTAAGTCTCACCTCTGGATTTCATCCCCAGTCCAATGGTCAGTCAGAGCGGGCGAACCAGGAACTGGAGAAGGCGCTCCGTTGCATGGCTTCCCGTAAGCCCCAGACTTGGGCGCAACAATTGACATGGGTAGAGTACGCCCACAACTCCCTCACCTGTTCTGCCACCGGTATGTCTCCTTTCCAGTGTGTATATGGCTACCAGCCCCCTCTGTTCCCCAGCCAGGAAGGAAAGGTTTCCTGCCCGTCTGCCCTCGCCCAGGCTCGCCGATGCCGCCGCACCTGGTCACAAGCCCGTGCCACACTACTCAAGTCAGTAACCAGCTATGCCACTGGGGCTAACCGTCGGAGGACACCAGCACCCACTTACTGTGTTGGCCAGAAGGTGTGGCTGTCAGCCAAGGACCTGCCGCTGAGGGTGGAATCACGTAAACTAGCACCTCGGTTCCTCGGCCCATTCCCTATCCAGAGGATCATCAGTCCAACCGCAGTCCGGCTCCAGTTGCCAGCTTCCATGAAGGTGCACCCCACTTTCCATGTTTCTAAAGTCATACCAGTGCATGTAAGCCCACTGGTCCCAGCGGCACCTCCTCCTCCTCCTCCTCGCCTCATTGACGGTGGGCTGGTGTACACCGTTCGACGCCTGCTTCAGTCCAGACGGAGGGGTAGGGGCCTCCAGTATCTCGTCGACTGGGAGGGCTATGGGCCTGAAGAGAGAATCTGGGTGCCGTCCAGTCGAATTGTGGACCGGACTCTTATCGCCGACTTCCACCGCCTGCACCCGGACCAGCCTGCCATCCGTCGGGGTCGTCCTAAGGGGTCCCGTCGCTCCTCCTGCCCAGTTCCTGACCCTGCCCTGGCCCCTGATGGCACCTCTCAGGCCTCGGAGGATGAGGCCAGGGAATCTGACCGCTCAGAGGAGTTCTGACCCTCCGCCCGCCCTGTTTGACGTTTTTTGGGGACTTCTGGGGCCGTCCCTTAGGGGGGGGGTTCTGTCAGGAGCCTTCTCCCTCTGCCCTGTTAACAGCACTAATTGCTGCCGCTCCAGTCTGCTCAGCCACACCTGCATCCACTCCTGCACTAATTAACCTGCCAGCTGCACTGCATTCCCTGCTCATCACCCTCTGTATATAAACCCTGGCTTTCAGTTACTCCTTGTCAGATCGTCTGCTAACCAGCACCAGTTACTCTGCCTGTTTCCTTCCGCTTCTGACTCCTATCTGCAATACCGGACCTGCTCTACTCTGTCTCTGAACATGCCCATACACTCCCTTTCCCCCAATCCTTCAATAAACTGTTGAACGTGACGCTATTGTGGTCCTCGTCTTGTTTGGGTCTGACAGGATGAATCAACAGCTTGTGTGTGGAAGGGCTTGTTCTACTGTATTGACGACCCCGTAGAGAGTTATCTTCTGACTCTGCAGTTTCCATCAGCTCTACACAGATTTATAGCGTACTACTTAGTTTTTTCCCCCCTCCTTCAGTTCCACAACTTTACTGACAGTCAGTTCACTTACATCAGTCAGCACATTTACATGGAGAATCAAAATGGTTAAATGAACGAATAAGACTTCAACAGGACTTGGAAAATGCATGTAAACACCTTTACACCATTACCCGATCTACTTCGCACAAAAATCATCCCATTAACGGACCCGCGAAGTCGGATTAGAACAACTAGATAAGTCGTTCACAATTGGCATTCTAACTGCATGTATACAGCCATCGTATCGCATATCGCAGTTTCACCGGGAAGTAGAAGGAGACGACGTAATAAATAGTAATGTTGTGCCGGAAAGGAACCGGAAGTGGCTCTATAACCACTTGTTGAAAGGGCTACAGCGCCATCTAGCGTAGCGGAGTCAGCCATGCTCCGAACATTTATTCGATTCTCTGACAGGCCATGTATCCTCAGACAAGTGACTGTCCGTTCGAGTGGCAAAATCAGTAAATGGCTTAATCCTATTTAGCTGTCCCATGTCCACGCACTGACTGTCGTTAGCATAGTGTCCAGACAGACAGGCACACAGACAAATGTAGTGACTAGTTGGTGAATATAGTGGAGCTTTAAGCAGCTCAAGAGCCAGAAAGTTTGCTGAGGAGTTGGTGGAGACCAAAAACGTATTAATTGTTAAAAATATCTCTTATATTCACCAGGTATTCAGAAATATGACTCTGAATCAATGCTAATGTTGTCCTATGTCTGCTGGATATAAGAAAAAAAAAACAGGCTAATGCAGTCCAGGGAAACATATCTCTGTCTTCACGACTGAGGAAAATATGAGGTTTTTCAGCTGCTGCATGCTCAAGCACGTTCACTGCCGAATCACTTACTCTGTCTGTGTGTGTGGTTTGGAGCTGGGAGCGTAGCTTACACTGGGCTCTTCAGAGCTTTCTTCCCCCAGTGACACTGAACCAATCAGTATATGTGTTGTAAAGCCAAAAACCGTGAAATAAATTAAGTTTCAAAAGGTCAGTTGAGCTTCCGATTCGAGAGGTAATAGCTCTCTCTGATTCTCTACACACACACACATGCATTAAGTAAGCTTGAATGTTATAACTCTCCTTTGAAATGTTCAGGATCTTTGGTGGTAAACATTCAGCTTTCTTTTTTTTTCTAAAGATATTTTTTGGGCATTTTTATGCTTTATTGATAGTGCAGAGAGACAGAGGTGAAATGGGGCAGAGAGGGGAGTGACATGCAGAGAACGACCGCGGGTGGGAATCGAACCCGGGTCTGCTGCCGGGCCCGGCCCGGGAGGGGGTCGCCTTACCAACTGAGCTAAAGGCGCCCCCACAACGTTCAGCTTTCTGAGTCTCACGCTCTACACCTTGACTCTCACGGCATGACAAACATTTTGCGGCTGGGCCATCTTGTGTCTGCCATTCAAGTGACCTTTACAGAGTGGTGATTTGAATAGAAAATGCCTGTTTATCTATTCCAGCTCTGTGGTCTGGGTCTAGGTCTGCTCTACAACTCCTCATTAATGTTCCCGAATCCAAACATTAATATATCAAGGTGATTGAAAAGGATTATTGGCTGCATCCCAACTGGGTCTCTGGACTCATACCAAAGCCAAGTCCCAAAGGTGTAATGTTTAGGGTTTATGACCAGTGAAATGGGAGGGAAGACCTTCATTTTCTCTTTTGTAAACCAACTTTTTCCTCCATCAGCCGAATAGTTTCCCACTTCCCAGTCTTACCACACACTGTTTTGATGGATCACTGACTACATCTATACCTCCGTTCCACTCACTGCATCCCCCACCTGTCCCTGCTCCTCTGCAGTCGCAGCACATACGGCCCTGTGGGGGTTTCAGCACCTTCTTTGGCCCACTATTGAGAAGCCCAGCTGAGCTTTCTATTTCGCAATAATTCACGATGCTGTCACACTTATTACATTGGTGCAATAATCTGATATTGTATTGATCCCCAGGGGGTCATTTCTCTTTCCTAGCTTGCCACCATTCAGAGGTCAGGCTCAGTGATATGGCAGCAGCCCGGCAACAGGCAGGGGTTTGGTATATTGCTAAAGGGCACAGAGGTAAATGGTAAATGGTAAATGGACTTGACTTATATAGCGCTTTTCTAGCCGATTTTCTCAGCCCCAAAGCGCTTTACATATCTTACCACATTCACCCATTCATACACACACTCATACACCGATGGCAGTAGCTGCCATGCAAGGCGCTCTCTGAACCATCGGGAGCAATTTGGGGTTTAGTGTCTTGCCCAGGGACACTTCGACATGTGGCGGGTAGGCGGGGAATCGAACCTCCGACCCTGCACTCCAGAGGCAATCTTCCTACCCACTTTGCCACTGCCGCCCAAAAAAGGTAAGGTAAATGCACGTAAAAACAAAGGCTTGAACCTGGGTCATTGGGTTAAAGGACACTCTCTCTGTCCCACAATATCCAGGCAGATGGCTTAGCTGATTACACTGTTATACAGCTTATTATGTTTGCCAAATGTCTTTTAGGGAAAGTTAAGTTCTGCTTAGATTATGTTCAGCGGTGACATTTATCGGAGTGAAGAGTTGCTAAAGTCAAGTACTGAAGCTGTATGAAGGTAGTCAGGGTGTAAATGGGGAAAACAAAGTGTTAGACTGGTGGTGTCATGTTAACCATCTGTGTCTAACATGAGAGCATGTAACAATTAGCCCTGAACACAAAAGTGACAAACTATTTGATTTCTTTTTTCTGATGTAAAATGAAAAGGATTCATCCTCATGGGCACAAGTTACAGAAAACATAACTGAACGATTCAATTCATTCATAAAATATGACACATTAATACATTAAACACTGTCTTTTTGGTGTGTGGGTTGGGGGTGTAGCATTTAGAGGACAATCCACCAACCATATGTCACACAGTTCAAGTTCATAATGCCAATTGATGCATCTCCTCTTTGTTCATTATTTACCATGAGTGTGAGCGGTGCATTTTGTCTGGCTTTTGTTTCATGTTAAATATGAGACGAGAGAGTAAACAGCTTCCACGGATGGCTTCGCACCAGAACACTTACTGAACTCTCTCCAACTGCCATCTCCTGGGAGCGCCTGTTTTTTGTCAAATATGTAAACTTCATATCTACATCTCTCAGGTGTCACTGTGGCAATGCTTTCATCCCTCACGCTCAAAGCAGAGTCCCCGCACATGCTCAGTAGTGTCGGCAAATAACTTCCATCCAGCTCGAGCGATGATTGAAAGGGCTTTATTGAACAACAAACACGGGAGGTTTGCTTTCAGAGCTACTGATGCTGAGTAGAGAACCATACTGGCCCTTTTCATCACCCATCAGTTCAAAACTCTTTTTTCTCTCTCTTTTCCATGACATCAAGTCATGCAGAGTCAAAACACCTGAAATATATAAACACCTTTTAAACCTGAAGGAAATAGGTTCTGTGTGATGGTTATTTTCAGACTGTATTCAACCCTTCACAAGATGATGGATGGCTTCAAGCTACTGCACATTTAAGTTATATATTAAAAAGACTCAAATGAGAGCCCGATCAAAAGTTACCATCAAAAATGAAATGAAAAAATGATCAGTACATGGGCTCATTATTCTTCCGATATCAGCAGGAGCAGTCAGGGCGATGGGATATTTTTTTGCTCAGCTTTCAACAGATAACTGTCATTTTTCAATTATGCAAAAATCCTCCCACGGCCGTTAGCCGAGAAGAGGAATCGCCATACAGGAATTAAAGTGGCGTAAAAAAAAAAGGTTGGACCTGTCAATGGGCCTTTCAATACCCCGCTGCTGTGATTTGAGTGAGCTCTTAAAGCAAAGAAGTAGATATCCAAGCAATTAGACTCAGCGTTAATGGAAAAGTTTTAAATTTCACACACTCGAAAAAATACTTGTGGCAAAGTTAAGTTTAAAATGGAAATCTTTAGTCATGGAGGAGGTGTTTCAGACACATTTCAGAGTTATTTCAGCTATTTCACAATACATCGGCAATATGTTCTTTGGTTTCTATAAATTCGTCACACAGTAAACCACTTAAAAAGCACAAACAATTTAAATACCCAATAATGCCTTACTGCCAAATTAAACTAGGGTACAGCTTGTGCCAGAGAAGGATGAAAATATAACAAACAATAAAAGAAAGAGACACGAGAGGAATATAAACAACCTGAAAAAATAACAATTTTCTTCGGCCAGTGCTACAGTTTAACTGTTTAAGGGTTACTTAAAGGTTCAACAGGTAAAACAGTTACATTCTAATCCAACCGTTCAGGCGTTATACAACTTTGCTGCTTATTGTAGAACCCACTTAACCCAGTGACAGACTCCGGCTGTGGACAGGGCACCAGCTGCATGCTGTGGGGCACAAGCGGGCAGAAAGTTTTCTAAACCCATTTAAGATTAAAACGGTCTTTTTATGTTACCCTGATTTAAACTATAATGATGTTATGTCAATAGGGGGCCAAACTATTTGTTAAAGCATGTTTAAGGGTCACCATATATGCAAAATGCATTTTTTCATGGTTTTTCAACATAATTACTAGAGATTCTTAAAATATGAGAAAAAAACAACCCTCTCTCTTATTTTGCATCTCCACCTTTCTGAAAACCTGTGTTCAAAAATCTTGTATGACGTCATAAGGGGAGAAGCCACTCCCCCCCACCATTGCCAACCTAATTTAGCACAATCTCCACCTGTTGTACCCCAGATGCCCCCTTAATCTAACTGGCTGTTAGTTTCAGACAGGCAGTAAGATTCTGAGGCCAATCAGAGCAGACTGGGCTTTTTGGAAGGCAGTGCTTAAAGAGACAGGCTCTAAAATCAGCAATGGCACTGTGAACAGTGTTGGGAACGTTACTTTAAAAAAGTAATTAGTCATAGTTACTCACTACTTGCTCCAAAAAGTAACTGAGTTAGTAACTGAATTACTTTATAATAGAAGTAACTAGTCACCAGGGAAAGTAACTATTTGCGTTAGGCCTACTGTAAAAAAAAATTGATACGTCAAAGAATTTGGGTTTTTCTGAGCAGTTTTCACAAGTCAGTTAAAATGAGTAGAACAATAACGGCATTACCTAACTTCCCAACACTGACTGTGAATAATATAAAGATTTTTGGGAACAACACCATGAAAACAGTTTCTAGTAAAAACCCGAATTGCAATTTTGAACCTGAAAAAGTGCATGTGACCTTTAAGTTAAAACCTAAACAAAAGAAAATCCCCTTTATGACTTGCTCTAAAACGACCAGCCACGAGTGGGAAAAATATTCAGATTGACGTAGAAATATCGTGCCAAGATGAAAAAATAGGGTAATCCCATCATTCAAATAAAATGACAGCTAAAAGCAACACTCCTTTCCAATCCTTTATCTCATGAAATATGCCTTCATTGTGGCAGCACATCATTAGGGGCTTTTTTGAAAATGCTGCTGCCTTCTGAATGAAATGTGACAAGAGAAAAAAAGGGGATAATGAAAACAGGTTCACACATTATTAAAACGTCTTTGCCGGTACGCTGCCACAACAAAGGCTTATTCATTTTTGATAAAGCCAAAGCTGAGTGTCTTGTTTTCTATATTGCAATGAATTAAAAACAGTCCTGAATACTTCATGTTCTGCTTTCTGTTGTATGTGTAGAAAGCTGCGGGGAACAGAGCAAGCAGGAGGAAGCGTATGGTACCAGTGCACTCGTTCCCACTGGGCTCGTGTGTCGGATGAGTGGCAGTGCACTTTAATGAACAAGGAAACAAAACGAAAAAAAAAAAAACGAAAATGAAATGTTTAGGAAGTCTCCATTTACTGAGAGAAAAAGTTGGAACTCACCACTCCGTAAGCCACGGTGTCGCTGTAGGATCTGAGCTCGGGGTAGATGTTGGACAGGAACCAGCTGAACGGTCGGCAGCGCAGTCTGGAGCGCAGGGCTTTCCTCTCCGAAACGTCCCCGAAATCTATTCCTGAGTTCTGTGTGTTGGAGAATAAACAAAAAACATAATCTGAGTTTACATATTGAGTATTTTTCCCACCCTCAGGCCATACACTAAGGACAATAAACTTTACATTCCTAATCTCCAATGTCGAAATCCAATTGGTTCAATTCAGGAGCACATTTGAGAACTACCTTGGAATGATAGTGCAAGAATGAAACATTGGAAACAATACCTGAGACATTTTAATAAGAGCCATCATGACATCATACATTGAGTCTTTAATTGACATTTCAACTGCTTTTAACAAGCGTTATGTTTCAATGTACAGTTCGGCTGCTCTTATGCCTTAACTGACAGCTCTGTTAATTTAAGTCATTACATTAAAATTACACTTTGAGCTCAATTGATCACACTGGATCTATTTAAAGCTCTTTCACATGCTTAGAATCTCAGAGGAATATGTCTTCAGCACATTCACTTCAAATGATTTTTTCATTCAGCATTTAAGATACACATAAAACCAACACTTCCTTTTCATTTTAATAATTGCCATTTTAACCTCTTCACAAAAAAGTGGTTTGACTGCTATTTAAATTTATTTGAAATTATTAAACTAAAAATGTCAGCAGTGAGCAAATGCACATTTTCCTTGGGAGATGTAGCCTTTTGTAGTTGCCAATATAGTGTTCAATCACCTGATTTCTGACGCTGGTGAACTCATTGGTGGTATCATCAATGACTTATGGACAGACAGCGATATAACCAGTTTACACTAGGACTCTCTATGCAGACAAAAGCATGAGCACACCTTGAAAGATGTCGTAATCACATTGCATGTACACATACAGCACTAGCTTTAAGCTCCATTGAGAGCATTTGTGTGGACAGTTTTGCTTGATTCTGCACCCTCTTTAAGTCCGACCACTAAAAACAAACTCAGTGTCTGTGTGTGTGTCACAGTAAGCAAATTATGAAATATAATCTACCTACAGTATTCACTTTGCCTTCTAACATTAAAAATAGGACTTGTATGCACACAACTTTGCAAAACTGATTCTCGAGGGGACATTCATGATGGCACTGTAGGCATGGTTGCTAAGAGATGTGTGATACAGCTTCTGAACACAAATAACCACATGTGCAATTACACCCACACATACACTCCCCCCCCCCCCCCACACACACACACACAACACACACCACAGTGTACAGCCTGTTTACCTGCTGTGGAACATTCCAGGCCATGTAGACGTGACTCTTGTACTGGTCCATCCAGACCTCGGCCACCCTCAGAGCGTTGCGCCGCACGTGGGCAGTCAGGTTCTTTGTGTAGGGTTTGTGGGCACGCTCGATGTGCGCGATCCTGGAGCAGGGTAGGACCTCCACACTGCCGCCACACTGCCACACCTTCAATACAAACACACAAGGGATCACAGGAGCACAGTGAGATAAACCCACCTTGGTGTCATTTTTCACCAGTTCGTTGATAGTGAAAGCTGTCAAATACAGTGGCTTGAAAAAGTATGGGAAGATGGATGGAGCCAAATACAGGGCAGAAAAAGCTGTTAGAGTCTGCAAAAGACTTGAGACTGGGGTGGAGGTTCACCTTCAATGAGGACAAATACCCTAAACATACAGCCATATCTACAATGGAATGGTTTAGATCAAAGCATAGTCATGTGTTAGAATGGCCCAGTCAAAGTCCAGACCTAAATCCAATTGAGAATATCTGGAAATACTTGAAAATTGCTGTTCACAGACACTCTGCATCCAATCTGATGCTGAATCTGAAGCGTGAGCTATTTTGCGACGAAGAATGGGCAAAAATGTTAGTCTGTAGATGTACAAAGCTGGTAGAGACAGACCCAAATAGACTTGGAGCTGTTATTGCAGCGAGAGGTGGTTCTACAACGTATTGACTCAGGGGGGCTGAATACTTTTGCACGCCACATTTTTCAGTTTTTTATTTATAAAAACAATTGAAAACCATGTTTCATTTTCATTCCACTTCACAATTATGCACCACTTTGTGTTGTTCTATCACATGAAATCCCAATAAAATAAATGTACGTGTGTGGTTGTTACGTGACAAAATGTGGAAAAGTTCAAGGGGTATGAATACTTTTTCAAGCCACTGTATTTCTACGCCGGAGTAGCTGAACTGTAATGAAAGTTGGAACTATATTAACCCTATATGATTATTATATAGTTGCAACTACAGTTGAGATCTCAGTTGCCTTTTATTCTCTCACTCTTGGGCTGAGAATTCAACTGCTTGTATCTGTTATTCTTTAGCTGTTTTTGTACATCTGGTTTCATTGATTGCCCTTCAACTGACACTTGCCCCTCAATGTATCAACCTTTGCGATTTCAACACACTTTCCAGTTTCCAATTTAACTCAAGTGCTCACACTTCCTCGCTGGAAGTTCTGCTCCTTTCAACCACTATACTTTCAGCTGCCTTAATTGTGTTTCGACTGCCTCCTCAAATCCAATTCACTCTTAGAACTATTTCACATTTTTCCGACAGCACACATTGTCAGCGGGGGGCAGATGCCAAGCCACCACAATGATTGCTTTTAATCGATGCTTCTGCCATGGTATTTAAACTTCCATTTTGAATAATTCCCTTTCGCTAAATGTGTTTTGATTTCCATTTCAACTTCTATGAAATGTTTTAGATACAAATGGTTTAGGCATGGTGACACAAGTGAACCAATTTCCCTGATAGCAAAGCTTTCATTCTGTAGCAGGCCCCCCTCAGGCATACAGCGTACCAACCGAACAAGCGCTGGAGAATTTGGATTCAAACAGTTCTCTCCATTACAGTCCTGTACTTTGACTGTGTGTTTTAGGGCCATAATCCCCTCCTGCCGGCCAAGCCTTCTTCTTCCAAAGCAAAGAGCTACACTGCAGAACAAGAGTAAAAAACTGGATAGCACTGGGCCGGCGCCCAGGCAGGAGTGGAAAACTAGAGCCAAAATTCTCAGATAAAACGGACTTCCTCCTCAGAAATACCTCAAGGTTCTCCATAAGGGATTTACAGCACAGGGTTAAGGAGAATAAGGAGCTATTCTTTCCAGCAAATCTATGTCTGAGCATGTGGGTGTGCAGGCGGAGATAGAGAAGGAGAGAAAGAGAGAAAGAGTGTGACATAAAACAGAGAAGGGGAAGGGATAAAAGTGAGGGGAGATAAAGTTCGGAAGTAAAGAAAGAAGACAAAGAAAGGAATAAACCAAGGGGAAGGGAAAATAAAAGCTTCTCTTCATCTTCTGGAGTCACCCTTTCCAAAAATAATTTTATTTTTTGTTGTCTTCTCCTTAAAAGGTGGAGTCAGCGATTCTGGAGAATGTTAGTTGTCAAAATCACTTTCTTGTCCAAATCAGTGAATATACAGTATGTGTGCACTGTTATTACACAGCCTAGACTCTGTAAAAGGGCATGTTGCTAGCTACGGTAGGCCCCTCTTTGTTTACGTATACACTTTGTTTACATAGCAGTTTACAGAGCCTAGGCTGTGCATAAACACCTGATTTATTTTCAGCACACAAATAGTACAGACAGGAAAGCGGGTCGTGAGGAGATATTCACTTTTTTTGAAAAAAAAAAAAAAGATTTTAACAGAATCACTGACGCCACCTTTCACTAAAAAGCATTCTCCCAGGGATAAAACATGGTCATACTCCAACTATTACCCCGAGCACATCATTGAATGTCACTGTAACGTTCAGTGCAGTTTGTGCATGTGTGTGTGTGTGTGTGTGTGTTGTGTGTGTGTGTGTGTGTTTGTGTCTCCAGCCTCCAGTTTGTGGAATTTGTGTCTGATTTGTCACCCTGCGAAAAAAAAAAGCATATTTATATCCCTAATTTGTCTCCTGGTCTGTCCTCGACAGTTTAACGCGGAACAAATCTGGCTCGCGGACTTGTGTTTTTTAAAGAAGTTTTTAATGAGAAAATAAGAGAGGGAATGGCAACAACAAAATGAGGTTGTGAATTATAAATCATGCCTGCCGAGAACAACGACCGCCTGTTGTGATAAAGCAGAGAAGGCAATGAGACAATGAGCACTAAATATGCACGATATTACGCCAGGGAGCAGATCCATAAAAGCAATCCTTATCACAATAGGAGCGTGTGGGCCAGAGATACAGAGCGCTACTGCAGGAAGTGGAAGAAATCATTTTTCCAACCCATTCGCTGATAACAAAAGGCGCCCGTGTTTGGGATGAAGGAGATAGTATGTAAAAACCAACTGACTCTTTTCTGACTTAAACCTCGGATTGAACTCGATGCATTAGTGAGAGTATATAGGAGCAATGCCCTTGGGACTTGTGTGCAGAACTGATTCTGCCAAAAATCTCTGCTGATTTACATATTCAGTGATCTGCAAAGGGCTCCTCTGCAGTATAGTGCAGCCTGCTATTTCAGCAGCAAACGGACATATTGACTTTTCACTGTCATTTTGTGATAAGTGTTTCGAGTCAAGAGGATGTGGTACACTGTAAACGTGAAGAAGTTGGGACAACTAAAAAATGTCAAGGCAACTGTCTTCTCTAGATTTCCGAGTTTTGAGGCCAACTATGACTATATACTGGGGCGACTGTGGCTCAGGTGGTAGAGCGGGTCGGCCAATGATCGAAGGGTTGACGGTTGTTGTATCATGGTTGTTGTGTCCTTGGGCAAGACACTTCACCCACCTTGCCTTGTGTGAATGTCGATAGTTAGCCTGCTATCGGTGTATGAATGTGTGTGTGAATGTGTATGTGAATGTGTGTGTGAATGGTAACGTGGGAATGGGAACAGGTCTTCCAAAAGAGTCTCCGGTCTCAATGAGATTTACCTGTAAAGGTTAAAAAAACTAGGCCAACCTTTGAGCTAATTAATTATCTGTTGTTGAAATAACTTTACATATTATTCATATGTAATGTAATTCAAGTTTTCAACTATAAGTTGTGCCAGTTATTTACAGTGTATGAAATAACTGACACTGCTGATGTGTTTGCGTGTGCCTAGGCAGGCTTGTTGATATTTGTCATGTTCTGACTTCAAACCCCCCTTGTGGCACTGGAAGCGTTTGCTGTTGAAAAAAAAAGTAAGTTCTCGCAAAACGTTTTGTTGCTTTCTCAACCATTCAAAAAGCTCACATACAGATAGATAGATAGAAGGGGGAAGAATCTGTCCAACTCTCACACGCCCCAAACCAGTCCTGAGGGGCAAACAACAGTAGCGTTGAATGGTCCCTCCACATTCATGGGTTCATTTCAGTTGCATGTTTGTTGTCAGAGCTGCGCAGAGGGCAACTGATTTGCAGAAATGTGTGTGACCAACGGCCCTCATTCAGCGCGTAGGCTAAAGTGTACAATACCGACAGCTGGAGGAAGCATCTGATGCAGGGCAGAACAACATTGACTGCCGAGGTCAGGGCGCCTCTTGATGAAATCCCCCCCCCCCACAGAGAGAGCGTATGTTTGTGGCCTCGCTGCTTATGCTACGCTGAATAAGCCATTCAAGTCTCCCCATGTGCTAATGTCAACAGGTGTTGAAAGCAATTTGTTTCAACAAAAGGGACTTTACACTGAAAAATGAAATGCCAAAGGAGCTCTATAATGGAGAGCACCCTCCCCGGACTTTGCAGCAGCACTTATTGTCACTGCACAGCGAATAACTAAGGAGAAAGTCATTACCTGAATCGTAACACTTAACCGTGGAGGTCTGACATTGGAGGCTCCTATGGAGAAAGTCAAGGCTGAGCCCAGCACAAAAGCTTTTTTCATGAGCCAGAGGAAGACACATTACTGCCAATGACCCAGAAAAAAAAGTGCAGAAACAATGGGATGTTTGAAGCCTATGGCAGATTTAGTAATTTATATTCATGACATCATTTAAAGTTTTACGACATCTGCTCAGAGCCATTTTAAGAGGAAGATTTAGAATGCCATAATTCCTATTTTGAGTTTCCTTTGCCTGTTTGACCTGAATCTGAACCCAAGCGCACTGTAACATATGAAAAAGTTAGGAAAACCTTTCACTTTGAGTTTTGAAGCCAACTAAAAGTCTTAAGTTTGAAGGAAAATTGCCTACATTTGAGCAAACTGGTTAGCTTTTGTTGTGATTACACACATTTGGACTTCTACATAGGCTACTAAGATTTCATGTTTTTCAATGATCTGCCATACAGATAAGAAACAAAATCAATTTTGTCAAAATATTAATTCAAACATTAAATAATGTTAAAACTGTCAGTTGGCACGACTTTTACTTTTTGGAATTATTTATATATAAGTAGAACTCAAATCCTGAAAGTTACATTACGGGGGAATGATAAGTTATTTCAGCAAAAGATAATTAGTTGGCTCAAATGAAGGCAGTTTTCCTCTGAACTTGGCTACCGTCGCTACAGTGTCACTTTTGTGTGGAGTCAAACCTATGGAGGGCAGTCAGATGGAGGTGGATGGGGAGAAGAAAATTACAGCTGAAACTGGGATACATTGGCCACTCTCCAACCTTAACGGGAAATATCCGCCACCGAGTATACTGATAGATGGCCTGCTTGTTCAGCAGTTTAGTTATGCCTCGTTTCCACCGAGTAGAGCGGGTCGGATCGGAGCGGCTCAGAGCGGGACAGCTCACTTTTAAGAATCTCGGTGTTGTTTCCACCACCGACCCTACCCTTACTGGTAGGGCGGGGTTTAGGCTGGACTGCGATAGCCGCCGCCAGAATGTGGGTCAAACTATCGGGCTGTGGGAACAACTGTGGTCAAGCCAGCGGTCTCTTGTTTTTGCTTGGTCAAACCAGCCGCTTCTTTATTTATTCCCCCCGTGTTGTGAGCACAGAGACGGCTCGGTGCAAATGATAGAGACAGTGAGCGAACAGCACTGGCTGCGGCAGCTACGTGGCATCGTAGCAGTGGGACACAGTGTAGCCAACTGATTCATTTAATGACGAGGAAAAACACCACACAATAAACAGTGCCGCGCTCACATTTTCGCCAAAACTCTCTTCACTCTAGCCGAGGTGACTACAAACGGCGGAAATGATTCAAACCAGCCGCTTCTTTATTTATTCCCCCCGTGTTGTTGTGAGCGTGTATTTTACTACTATGTACTATCTATGGCGTAAACACACAGAGACCGCTCGGCGCAACTCATAATAGAGACAGTGAGCGAACAAACAGTGCTGGCTGCGGCAGCTACGTGACTATGGGACACAGTGTAACCAACTGATTAATTTATTGACGAGGAAAAACACCACACAATAAACAGAGCTGTGCTCACATTTTCGCCAAAACACAAGACTCTCTTCACTCTTGCCGAGATCTACACATGGCGGAAATGATTCTTTCGACCAATCAAATGACGGCAGTGTGTAGCTCTGCCTTCTCATGCATTTTCGGCACCCTTTCAGGCGGCCAGTACCCCTACGGAGGAGTACTGAGATCGGGAGCGGCTCAGAGCGGTTAGGTGCGCTTAAACCGTACCCTACCCAACTTTTGGCAAATGAAAAGCCAAACTACCCGGACCGAACCGCTCCGATCCGACCCGCTCTACTCGGTGAAAACGAGGCATTATATTGCCCCTATACTGTTTCCCCGTACAGAATAGCCCCCATACAATCATCATATGGTATTACATTAGTGGCCCATTCTTTTTTCAATTCATGTGTGGGTATAGAAATAAATCAGTCAGTTCAAGTTTACCATTCCATCCTTTTATTAATTGACTGTACATCCTGGTGTTGTTGAATGAACTAAATGTAACAGGTCAGTGGGGTGTTTGTGCCACTGGAGCTTCAGTGCAGTGTTGCCATCTATTTTGAATGCAAAGTTACTAAGGTGTGCATGAAAATACAAGAGTTTACATGTCTTTAGGTTACCTGATGTAACTAGACGTCTTGCTCTTATTTGCATAGCGTGATGTTACAAATAAACTATTAATATTTTCCAATATGTGTCCCGTCAAAGAACCTGCAATTAACGTTCCAATTGTATTATCCATAACCACAACCTTTCCCCTATTCTTAACCAAGTGTTTTTGTTGTAAACTATTACATTTGGAGAGCATGTGCATACCTATTGGGTGTCATCAATATAGTAAGCTCTAGTATTTGCTGCTACCTTGTCCCAATGGTAGCTCAACACAAGCCTATTCATCCCCTGCTGAATATTTGCCTAAATTGTCATCTTCTGGCTCCCTGCATGTCTTCTTCATAATTTTCCACAGGTTATTGATAGCTACCAGTTTGATTTTCTTGTATTGGATTGTTTAAGAACAATGGAAGAGTGGGAAGGTTTGTGGCCTAGTAAGACCAGCTTCACATTTGTTTATTTCTCACAGATCAGTGTGGACATTCCTCAATCTCCGTGAGGCGGAGCCCAGCCCTGTCTGTTAGTGGAAGGCAGCCCCTGATTGGTTCATGTAGTCATCAATCTAGCCTCCAGTCAGACCGGATCCTCCACACTTTCTGTCCGTTAGCCCCTGATTGGTTCATGTAGCCTTTGATGTCATCATAGATCAAAGAATAAGCTCGTGAGATATGGCCGGTCTCACGAGGCTAGATTGACAATGAGATGAACCAATCAGAAGCTGCCTTCCACTATACTGATGCTCTTTTCATCACTGTAATATTGCATATTTTATATTTAATTATTTTCCTCTTTGTTATTCCTTGCCATTTTATTGTTTTTCTCTCTTTTTCTATCTTTGATTTGTTTTCTTTTAAAAGCTTCCTATGGACAGGTGATGAGAACTAGCATGTTTGCTAGAACACTCAAACAACACATCTGGTTTGTCCTATGTAATTGTGATGTCCATATCAAATCAAATCTAACTAAAACTATAATGGACAAACTTTTTTTAATGTTTGACCGAGGGGCTCCTCTCCACTGAGATTGGAGGAAGTCCAGTCTGATCCGTGGGGGAGAAAACAATGAATTTGAAGCTCATGAGATCAAGCTGGTCTAGACAGGGAAGAAGGTTTGCCAACAACAACTGTCAACACCTCACACCTGGACACAATGAGACGGCTGTTACCAACAGTGTGGCTGAACTACAGTATTGTTTTTCTTGACAGAGGGCACAGTGCAACAATAATCACTAAGCCGTCTTCTTATGCTGGCTCTCCTCTCATCGATTGCCCACAGCTGGCCACTAAATCTCAACCATGACGCGGTCGAGCCTGAGAGAATCATGCATTTTGTCAGAGTGCTCAGTGTTCCTAACCCAGCAGTGGCTTGGCTCAGCGTCAGTACTACTGGCTTAATCAAACCTTCACCGGCGCTACACTGTAAATCACTGGCCACTGAGTCAACAGTTTCCCCTCATATGTCTTGTGCCGTGCCCCGTTCAGTCTGGAAGCTGTTCCCACAATCGTGTCTTATCTGGACTGTTTTTTTTTGCATTACATTATGATTTCATTTCCCTTCTGGAGATCAGATAAGAGATGAAATGGTTGTAAATGCTCGCTGAAAGGATTTGATATAAATACTGCCCTCTCGTAAAGTAATAGGAAAGGAAATATTTTGGATGTCACTGTTTTACATTGTGTCTCAGTGTTATCTTGCAGTTGTTAAATCATTACTAAGTTAGTGCTCCGTTTGCCGTTCAGTCAAACTAAATGAATAGTGTGAATGACTGATAAAGCCCCACAGTCTGTCAAGGGATAGGTCATGCTTCTCTTTGGGTGTGTGGGACATGTCCACCTTCCCAACGCATGCATTTCAAAATAGCACTGCACACTATCGGATAGCAGTATCATTGACTACGACCAAGAGCACTGAACATTTAGGGGTATTCAGCCCTGTTTGTTGCGACCAGCGGGGTTAACTGGTAAATTAAACTTTTGCCGTGGTCGGTCAGCAAAACAGAAAAGTCATCTTTCTTGCTAATGAACGCCTCCATCTTTGTTGTTTACTATCAGGACTACGATGACGCAACACTGTCGTCATCCAGTTACGCCAGCCCATATCAGATAGTATGATTTGATTGGTAGCTCAGAATCTTCCGACATAGTAAATGAGCTCCAATGGTTTGTGCCCAAAGTAGTATGCGGAGCAAATTGAAATTTGCCAGCAGTGAGTCTGGGTTTCCAGGGTATGACATGCTTTGGACATGTCTGCTTTTTTAGGTTGTTTCTATTTGGACACTGACAACAGCCGATGCGTATACAGAGTACAGGACACAAATAACACTGCGTTACAGATATTTTCAGTACACGCCAGGCAGTATGTTGGGATACAGAAATGTAATATGATGGCAGGTGTCTTCCACTAATAAGATGCACCAGCTCTCTTAAAGACAAACTCACCCGGATGCCGAGCTCCACATTCTCCCCGCCGTAAATTTCCATGCCTTCATCTAGCAGGCCAATCTCCTCAAAGTACTTCCTGTCCACCACGAAGCAGCCAATCAGAGCCGGGCTCCTGAAATAAAAAGGGTGAAAGGAAAGGCAAGAGAGACAGTCAGGTTGAGCTAAATGCAAAGCTATAAGGCGGTTTAAAATCTAGTATATTTCGCAAAACACACACACATAAGCACACACACACCACACACACACCACACACACACACACACACACACACACACACACACACACACACACACACACACACACACACACACACACACACACACACACACACACACACACACACACACACACACACACACAACACACACACACACACACACACACAAGCATATAGTCCAGCCCCACATTGTTCTACTAGCACTACAGATGCTGTCGGCCTAAGGCTGTCATGATAAACCTATGCCATGCCATACATCATTACAAATGGTCCAACTGTCAAAGTGATACCCTCACCTAACACAACAAATTCACAACATTTTGAGGAAATCGGAGGGAGAGAAGACTGATATTTCATCAACATCAAACTGAACCAACAGGAGTGAAAAATAACTCCTATTAGTATTCAGGCTGTCAGTCCCACACAGCTCCTCTTATCAATATGAAATTCAGCAACGCAGCGAAAACAGCCTTGTGTTGGTGAATTTCTCTCCCCCGTGGATGCAAAGATTGGCACGTACCCACAAACTGTGGAAGTCAAAATAATCCCCCCACCCACACACACATTCTCCCCCCTACAACCTCCGAATAACAGCTCAATAAAAATCACAATTACTATATCTAGTATCAGAGTATGAGTGTATTTTTAACTGTTTAATCTCCACTATGTAATCTCCTACGGTATGGTACCGTATGGTTTAACACACATTTGCTCCATGACACACACAAAAAATAACATAATAAACGACAGGGTAAAATTATGAAGCAGCGGCGGTGCACAGCTTAGTAACATTATAAGAAGCTAGTGAGTGATCATGTTAGCATCACTACTGTGGTTAGAAATCTAAAAGTGATTTTTCCTAACGTATACAGCAGCATGTTTAATCTCCGTAGATATTCTTTATGAAATAGTGGTGTCAACTATAAACTTATAATGTTTGTGTTTAGGGAATGCTTTTTGCCCATCAAAATAATGTATGGAGTGTTGAGTTGACAGATGGGCATAGAACACATGGAAAAATTTAAATATTTTGAAGAAATGTATTACTAGATACAGGGGATTTTAACATTACCTGCGTTTGGCAGTGATTTTAGTCTTGCCCGGAGCGTGTATGTATGTGGGTAGCCTACTGGTTCACTCCCATTCTAATTACAGCCACAGTTACATTCTGTTTTTCTACAAACTCACTGTTGATTTAAATTCAGCCTGATATTTTTGATCTCTGAATTTTAATCAGTGCGAAGAGCTGCTAGTGCTTCAACATTTGAACAAATTGGCACCATTTTAAGTTTGCCAAATGAGCTATTAGCAGCGCAGCAGAGTGCAATGTACCAATGGATGTACAGACAACTATGACTGGACACATCCTTCCAAATGTAAAGATTCTCAGGCAAGTTTTTTCCTTCGATTTCCAAAGCAGGTGTGTAGATTTGATCGAAGATAGATAACCGTGGGAAGTGTAAGTGACACTGAATGACAACCACATGTGTTTCTCTGTGTTAAGATGCAACGGAGTTAGGATTCTGAGAAGGAGCACAACTCAAATTCACCTCACAGCACTCCCTCCACACCCTGCACTTTCAGCTCTCATGTGGCAACGTGACTTTAAATCTAAATGTTAGCCTCTCTGAAAGTCAGGGCCAGAGAAATAGCCAATAAATGCAGGACTCACCTATATACTATATTTAGTGGTGATGATTCCCTATGCATGTAACTGCCTTTTTCTACAATAATCAAGGTAAAGATAATTAAATAAAATATACATATTTCCTTTAGGAATTAGTCATTTCTGTGACAAAATTGCCTTACAACTGATTAACAATGACAATACTCTAAAGGCACAGATGTAAGCAGCACTGCCAGTGACAGATTGCACCTCAGAAATAAATAGAAAATTGGGGCATTCATCTTCCTCCATTACAATATTGAACAGGACTCGTCCTCTTGTCTTTGTGTCTTTGCATCAATAATTGACTTGCCATAGAGCAGAACATTAGACGTGTTATCCTCTTGCGGTTATGGGTGAGCAGGCAATCTTTGCTCTTGTTTTCTGGGCTGTTTATACTGTTGTATCTGCCTGAAGTGTGTCCAAGCAATCTTTATCTGTCACGTTGGCAGTGTTTTCCTGGCCAATGGTATTGAAGAAGTGGGTCATCATTATATAGCCATATCCAGTCTGTTCAATGGCTGTGCACACTGTACATAGGTCACTTCATTGCAACAGTGGTTACACGTATTACCTACTTTTGTTTTTTAACAATTCTCTCAAAACTGCCTACTGCCTGTGATTGGACTCTGAGTTTTGATGTGTTACACTTAATGTGCTTTGTAGGTGTACTGCTTCCCCCAGGTTTTTATACGGGTGAGCATATTGACACTAGACTTACCAGACTTTACACACGTACATAATTATTCATGGGGATTAGTGTTCAAGGAATTAGAATGTAAAAATAATGAGCTTAGTAAGTGATCTTATCAAACCTACTCCAATATGCTTCCAGCCAAAATGGTTAATAATTAATACCGCTCTGGCAGATTATCTCGCCTGTGTCCGCCGCGCCGCTCATGATTGGAAAGCATTTTCTTCGATGGAGCAAAACTGGCGAACAAGTTTCTTTTCTTTTATTCTCATTTTCTGAATGTTCCCTTTCTTCCTGTTACGCTCAAATGAAGCCTTTCAGAATAAAGTATCTATCCATCTATCTATTAGGGCTGTAACGGGACGAACAAGTCACGGTTCGGTGCGTACCTCGGTTTTGAAGTCACTATACTTTCAGTATAAAAAAAGAAAATACTGCGCAAACAACCAAGGTCTCCAATGAATAAGATATGTCTCAAATAAAAGTGCAAGTTCCGCACCGCAATCATGACAAAGCCTGTACATTTGGCATATTTACCTCATCTTGATGCTATTTACGCCATAATTACGTATCGCGTATGTGCGGTATGGTTTCGGTTTGGGCTATATTGTGACGGTTCGGTACAAATATGTTTATTGTTACACCACTACTAACTAACTAACTAATTAAGACAGGTTTTAGCTTCAGTGCCCCTGACTCCAGGAATAGCTTACAGCAACAAATTAAAATGAATACCATAATATCCTTTAACCAATTTAAACATACTATCATAAATCTACCAAACTCTAACTGTTTTAATTAGGCCGTATTGTACTTTTACCAATTTAATTTTATTTCCAGCCACTCTACACCTCTGTCTAAAATGTTTCTCTTTACTAGATTGTTGTGTATTTGATGTATTTGCATTGTATATTGTGTATGTATTGTTGTTTTTGTTTCTCGACATCATTGCAAATCTATCCATACATGGCGGCAGTGGCGAAGTGGGTAGGAAGATTGCCTCTGGAGTGCAGGGTCGGAGGTTCGATTCCCCGCCTACCCGCCACATGTCGAAGTGTCCCTGAGCAAGACACTGAACCCCAAATTGCTCCCGATGGTTCAGAGAGCGCCTTGCATGGCAGCTGCTGCCATCGGTGTATGAGTGTGTGTATGAATGGGTGAATGTGGTAAGATATGTAAAGCGCTTTGGGGCTGAGAAAATCGGCTAGAAAAGCGCTATATAAGTCAAGTCCATTTACCATTTACCATTTACATCCATCCCTCCCTCCCTCCCTCCCTCCCTCCCTCCCTCCCTCCCTCCCTCCCTCCCTCCCTCCCTCCCTCCCTCCATCCACCCACCTGATGGGGGCTGTGTGGTTGCGTTGTGTCCACCAGGACTTGGGCGGGTTGAGGTAGCGACACCACAGCTCCCAGTCAAAGCCCTGAGCAGACAGCGGGTACTCCTCGATCTCAAAGGTGTCGTACTTGATGTTGTCGAAGGAGGGAGACACCACGCGGGTCCGGTCCTCCTTGATGCGCTGCAGGATAGGCTCCGCCCTGTGGGGAGAGAAGAGAGAGAGAGAGAGAGAGAGAGAGAGGAGAGAAGAGAGAGAGAGAGAGAGAGAGAGAGAGAGAGAGAGAGAGAGAGAGAGAGAGAGAGAGTGGATTAAGAGTACATGACAACAAATGATTCAGTGTTGTATTGTTGGTTACCAGAGCAGAAAAAAAAGAAAACTGAATGAGACAACTGAAAAGACAGCCAAAGTATTTAACAAAAAATAATATAGACAAGTCAGGTGATTTGATTTTTTTTAAATGCACATGACACTACGAAAATAATATACTGAACACTTTCAAGACAAGCCAATGTTTCCAAAAAATAAGCATTACCTGCACTTATTAGCTACAACAAGACCTGGCCATCCATTAGAAATGACCAAATCGCAAGACTTCAAAATGTAAGTAATCTTCACCCTTACTCTTTAACCTTAATATTAATGACAATATAAGCAAAGGTCAAAGTCTAAAAAGATGTTTAGGGTGTTATGTATTAAGTGTTATGCATGTCAAAAAAGTCATACGCCACCCACTGTCAGATACTCATTCAAATGCTTCTAAATCCTGCATAGGATGTGAGTGGACTGCATTTGTTAGACTGTATAGCACTGTCACACATACTCATACTACGATGGCAGCAGGATATCACACAGGGTGCTGGCCAACCATCGGGAGCAATTTCGGGGCCAATTTTAGTGTCCAGGTACACCTTAAAATGTGGCAGGAGGTGGGGATCACAACGCCAATCCTGCCATTAGTGGACAACCACTCTACCTCCTGAGCCTAAGCCACTGTGACAACAGAACAGAGGTTGCTTATAGTACAAAAGTCCACAAATAATCACTAACTCTGAAGCTGCTCTGAGCTTTTTTGGCAGCTTTTTGTAAACCTTTAACTTTTGATTATTTAAACTGCAACAATACAATTTCCCTTAGGGATAAATAAAGAATCTATCTATCTATCTATCTATCTATCTATCTATCTATCTATCTATCTATCTATCTATCTATCTATCTATCTATCTATCTATCTATCTATCTACTATCTATCTATCTATCTATCTATCTATCTATCTCCTCAGCTCTGATTGGACAATACATCCTTATTTAAACATCTTCTTAAATTAGCTTAATTAATGCACACCATGGTGCATTGTATTTTTTTGTTTTTTTTAAAGAAAACTTATCAATTCTATTGAAGAGAATGGGAAGCAACACTTTGGATTCAGTTTATGTTCCTATAGTTGAGTGGAGTAGAGTTTGAAATGTGTTAGAGGACTTTAGCATACAGTTGAGCCTTCCTCAAGTCAAGTCTTTGAGTCTGTGAGTTGTGGAGAATGGCGCTCACATATAGAAGTGTCATTCATATACAGAGGCACCTTCAGTGTTTGAGGCTGGGTGTTTGAACCACTGTTTTTTTATTTAATAAATAAAACGCTCTGCTAAACCCACTCTACCATTCAAGCGCCAAACTAAAGATGGACAAAGGTAACTATTAGCTTTAGAAGAAAGTTAAAAAGATGATAAACCGTAGGTGAAGGCCAAAGTAAGATTCAATACATTCTCCTTTTAATGTTATTGTTGCTTTGTATCCAAGGGATCTGTATGACTTATGGTAGGTATACAAGTAGAGTAAGAATAAAGTCCTTCATCAAAATTATAAGCAAGTATTAAACACAAGAAGAGCAAGAACATTTGAAAAAAAAGGATGGTGCTGCTGAGTCAAGGACTGAAAGAGTGCTGTGAAGGCAGAGCGGAACTAGAGAAAGAGGTAAGGGCCTGGGCTACTGTGGAAAGTCTTGGGGCCTCTACGGATTCTCTTTTTTGCATTGGAAATGTCCTTTCCTATCGATATGACCCGGAAGTACTCGGCGGATAGGTGATTCGAATTCTCAAAATGCTTAGGAAAGGCATAGGAAAGGAGCCTCGATTCATCCTTTAACCCTCCTTTAGCATAGGTTACTCCGGGCCAACCTATGCGAAAGGAAAGGAGATAGCGGTATCCCATAATCCTTTACGGCGGCAATATTTAAAGCAACAAGCCACCGACGGAGTTTACCGACTCTACATGAATACGAACGAGAGGTAAAACAGAAGAGAGGAGAGGAGAAGAGAGGAAGATTTAACTCGCCCCCCCCCATAAAGATAATAAAGAACTCATAAAATACCAACATCATAATAGTTATTTTCGTAGCACAATAATTTATTTATAAGAAAATATAATGCCAACTTCACATTTAATGAAAATTACTGGGGGCAGTTCATTTCAACATCAACATAAGTGTAGCCTCTTTTTTTTCCACATGTGAATTGGGCTTCAAGTGGTCTTAGATATTCCACTTGGCCAAGTCGGATCTAAGTGATTCTCACTCTGTTGGCGACAACCTGGTTAAAATCAATATGAAAAGAACGCATGGATCAAACGAGCGCTTGTTGTAGTCCATTTTCGGAAAATAGTGTAGTTTCACGCTAGTGACTCACGTCAGCAATACTCGCCGTCACGCAATAACGTCGGATAGGAAAAGTGGAGTCGAATTAATTTGAAACAGTGCTGTCTTTTCCTATGTTCGATAGGAAGCACTTTTTCATCTCTCCTTAACCCCGATGACGTTTGGGGTTAAGGCATAGGAAAGGAGGCTTATAGGTTAGGAGATTGGACTATTCGTAAAGGCCCCTGGAGAGATCAGAGGGCACCCCTACTTAGTCTTGTAAACCCTTCCAAGGTGTTAATTCACAAGGAGGTACAGGAAGTGGTTATTGTGTAGGAATTGACTTCTGCTAAAGGCGAGTTTGGCCCCAGCCCAGGGAGCACCCCCCCTTGAAGTCTAGAGTCCAACTCAGAAACGACCATCGCCTTGACTACAAACTAAGCAGAGTCCTTGATCAGGTAATATCACAGTCAGTTGGATAAAGCTGCAGGGCCATGGCTTTGATGAAGGCCTTGCACGTGGGAGGGAGGGCTCTTGAGATTCACAAAGGGTTGTTGGCAGCCTGCGCAGTAATCTGTTCATACAGAGGTTTTGCTGAAGGGGTGTAAGCTAGTGAAGAGGAACACTACGTGTCAAAGAAATGGAGCAGGCAGTTTGAATTTTGGTTCTCACTGTTGGATGAACAAAAAAAAGCTTCAGATATTCTTCATCTACCACATGAACATCATCGATTCCGCCATTAACTAACTATCAGCATGGCTCAAATACTTCAGAGTACTATCTGTTTATATATAAGAATGAATCATTCCCAAATGTGTTCCCTTTTTTAAAGCCCATAACCTTGTTTAAATCTTAAGTATTTATATATAAGTATGTTTCTTTTTTTTAATTTTTATTAAAAGCATCTTGGGCCTTGGGCAAGACACTTCACCCACCTTGCCTCGTGTGAATGTCGATAGTTAGCCTTCTATCGGTGTATGAATGTGTGTGTGAATGGTAACGTGGGAAAGGAAAACAGGTCTCCCTTGTAAAAGAGTCTTCGGTCTCAATGGGATTTACCTGTATAAATAAAGGTTAAAAAACGGTGGTTCCTCAAAGGGTGATATGCCCAAGGGAGGGCTGGCCAATCAATGTTCAGTTATGCCACTAATTACACTGGATCCACTAATTACACTCATGATCCCCACACCATGTGCTTCAGAGCACCCCAGATATGTTAGCATTCCGCTGTGCTTGTCAGGGTTGCTTGTCAGGGTAACACATCTTCTTTTTTAAGATACTCGGCAAATAGAAAAAAGTGACATAGCCAGTAATGGAGATTTGACAAGGTAAAAATATACATCTCAGCCCTGAAAACAGTCTGAAAGGAGCTAATATGAGCTCACCAACAAAACTAAAGGTCAGAGTCAACACTGCTCGGCCAATGGCTTAACAGGCAGTGGCCAAATAACTCTCAAAAAGTCTGGATAAAGCCCTGCCAAAATCAGGTTAGTGCACAGAGGAACTTATCAGCCCTGGCCTTTTCAAATGAGTAACAAGATTACAGGGAAACCTATCTGTCATAAACATTGTTTTAGCTTTGGCTAAAAATAATGTGTTCATGCAGGACCCCATTACTCATGGCAGAAATGTGCAAACCAATTAAAATGGTAAGGTAATTCTCAGTATTGTCTTTTTTTTATATTTTGGGACAGAATGAAAAAAAAGGAAAAAGATCAAGCAAGGTCAGCAGAGAGCCAGCAAAAGGGTAAAACAAATCAGACATCTGGTGAATGCAAAATGCTAAGACAATTTACACATCATTGCATCTGGAGAAGACATGATGGCCGAAAGGGAGAGAAAGTAATATCTTTACTTTTTCTTTAGTCTGGTGGGGATAGAAACGGCCAAAGGCTGTCATTTAAATGCAAACTATACGCCTGACTGTCCCATGAGAGAGAAGAACATACCAATCACAATTAGGGCTGCAGCTATCGAATATTTTAGTAATCGATTATTCTACCGATTATTCCATCGATTAATCGAGTAATCGGATAAAACATACATTGCTTAATTGAAAAGTAATTATAAATAAACATGAGAAAATAACACATGTCATTTAACCAACAACCAATGAACAACCAATTTGTTTCCTTTTTTTGAAAAATCAACATTTTTTATTTCAAAAATGCATGGAGTAGCAAACCATATTTTCTACCAAAAGTACCAATTTAGTTACTTTCCCATTGTTTATTAGTCTGTACTTGTACCATGAGAAATAACAATGTTGACAGATAAATTAAGTGCATTTATGTGCCATACATTCTTGGGTTTAAGTAAGCATTTACTTCACTTTCAGAACTACACGTTTTTACCTTTGCAATTCAGGAACAACATAAGCTTGGAAACTTGGAACAAGCCCATGCATAGTTTCAGACATTCTGGCTTTAAAAACAAATCCTGAGATGGGGTTCTCTGCATAAATGTGTCCATCCGAGACTGTGATGGTTTACTGAAAAAATATAAATAAAATAAAAATGACTATGGAACAATATGATAATAGAGTAAGTTCATTCACATTAAACTGCTATTTAGATATTGTATCCATGAATTCAAGACACACACGTCTGCTTCAGCACCGTATTGTCAACTAGAAGTGACTAGCTATAGTTCAGCTTAAGCTATCGTGTATTTATTTCTTGAACAGCGCTGTCTTTTTGAAAATAAAAACTTTGTGGTGACGTTAGTCTTGGGGGCATAATTATTAGCCGCCACATTTAATTAACTAGCTATACTTATAACGTTAGTCATAATAAACAACAACTTAGCCTCCATCTGCACTAATGTAGCGTAAACTATAGCAGCATTGATTTTAAAATTACTTGTCTCGGGTCGGCGGTCTGCCGATTGGAATGGGTGTTTTCTGTTCATATGCTGCAGCATGGAAGTCATGCTGTTATGGTACGCCAGCTCGGTCTTGCAGTGGACACACACCACGGTCTTCTCATTAATGTTCAACGTGAAATGATTCCAAACCTTGGACATTCTCTGTCGCTTTCTCCTGCCCGTTTGGCTTTCCTCACTATTTTCGCTCACATCTTCGATTTTAGCACAAGCTAATGTTAGCCCCTAAACAAGTCAAAACATGCCGCGTCTGTCGGTCCGTTCTGAAGGTAACGTATGCGCCGGTTGTGTCACACTGGTTTTCTTTAAGAAACCAGAAAATATTCACATTTGAGAAGCTGAAATCAGAGAATTTGGAAACATTTTATTAAAAAATTACTCAAAACGATTCATCGATTATCAAAATAGTTGTCGATTATTTTAATAATCGATTAATCATCGATTCTTCGATTAATCGTTGCAGCTCTAATCACAATCATTCATGTTCTTATCAGTTCAGCCACGCACAGTACCAGAGGTATAGGATTAATAACATCACAAAGTCCTGACATCAAAGAGGAGGGGGTAGGGGGGACACGGAGGGGGGGTTCTCTTTCATCCTGCACCCTGATTGTTCTTTAGACCTCGCCTATGGCTTACTTTACTGTTTTTTTTTTTCACACACAACAAAAACTCATAAATGCCTCCAGTGAGCCCACCCGGAAAGCCCTGGAAATGAAGTTACTGTATAGAGAAAAAGATTTTGACCGGCTGGCCACCCAATTAGTGCAACCTTCACAACAAAGAAAGCTCTGCTAGTCACGGTAAAGGTTACGGTGTTCACACAGTGAGACAACCTAGGAGAAGTCATTTCTCTCACAGCCGAATGCTAACATATCTGGGGAGCTCTGAAGCACATGGTGTGGGGATCATGAGTGTAGTCTCTGTAAATATCAGAGCGTTGATATCACCCATTCAAAACCCTAAACACAAGGTTACCAATCAGCAAAGCCATTCTTATTTGATTGGCCCTGGTGGCTTAGTGGTTAAGCAGCAACATCTCTGGTTGGCTTTTTAGACTTATTTGACACACTATATGCTTCTTCATTTTAGCTGTTGTATGAAGATGAGTAAAGTTTTCAAAATGAATCCACAATCCAAGCGGTCATATGCAAGATGAGTGGTAAAAAACTGTTCAAGGAATGTTATCCTATTTGTTTCTCAGATGTACTACTGTTCATGACTTCCTTGTATGTGTCTGTGCTGTGGCTGTCAAATGTCTTGAATACACACCACACTGCCAATGTGTATTTTGCCTTGTTTGATTTACACACATTTTTAAGGCTGGCCCAGAAAGGCATATCAAAACGTCAAAAAGGTTGTTTTGTGATTTGTTGTCATGTTTGTCCTATTCGCCGCCGTATAGGAAGAAGCAAAACTATTCAGTATTTAACAACCAAGTAGCAAAGATTTTAAAAAAAAAACGGTTTTCTTTGCTTTCTCTGCTGGTAATAGCTGATCCTGATAACAATCCAAATGAAGTCATTTATTTGTGCTGTGTCTACGTCGCAGTTGGAAGTGGGCTATATTGAACCAGGAGACCTTTCAGGAGAGATGGCGACACAATCAGTGCTTTTTTTTTCCTTATTTGGCGAGTTGTCTGTCAAATTGGCTCCTGCCCGACCCCTACACATACTAACACATATATCTCATCATGTCATTATGTTCAATTAGGTGTGAGAGTGACTGTGGAGCGTGTGTACTGGAGGTGGCAGATGATTGAGGATTACAGTGATTGCACTCAGACATTTCTCTGTAACATAAAACACCATGTAATTACCCGTGTTTGACTGAAAATAGCCAACATGGCGCATAATTGCCACGTATGGTGGAGACAATTATGCAGATCGAGCAGTTGTCCCCATTGTTGGTAATTATACAGTCGTTTCTCAAGTTTTTATGATATCCTGTGAGAGAGGGTGGGCAGGAAAGTATGCAGGAGGACAGAGAAACGAATGTATAAAGGAAGAAAGAAAGAAAGAAAGAAAGAAAGAAAGAAAGAAAGAAAGAAAGAAAAAGAAAAGAAAGAAAGAAAGAAAGAAAGAAAGAAAAGAAAGAAAGAAAGAAAGAAAGAAAGAAAGAAAGAAAGAAAGAAAGAAAGAAAGAAAGAAAGAGGAAATATCTGAAGCACGCACACCGATGAGTACATGGGAAATGGGATGTGTAAGAGAGAAAGTGCTAATAACGCTGGCCCACACACAACATCAACTAATCACTGCAATGTAGCGCCGGAACAAAAAAACATTTAGACACCAAGAAAAGTGTTGCAAATGTGTGTGTGTGTGTGTGTGTGTGTGTGTGTGTGTGTGTGTGTGTGTGTGTGTGTGTGTGTGTGGTGTGTGTGTGTGTGTGTGTGTGTGTGTGTGTGTGTGTGTGTGTGGCCGTTAGAAATGAGGGAGGGAAGTAGACAAAATGTTCATCTCCAGCTGAACTCGTTTTGTATCTCCCCAAGAGTGATTTCATTAGTCATACTGTGGCAATATGTGGGAGGTTTGTGTGGGTTCTCGTGGCGTGTGTGTGTGTGTGTGTGTGTGTGTGTGTGTGTTGTGTGTGTGTTGTGTGTTGTGTGTGTGTGCGTTGTGCGTTGTGTGCGTGTGTGTAGAGAAAGAGGGAGAGAGATAGGATTGGAGTAGGTGGATGAGTTGAGGGTTAAAACCTTGTAAGTGTTTCTTGTCTAATCTGCAACACGGCAGCAATAAATGTTATTTTGGATCCAACCCAGGCATAATAATGAAGTTTTGTGTTGTGTGTGTGTGTACTGTGCTACCTGCCTGCAAATAGGTTTGGTGCCTGAGTGTGTGTGCTCCCAATGAAGTGTGTTAGCGTGCAATATTTTTCAGGCTGTCAAAATGATAAACAGGTTAACAGCAGAGCGGTTGTATCCCAGTGTTTAAAAGAGGGGACCCTGAGGTGACTAAGTGTCCATGGCTCAAAGAGATTGACATTCAACATGTGCTATAAAAACAAAAAAAAACAGAGAAAGAAAAGAAAACGGCAATTGATTTCTGTGAGGTAGAGAGAGTGTTTTGAACCTCAGCTGCTTCATCACTGTGACATAATTAAAAATAAACCAGCTACGGTAATGAGGTCAGTAATTAACCACTGGTCTCATTACTCAAAGTGCTGAGAGGAATCATCATCAAATTGCAAACTGTGCGTCAACATACTGTACATGTCTGGACATAATACATGGTTGGTGTTAATATGAGCTGCAACAATACAATTGAAACTTTAATTAATATCATCTGCTGTATGGAAGAGACATGCTGAATGCTAAATGTAATATGATACACTCCTGAACAAAATCTTAAGACCGCGGGGGAAATTGCAAAGTATTTTCATTTCTGGGTGGTTGATTCGGAACCAAGTTTTAAGTAGAGCTTCAGAATGACATCAGGAGCAAGAGACAAGAAAACAAATGAAGCAATTTATTGAAAACTGAATCCAAACTGAATTTAAACTGTATTTAAACTCAAACAGGCTGTTCATCATCTGATCAAAAGTTTAAGACCATGAAACTGTGCAGCCCCGACTGCTTTAACAATGATGCTCTGTCCAGGAACAACAGAGATTACTTTGATACTTTGATATTCTCTTTCCTTAATCTTAAATCTGGGGAGCTAAGATCTGAAAAGCGATTAACCAATATAGTGCGTAGTCTAAGGACTGGAGGAGGCCGTTTCTTACAAGGAGTGCAGCACTGATTAAGCTACATGAGTGACAGCATGCCTTCCCTGTTGCAGCCCTATGTCCTTGAGCAGATTGGGCTGTCTAATGCAATTTTGGAACTGTAATTACTCTTCAGCGTACGGCAGTGAATTCATCGAAAACGAGAGCAGCTTGTCCCATCACTGTTCCAACATGATGCCAACTTTGATGGAAGAGGCAGCGCTCCACACAATTGTTGCTGGGTTCTTATTTGAAACCATGCATCGTTTGCAGCATGTGAGGAGTTCTTAAATAACATTACTTGGTTATATACAGATGGATTATTTGTGGATATCTAATTATCTTTTTAATACAAACAAAAAGCAGAGAGGCTCATCCATCATTTCATTCTTGATGCCTTAGTCATAATGGCACTTTTTTTTTTCTGACACATGTATTGGAGTAGTTGAGCAATTATTGGATTATATTGTCATTCGACTTTGTTCTCTCTGATTTTATTTGCATATATACAGGGACACATATCTTACAACACACCAACATGTCTGCTTATGACTTGCCCACATTCGAGAACAATTTCCCGTTAGGTAATGATAACGTGAATAAATTGAAAAATGTATTAATATTGCATTTGATTTATTTACATGGTCACAATACAGATGGGTTTTAGGGGTCATTCATTTGTACACAGCTCCCAAGTGACACCAGCATGTCACTGTTCCTGCTTTCGCCTGTAGCTGGCACTTCCCGACTGTATTTCTTTAAACAGTAACTCAAACACCAAATCAGAATGTTTCAGTCTGCCAGCTGAGCCTTTGAGTAAAGGGAACACTGAAGCAAGTTGGCCCAAAGCCGCTATCTCTCTTTGAAGAATGACCAGTTCTGTCATAATGTAGAACACTTCACAGCAAGACCTCCATTCATAACCAAAACCACAACTTTTCCAAACAGGATCACCGGCTCCTGCACATCAAAGGACTTTGACTGGCATCGTTAAGGCAACTGGGCAAATAGCATTAGCAGATTGCTAAACAAAGGAATGTTTCACCTTTGCACATACTGTACATGTGCTGATTTTGATCTGTAACTAGGTTTGTGGTTGTGTTGTTTCATAGTGAGGTTATAAAGTATCCACTGCTAAGCTGTGCCGTGTTGCACAGGCTCAAAGTGAGTGGAGTAACTAACCACTATCCTTCATTTGTTCATCTTGACCTTGTTATCCTTCTCTGATTACACATAACCTTATCCATGCAGAACTCCATATCCTCTAACTTAAGCTCTCTCTTAAAAGGGCAATTTGGTTATAGTTATTTTAGTGAATTAATAATCAGACTTCCAATTTATATTGTAGTATTTTGTATGCACCTTATTAGAAAAGTAGCAATCAATTTTCCCTGTCAACAAGATGGTGCCCCATTCTTAATTTTAGCTAATCTAGGTGGAACCCAGCCACCTCTACTTAATCAGCCTTTTTTATTTTATTTTTATTTTTACAGCAGAAAGTACGCAATTAAATCACTTCACTTGCAGTTTTTTCACGCAATCATCTTATAGTTGGTGACCCAAAATACGAATAAGTATGCCACAGTATGCCTCTGTGGCTTTATGGAGCTGTAGTTTTGCCCCTGTTTAAATGATATATTTACAGGGAAATGGGTTACAGCTCCAGTACATCAGTAAGTCTTAACAGTGTTCAAACAGAGGCGGGGTAATAGAATAATCCCTCCATGAACCGGCTTTTAAATAGATTGTTTTGTGCCATTCCGATTTTAAATCCCTCACCGCTGCTCTGCCAGATAAACTGAAGAGTCCCAAGGAAAAACAAATGCCCACACAGTGAAACCATGCCACTCTTCTGATTTAATCAGCAACCTTTTAAACAAAGTGATTGCTGACGAAATGCAAACACTCAACATTCAGTCTCCCCTTCATCTTCCTCTCTTTGCCCCAGCGTTTATCATCCATGCTCTATCATGTAGCCGCTAACAGCTGCTTAGGACCAGAAGGAAATTGTGGAACACTTGCAGCAGTGCAGATACTCCAATGCCCTGATTGAGAGCCTGTTAACATTGGAAATGGTTAACGGCACAAACACGACGGTATGTTTACGGTTGCAGCCTATCATTTACATAAATTACATTATAACAGCAATCGCAGTCTTGAAAACGTTTTTCAAAACAATTGCGTCTGAACGCGGAAACGTAAAGGGAAAATCTTTTCGTTTTCACTGTGTAAACATGGTCTGAAATGCCATAGACTCTACCTGTTTGTAGAATTTACATTTCAGTGTGTGGTTTAAACATGTCTAGATGGATTGTTCAAGGTAAATTCAATGGTTAAAAGAGAAAAAACGGCAGTGTGCCTATGTTCCCACAGCCCAATGGTCCCACATTTCAAGTAATCTAACTATGCAATAGAGAAAAGTATGTGTCTGTGTGTGTCGGTATCACTCCTATTCTAACCTCTCCCTGTCCCTTTACCCTAACCCTAACCACCCAGCTGTGATGCCTGAACCTCAGAGCCGGCCCGAGGCATAAGTGAACTAAGCGGTCGCTTAGGGCCCCCGACCGCCAGGGGGGCCCCCTCAAAAAAAATAAAAAAAATAATTTATTTTTTATTTTTTTTAGTTAGTTTGTGTGTTTGATATTAACATCATATTATGCAAATGTGAGTTATCATACAAAAAAAGGAATAAAATGTTTTGGTCTAGATAATTAATAGCCTAAAAATCTGTGAGGTAATCCGAAATTATCTGATCATGTCACGTTCACATTCATGCACAGTGTGTATTGAGTTTATTTAAAAACAATTGGAAATGGGGCTGCCCTCAGTTTCCCATGCACTGTGTATAGTCTATAGCCTATTTCAGCCTCGTCTGTGGAAAAAAAGATAGGCTGGACAAGAGTTCTTCTGCTTCGTTCCTCTCACTGCATTTAAATGCATTCACTATATGACAGAGGAATATGTCCCGTAAAAGAAAAAGAGCTCCAAGCCCAACCCAGAGGACCCTCCATAATATTTTATTTTATATTAATATTTTTATGGAAAATCCATGTGTCCTTCTTCAATAGCTTCTAATTCATCTGACCCAGTGTCTCCAAATTATTTGTTCACACTAAATTTCTCAGATTTAGCCTCTTAATTTTCCTCTCAAAGTGCACCAGATTCATGCATTTCACTTTAAAAAGGTTAAAAAAATCTCCCGGGGGGGCATACCCCCGGACCCCCCTAGGAGGGTCTGAATCTCCCCTGTCTAATATTTTCGCACAGCTGCACAGTGGAGCCACTAGCGGAGAACACTGGGTATGTGAATGATATTTAACAAAGATCTATAATTTCAGCAGGACTAACATTGGAGAGGGGGCCCCTAAACATATTTCGCTTAGGGCCCCTGAAGGCTTGGGCCGGCTCTGCTGAACCTAATCGCCATTTTCGCGACCATAGGCCTGTGGGACCATCAAGCTGTGGGAACATAGGGCCACATTTTGAGGGAAAGGAACATTTTGGAAATGTTGAGAAGCAATGCTGTTTTCTGCAAAGTCTACGGGGGTGTTCTTTTCTTCTTTTCTTTCTCTAAGGATAATTCTGGCAACTTTCTACATTTCTGGTATTTTTTTTGAAAATCCAATGAAAAGACCAACACTTCCAAAGTGTTAAGGGGGTGGGCTGGTGCATGTAGTCCAATGGGATTAAGGGTATGTACCACAGCAGGGTTGTGTGGGTGGGACAGTGAAAATGAAACTTCGGAGTGTGCATTCATGGCAATGGAGGAACGTGTCACCCAGTAGGCTATGTGTGTTGAATGGAGAATGCTACTGTTTGTTAAAAATAAGAAAAAGATAGAATAGGACAGACTGAAGCCCTAAACCTCAGTCAAATTCAAGAATGACTCATCGGCTGTCACCACGACAACATCTTCAGGAAGGTCAAGAAGTGTGTAACTGCTTAAAGGGGGGGGG